>OZ007580.1:51904514-52104514 GCA_963931925.1 Onchidella celtica
GTCAATGTTGAAGATTATCAAGGCCACAGTTCTAAACTGTTGGATACTGAGTGGGACGTATCGATTATTCCATTACTGTTTCTCCAAGAAATGAATAACTTTTTAACTGTTTAAATTGATATGTTGGTCACTAGAGTAGACCTAAATCTGTGGGTTGATTCATGCTAATCAATTTCATAGATTATAACCCAGGTAAAGTTGATTAGTCAACAAACCGAGCATTAATTCACTGGCACAGACTGGAGTACAGACTTATGAATAGAATAATTTTGTCTTTGTGAAAACCTCAACAGAAGAAAATGCTGTAAATTGGAGAGTGGAACAACAAAAAGTTGCCATTTAATTTCAGAGTTGTCCGAGAACTCAGTCGTTGATTCTTTTTTTTCTAATTCTTTTAGGTTTTTATTGAGGAAATTTCACTGCTCTTGACCTTCACACTTGACTTTTCTTCTTTTTGTTATTTTTCTAGTTCTGGTTTCTGTGTGTTTTTGTGCTAGGCAGAAGTTTTTTTTCTTCTTTTAAAAGAATTTTGCCCGGGCAGCGGCTTTGTTGGTCCTGCTCTTGTCCTCTCTCAACTGCCAAGGTCACAGCCCGGGTATCTTTAAAGTGGGCGGTGTGCACAATGGCCTTCTCCTCTCCCGTGTTTTTAGTCCTTATCCGAGAAGACTAGGTGGTCAGTCCTACCTACCATGGGACCAGGGACTGGAATTTTTCCATTCTTTTGGGTTTCTATTTTTGTATGGTTTTTATTGTTGTTGTTGTTTGTTCCTAACACGACTTACTGGATTTTGTTTTGGCCAAAGTTTCACTATCTGGTAAACAATCCTAGACAATCACCAAGAATTTGCTACATCGTGGCAAAATTAGGTCATTGTTCATCCTTGCCAAAGCAAGAAAATGTCTGCGCCCAACTGTGGAGATCATTCGTTGGCAATTTGAGTCTTCAGTGTGAGGATAACTGAGTCGTTCGTTGGCAATTTGAGTCTTCAGTGTGAGGATAACTAAGTCATTCGTTGGCAATTTGAGTCTTCAGTGTGAGGATAACTGAGTCGTTCGTTGGCAATTTGAGTCTTCAGTGTGAGGATAACTGAGTCGTTCGTTAGCAATTTGAGTCTTCAGTGTGAGGATAACTAAGTCATTCGTTGGCAATTTGAGTCTTCAGTGTGAGGATAACTGAGTCGTTCGTTGGCAATTTGAGTCTTCAGTGTGAGGATAACTAAGTCGTTCGTTGGCAATTTGAGTCTTCAGTGTGAGGATAACTAAGTCATTCGTTGGCAATTTGAGTCTTCAGTGTGAGGATAACTAAGTCATTCGTTGGCAATTTGAGTCTTCAGTGTGAGGATAACTAAGTCGTTCGTTGGCAATTTGAGTCTTCAGTGTGAGGATAACTAAGTCATTCGTTGGCAATTTGAGTCTTCAGTGTGAGGATAACTAAGTCGTTCGTTGGCAATTTGAGTCTTCAGTGTGAGGATAACTGAGTCGTTCGTTGGCAATTTGAGTCTTCAGTGTGAGGATAACTAAGTCGTTCGTTGGCAATTTGAGTCTTCAGTGTGAGGATAACTAAGTCATTCGTTGGCAATTTGAGTCTTCAGTGTGAGGATAACTAAGTTCTGCTGCCCATAATAAGCATTTTTCTTGATCATTTCTGGCTATCTGACCGCATGTAAACCTTGTAGATTCCAGGCAAATGGCAGAACTAGGTCACTCATTCGGTCACCTTTTGTTTTGTTCCCTGATGAGTTGAAAATCTACTTGGACGATCAGCTGTTTGAATCAACTTTCGCTGTGAAAAGACTGAGAAATGTGCCTAGCCTGCCCACCTGGAATGTTCTACTCAAATCCAGCTCTATTATTGTTTAAATTTGTTCACCCATCAAATGTTCCATGATGAGAGGATTTTGTAATTATAATTTGTAAACATTCCTTACACTTTAAATTTGCTTTGCCTTTTTTCGCTCAAAACCTTTTTGACGTCGTCATCCGTCAGATTTCTAAAAAAAAAAAGAAAAAAACAACAAAAAACAACCTGAAGGAGATCGACTTGTTCACAAACTGTAGCGTCACCAGAAACCTCAGGCCCCTGTAGGGACACGGAGAACCATACCAACATTGAACTCGTCATTTTTCTGTATGAATATTTTCTCCAACAACAGTTCAGGTCAGGTCTGGACCTCAAGGATCAGATGTTCGTCTTTACCTTCTCTGTTTCACCCACCTTTACCCGTCCCCTTCGTTTCTCTCTCTCCATTCTCTCTCTCTTTCTATCTGTATGTCTCTTTTTCCCGCTCTCTTCTTTCTCTGTCTCTCACTGTGTGCTCTGTCAGTCTATTTGTCTGTCTGTTCGTCTGTCTGTCTCTCTTTTTCTCCCCTCTCTGGCCCTTAAGGAAAGGTGTTGGCACTATGAGGAACAGATTTCTAACATGATCCTGGTACAAGAAAATGTGTGAGTGTGTCCGTACCAGTAGTGATGTATAAACTAGAATTGTCCTCGGCACTGATTTCATTTTAAGGATTCAACAGAATTTTATACAACAGTTTGTTATTTTCCCTGGCTTTTGGAACCATGGTCGTCTCCCGCAGGGGCCACAAGCAAACATGTCTATACTAAAACCAGTGGACAATTCAACTCAAAAACAACAGCGGCTTTGGGTTTTTAAACAGAAGACACACGGACAGAAAATACATTGTCACGGCGTCCACAGATTTCAACATGAGCATCAGTGCTCGGGTACCATACTCAATGACCATACCCAATGACCATACTCAATGACCATACTCAATGACCATACCCAATGACCATACCCAATGACCATACCCAATGACCATACTCAATGACCATACTCAATGACCATACCCAATGACCATACCCAATGACCATACCCAATGACCATACTCAATGACCATACTCAATGACCATACCCAATGACCATACCCAATGACCATACTCAATGACCATACCCAATGACCATACTCAATGACCATACTCAATGACCATACTCAATGACCATACTCAATGACCATACTCGGAGACCAGTCCAGATAACTGGCGTCACAAGTCATCCATAAAGGGCCTATGTTAAATTTTGGCCGGTTTTGGCCACCACTCAATTTTGTACGCCTTTCGCACTCTTGGCTTCACCCCCCCCCCCACCACCGAAAGTATAAATAAACCCAAAGTTTTTAATTCAATACCGTCAGGGCCCCTCCCTACCCAAGCCCCATGTACGTTTTCCATACGCTGGGGAAGGGGAGGGGGGCACTTCCCCTACCAAGCGTAAACACTTCACGGCAGCCCCTTGATTGTGTCAAAATTGATGATTATAATTGGTTTAGTTTCATGCTTTATCTCGCTTCGTTATCCACTTGTCAGAATCGATGTGCCGTTTTAATGCGACCCAGATCTAACTGATGAAATAAGATAACAGAAACACTTGAACCAAAAATGTAATCGACATCTTTTTGCAAGTCTGGCCCATTCAGCTCAGGACGAGGAGAACGTGAACAGCTAAACAACAGAGCGACAACTTTCAGTGGCGCGTGACCCAGGGCTGAGAAAAGTTAAATACTTGGCTAAACCTTTTCAAAACACCAACAGCCGACAGGCCGGTTTGCTGTCACAAGGCTACACTGATACACAAAAAAGGAACCAGGTAAGTGACACAGTTTCCTCTAGGGTATCAGTGGCAAGCACGTCATACACGGACACACTTACATTTCCAGTGACTTCTTTTCTGTCCAGGTAAGTTTCATCACTTTCTCTATGTCAAGAGCGCTTTTGCGACTTGCTGTCCTTTTGTAGACGTGTCTTAGTTTCATGTTTATGGTGATCATTCTGGACTGTACATGTGAGGGCATCTTTGTTCATTCAGCTGGAGTTTATAGTTGCGACGGGAGTGCATCAGGACAGACAGCAACATAACACCAAAATGGTCATTGTTTGTCAGACAGAATTCTCATCGGTTAAAAATTGTTTTGTGGAATTAATCACCTGAAAACTGGATTACAAATCTCCTGTGGCCGATCCTTTTCGTGGCAGCGGTCCAGTGATTTGACCTAAAAGTTTCTGATATGACAAAGCAAATAACAAAACAGACAATAAAACAGGGGGTGGGGGGGGGGGGAGGGGGTGACAAGGGAGGTAACAAAATAGTCCTGCTCGCTGATTGAGTGCTGGAGGTAGAGAGTTGTCTGGCCTGCCATGTTTATGTATGGAGGTAAGTCTTTGGTGACATTCTGTTTTGATTTTCTATTTTGTCATCTTTCTGGATTGAAGCAGTGAATATTTGTTTATATTTCTATTAAGTTTACTTTAATTGTAGGCCTTGGTGGCCAATTCAAAATATACAGAAGAATCTGCAAACAAGCTAGGGAGAAACATTAAACACAGAACGCGAAGTCATTCACTCTCCGCTCTTTGCTGTTTACTACAAGTTATACATTTTGTGTACATGGCGTTTGGGACAATGTGACTTCTTGAAGGAGATAGATTTGCTCTTTTTGCCATACGCAACCGATCTGGCCACACCCAGCGTGTTTGATGAACATATCTGGGGCGGGCACGACATAAATCTAGGTAAACAACGGGACAACCCGTGTCTCAAACATTCTCAAGTTATTAGATCTACCTGTACATGGTGTACGTGTGGGGTGTCGCACTTGGTAGCACATTGAGTTTTGTGTCAACACATCACAGGTGAGAGCGGTTACCTGAGATTCTTCACTTTGTGCTCAAAAGTCGCTCACTGGGTGGATTTTGAATAAAATAACAGTAAAAAGAAAAACCAAATTCTAAGATGATCTGAACTTGATACTCGTTCCTGTTGACAACATTTGAAAATCTTCAGGACCATTTTCTACAAGCCGGTATGAAGCAAAGTACAAATTTTCCACCCAATTTCAGGTTTTATACAAATGTTATCCCCGAAAATGATACAGCCTTAATCTAGAGCATGACGACACAGGTAGGTCAGGGGTCTGTGACTATTTCGTTTCGAGAAAAATCTACTTGTCAGTGGAAGCTCATGATTAGTTTACCTGTTTCCTGCTTTCTGTGGGTGACAAACGAAAATCTGGGACTGATGGTCATGACATTTTAATGCCCCAGGATCACTAACGGATCACTCACGGATCAATCACGGATCACTCACGGATCAATCACGGATTACTAACGGATCACTCACGGATCACTAACGGATCACTAACGGGACCACTAACGGATTACTAACGGATCACTCACGGATCACTCACGATCACTCACGGATCACTCACGGATCACTCACGATCACTCACGGATCACTAACGGATCACTCACGGATTACTAACGGATCACTAACGGATTACTAACGGATCACTAACGGATCACTCACAAAGATCACTCACGTATCAATCACGGATCACTCACGGATCAATCACAGATTACTAACGGATCACTCAAGGATCACTCCACCAGCAATCGGCAATTAGTTATTAAATCACCGGAAACAGTAAAAAAAAATAACAAAAGGACAAAATCCACTTGAGAGTGAATGAGTGAACACGCTGTGTAACGGATGAATGGACAATTCTGCTGCTGTGGTGTGACAAGTGAGCAGGCCAAGATTTACTTGTCTAAGACAAACCCATTCAAGTCCTTCATTTGGATCCGCCTCTGCCTACAAAATAACAAAGAAACTACACGGACTGAAATGGCTGGAGATTTATGTTGAGTGGTGTAATCTGCTGGGACAAGAGCATGTTTGATGTGTGGCACTTACAATGTCTGTGGTCTCGGGGCTGAGTTACTGTAGGTGTCATAAATTAGTAAAGTAAATTGTATTTTATAATGTTAATATTTATTTATGTTAAAAAAAAAACCCACGAATATAGAGGGATGGTGGTCATTGGTCCGGTCAGGACGGGGTGGGGGGGGGGGGGGAGGATGTGGCACCTAACTCCAGTGGTTAGGTAAGTGTAGATAGAGAAATAGATCATAGATGGATGGATGGATGGATGCATGGGTGGATAAATAGATGGATGGGTGGGTGAATAGGTGTATTGCTGGATGTATGGATGGATGGGTGGGTGGGTAGATGGATGGATGGATGGGTGGGTAGATGGATGGATGGATGGATGGGTAGATGGATGGATGGATGGATGGTTGGGTAGATGGGGGATGGTTGAAAGGAAAGGTGGATGGATGGACGAATGGATGAAAGGAGTGGTGGATGGATAGTGGATGGACGAATGAAGGAAAGGATGCATGGGTTGTTAATAATCAGACAGATATATTGTTATTTACTCGTAGGTTGCTTTTTTGACAAGTGATCAATGGTCAATAAGCTCAGTAGCCTTTATTAGCCTATTGGTCCCGTCCTGTCAATGACAAGACTGTAAGTGCACAGGACTGCCACATCACGTGTTAGCCACATTTTAGATAAAGACTGATGCGTGCTGGATCACGTGTGTTTTTGATAACTATTTTGACTGGGAGGTTATCTTGCATGTGGTTTGACATCCTAACATCCAATACCTGTCTGATAAATTTAATCTTCACTGACCACCCCCCCCCCTCCCCGCCATTCCACCCCTGCCGGTGGCTTCCAGTTGGGATCCATATATTAACGGCTTCACTTAGAATTATTCTGAAGTGGTTAACTCATGCGCTGTGGCGAGAATCTTAATAACTCTTTGAACACATTAAACACGGGAGGATGAGACATTTTTGAACTAAAGACGGACAAAGAAAGCGTGTTTAGGTCGCTGTTTGAGGAGATCCGCAGCTCTCGTGCTCTCGTGCTCTCCTGCTCTCGTGCTCTCGTGCTCTCCTGCTCTCGTGCTCTCGTGCTCTCCTGCTCTCCTGCTCTCGTGCTCTCCTGCTCTCGTGCTCTCCTGCTCTCGTGCTCTCGTGCTCTCCTGCTCTCGTGCTCTCGTGCTCTCCTGCTCTCGTGCTCTCCTGCTCTCGTGCTCTCCTGCTCTCGTGCTCTCGTGCTCTCCTGCTCTCCTGCTCTCGTGCTCTCGTGCTCTCCTGCTCTCGTTTTCTCGTGCTCTCGTGCTCTCCTGCTCTCGTGCTCTCGTGCTCTCCTGCTCTCGTGCTCTCGTGCTCTCGTGCTCTCGTGCTCTCCTGCTCTCGTGCTCTCGTGCTCTCGTGCTCTCGTGCTCTCCTGCTCTCGTGCTCTCGTGCTCTCGTGCTCTCCTGCTCTCGTGCTCTCCTGCTCTCCTGCTCTCGTGCTCTCGTGCTCTCCTGCTCTCGTGCTCTCGTGCTCTCCTGCTCTCCTGCTCTCGTGCTCTCGTGCTCTCGTGCTCTCCTGCTCTCGTGCTCTGGTGCTCTCCTGCTCTCCTGCTCTCGTGCTCTCCTGCTCTCGTGCTCTGGTGCTCTCCTGCTCTCCTGCTCTCGTGCTCTCCTGCTCTCCTGCTCTCGTGCTCTCGTGCTCTCGTGCTCTCCTGCTCTCGTGCTCTGGTGCTCTCCTGCTCTCGTGCTCTCGTGCTCTCCTGCTCTCCTGCTCTCCTGCTCTCGTGCTCTGGTGCTCTCCTGCTCTCGTGCTCTCGTGCTCTCCTGCTCTCCTGCTCTCCTGCTCTCCTGCTCTCGTGCTCTCGTGCTCTCCTGCTCTCCTGCTCTCCTGCTCTCCTGCTCTCCTGCTCTCCTGCTCTCGTGCTCTCGTGCTCTCGTGCTCTCGTGCTCTCCTGCTCTCCTGCTCTCGTGCTCTCGTGCTCTCCTGCTCTCCTGCTCTCCTGCTCTCGTGCTCTCGTGCTCTGGTGCTCTCCTGCTCTCGTGCTCTCGTGCTCTCCTGCTCTCCTGCTCTCCTGCTCTCGTGCTCTCGTGCTCTCGTGCTCTCCTGCTCTCCTGCTCTCCTGCTCTCCTGCTCTCGTGCTCTCGTGCTCTCCTGCTCTCCTGCTCTCCTGCTCTCGTGCTCTCGTGCTCTCCTGCTCTCCTGCTCTCCTGCTCTCCTGCTCTCCTGCTCTCCTGCTCTCCTGCTCTCGTGCTCTCGTGCTCTCCTGCTCTCCTGCTCTCGTGCTCTCGTGCTCTCGTGCTCTCCTGCTCTCCTGCTCTCCTGCTCTCGTGCTCTCCTGCTCTCCTGCTCTCCTGCTCTCGTGCGCTCGTGCTCTCCTGCTCTCCTGCTCTCCTGCTCTCCTGCTCTCGTGCTCTCGTGCTCTCCTGCTCTCCTGCTCTCGTGCTCTCGTGCTCTCGTGCTCTCCTGCTCTCGTGCTCTCGTGCTCTCGTGCTCTCGTGCTCTCCTGCTCTCCTGCTCTCCTGCTCTCGTGCTCTCGTGCTCTCCTGCTCTCCTGCTCTCCTGCTCTCGTGCTCTCCTGCTCTCGTGCTCTCCTGCTCTCGTGCTCTCCTGCTCTCCTGCTCTCCTGCTCTCGTGCTCTCCTGCTCTCGTGCTCTCCTGCTCTCCTGCTCTCCTGCTCTCGTGCTCTCCTGCTCTCCTGCTCTCCTGCTCTTGGCATTTACAGCTAATTTTTGTTGTTTTTGTTTTTGTGTCAGAGTTTTTTGTTGTTTTTACTTTTAAATTTTCCCCGGGCAGCGGCATTGTTAGGTTTGCTCATTTCCATTTCCAACTGCCAAGATATCTTTAACGTGGGCAATATGCACACGGACCCTCGAGTTTTTCGTCCTTATCTGAGAAGACTAGGTGCTGGATAAAAAAGCCAGAAATGTTAGGCTTGAAAACTCTGCGTGGAGGGGGGAGGGGGGGGGGTAACGGCTCAACTGCCATGAATTTCCTTCCTGACCACAATGGGAAATAATTTCATTCGTCCTCCATTAGTTTGTCTTTTGAAGGATTTGATATAAAATCTGCAGGTTTTCTTTGTTGGTTGCCTGTCCCAGAGTTCTTGGCCAATGTTTTACAACTGGCTGTTATTTCTATAGATAAACTTCTTCTTCTTGTTGTTGTTGTCCGTGTCGTGCCCTGAGGACGTGGCCGATCACGCGCTGCCATCCACGTCTGTCTGCTGCCTTTGTGATCTCATCACTGGTGACTTTGCGCAGACTTGTGACAAAGGCGGTTCTGTGCTTTCCTCGGGTTCGTTTGTCTTCCATGATGCCGCTGACTGCCGGTGTAACAGGCCAGAATATACCCCCCGCCCAGACTATACCCGGGGTTAAACTGGCCTAGCCCAGAATATACCCCGGGGTATATTCTGGGCTAGGCCAGTTTATACCCCGGGGTTACTTTGGGCTAGGCCAGACTATACCCCCCCAGTCCAGATTATACTCCCTACTTTTTTTTTGAAAACAAGTCAAGACCACAGTTTATTTCAGCCTGTTCTTTATCATTGTCATCAGATATCATATTAATCCATACATGAACACATTCTTGACACCCATAAATCGTAATACAATTTAGAGGAAATAATAATAACAATTTATCTCAGCCTTAGTTTAAATTGGTGTACATACATACATTCATGACTCCTGTTAATCATGATACATTTTAGAGGAAACAAACATGCATTAAAATGCATTGATATACAGAAGGGTTGAGTATCCATTCAAACTGATATGATTAGACTTCATCAGTAATTTCACTCGTGTCTGTTGATATTATTATTATTATTATTATTTTGAGAATTGGTTGGCCATGAGTAAAACATGCATTGTATTTTTTGTTACAACCATGCAGAGAGAAAAGGCCGGAAAACAACACACATAGAAAAAAATAATAAAAACATTATTAGTAACCCAACTGGCACTGACAGATGGTGCAAGTCCATCATCCACTTTACATAAAACTAAATAGGCACTAAATTTTTTCGCCTGATGAATTCCACCTGTCCAGATCCACTTGAAATGTTACAGAATGCTAGCCAGTAATATACATTAATAACAACAAGAACACGAAATCATCTTATTTACTCTTGAAAATAAAGAGAAATATAAATATAAGAATCATCATCATCACCTTGGAATAATACAAAGATATAAGAGGGAGTGTAGAAACGGCAGCAATATGTGTGTGTATCACCTATGTACATGTAAATGAAATGTATTAAATCTTTTCAACTATTCTTGTAGAACTGGACAGAAAGCTTTAGTGAAATAGCCTTGACAGTTGAGTAGACGGACAGAGTAAGTCCACTGAGACAAAAGTAGTGCATTGTAAAAAGTAAGATCTATAGCATGTTAAGGCAAAATTCGATTGATCATGTTGCAATAACAGAATTTCTTGTTGGTGAATATTATTCTTTGCTAGCTTATTTGTAGAAAGATATACATTTCATGTACCTTATGGTTTAAGACACTGATTAGTTTGCAAGGCATTTGAAAGATTGAACTTACATGTTATAGTGAATAAGGGTTTGTCACTTGCGAGTGAAATAAAACATTTTTTTAAAAGAGACCTTGTCCATCTTTACCTTCCTAAGCTTGACACGTCCCTTGCCAGAGGATTTAACAACTGTGTATTGGCACACAAAAATACTCTAAAATGACTTCATTTTTATGAGTGTGTTAATTATTTGATTCATTGAGACTAAGTGTATGTCAGTGCCAAACAAACAATACAATGCAAATTTTACTCATGGGCAACCAACTATAAAAACAACTGCAACATGACAACGAACGTGAATGAAATGAGGGTTAAAGTTGAATCATATCAGTTTGAATGGATATTCACCCCATAGCGATAGCATATCAATACATAATAATTCATGTTTTTTCCTCTGAATTGTATTATGATTTACCTTAATGGAAGTCTAGAATGTATGTATGTATGTATTACTATGGTGCCCGTTGACAGTAATAAAAAAATGAATTAAACTATGATTGAAATAAACTGTGGTGTTTAGGCCAAACTGTATTCCACCAATCTAGATTATACTCCCATATTCAGGCAAAAATATTCAAGGATACAACATTAAGTTTTTAAAATTTTATTTCACCCGCAAGTGACATGCCTTTATTCACTATAACACATAATTGCAATCCTTCAAATGCTCTGCAAACTAACCCAGTGCCTTAAACCATCAGCTACATGAAATGTATACCTTTCTACAAATAAGCTATCAAAGAATTTACTAACAAGAAATATTAACGCAATATGATCCATCGAATTTTTGCCGTGACATACTGTAATTACTTTCTACAATGCACTGTTGTCTCAGTGGATTTAATCTGTCAGTTTTCACGACGATCAAAGCTACTTTACTAAAGCATTCTATTCAGTTCTACCTGAATAGGTGAAAAGATTTAACACATTTCTTACATACATGTATACATGTACTTAGTACACACACATTGCTGCTTATAGATAATAATAATATTTAATAATAATAATAATAATAATGGTTGGCATTTATATAGCGCATATCCATTTAAAATGCTCTATGCCCTTTACAGAAACAACATATCAACCACAGAGCAGAATGGAGCTCATGCGAAGCGCTCAACACACTACACTGCTTCCTTCTCTCCCTGTTTCTATCTCAGAGCAAATTGTAACGCAGCCTGTTAGGCGCAGTTCACAACTCACAACAGTTCACAACTCAAATAATATTTGAATATTTATTAATAATAATATTTATTCAATAATGAATAATAAATTTTGTTGTTGCTGGTGGGGGGATGATATGGATAAATTTTAATGTATTAATTTCAATTTTGCCCGGGCAGCGGCCTGTTCGGCCTGCTCTTTACGATTTCCAACTGCCAAGGTATCTTTAACGTGCGCAACGTGCACAAGGGCCCTCCGAATTTTTCGTCCTTATCCGAGAAGACTAGGTACTCGATCCTACCGTCCAATAGGATCAGGGACTTGAAAATATAAGAAAAATCCTAATGTCCAACATGCCTGCACTGCCCGGGTTTTGAACCCGGGACCCTTGGCATGAGAGGCGAGCACCTTGCCTCTAGACCACATTGTCCCCCAATTTCTAGAATGATGTGTAGGTCATTTTTACATTCCCTCTTATCTTAATAATATTCCAAGATGATGATGATGATTCTGATATTGATTATATTCTCTTTATTTTCAAGAGTAAATAAGATGATTTCGAGTTCTTATTTTTATTACTGTATATTACTGGTTAGCATTCTGTAACGTCTCAGGTGGATCATGACAGGCTAAGTTCATGATGTGAAAAAGTTTTAGTACGTATCTAGTTTTGTGTGAACTATTTAACATCTGCTTGATGATGGAATTGCACCATCTGTCAGTTGGGTTATTAAAATGTTGTTGTTGTTGTTTTCTCTGTGTTTTCTTTCCCGGCCTTTTCTCTCTGCATTATTGTAACTTTATATGTAGATCTAATTGTTCTGACATATCAAGCGCATTTCTGATTTTCAAGAATTAAAATAAAATTCAGATAACTTTACACTTATGAGTCTTATATTATTTCATATCTTGCCACTAAGTATATGTCGGTGGTGCCAAACAAAAAAAAAAAATACAATATATGTTTAACTCATGGACAACCAATTATAAAAAAAAAAAAAGAAACAATAATAATACCAACGGACACAAGTAAAATTAGTGTTAAAGTCTAATCATATCAATTTGAATGGATTTTCAAACCTTTTGTATATGCTTTTTACCGCATCTTTATTTTCTCTTTAATGCATCATAATTTACAACAGTCAAGATTGTATGCTCCAGTATGGTACCTGATGACGGTGATAATGAACAATTTAAACTAAAGTTGAAATAAACTGTGGTCTTAACTTGTTTTTAAACAAAAAAGTAGGGGGTATAATCTGGACTGGGGGGGTATAGTCTGGCCTAGCCCAAAGTATACCCCGGGGTATAAACTGGCCTAGCCCAGAATATACCCCGGGGTATATTCTAGGCTAGGCCAGTTTAACCCCGGGTATAGTCTGGCGGGGGTATAATCTGGCCTGCTACACCGGCATCTCCAGGGTGTTGGGTCTATAATAATTATATGTCCAAAACATCTCATTTGTCTCTTCTTGACAAACTATGTGAATGATTTGACAACACATTTCTAGTCCTGTCTCTATGGATCTGTTTAATTAGACAGACCAAAGCTATAACTACTATACTATGACTATGACCTAATTAGTGTGACCGTGGACAGTGAATAATTTTTGCACTATCTAGCAAGTAGCAAAAAGTTGTAGAAAATCTACCCTTCAGCAAGACACGTGTGTGACAGACTTCACAAAGGAACATACGTCATGTATTTATTCCTAGGCCAATGCCCTTTTATGTAATCTGTCAGTCACAAGTGATGAAGCCCTCTGGAGTATTTCCTATGTAGTATCACAAGTGAAAGGTATGATGTAGGTCAGCGTGTCGCCGTGTCTTTTAAAATTGTTTTTTTTCTTCACAGATAAGCGTTGCAGGTCATTGTTTCTGTGTTTGTAGACGTGTCTAGTTGTTAGCCAGGGAGTGGGGGGGGGGGGGGGCTGGGGTAAAAAAAATAGATGGATATTTAGTTTGTTGATTTGATCACTGATAAAAAATAGGATTTCTTTCTGAGCTGAACTTCAACCAGACCAACCGTGACCCCCCCCTCCCCCCCCCCCCCCAGACAGAGTGTTGGACACTCTTTAGCCTTAGACGTTTGTTCAAAAAGCCTACAGTAACATCTGGCCACACAACGTCAGAGATACTCATTACAGTATGATCGGACAGCTGGGGCGTTTTGCGTTCACAGGTCTCTCAACGCCGCCCACTGACGAATGCATGGCTGACGTAAACAATGACTTATTTTGCAAATCCGAATAGAGAAAATACTGGTGTTGTTCACTGTCCGGGCATCAGCCTAGACCTCGATAGAAGTCGCTTATTTTGTTATTATAACTTAATTCCCTTGTGTAAGAAACCTCTGAGCAGTTGTTTTTCTTTTACATGTAGCTGTGACAAAATTATTTATTAACTGACGAGATGGATCCAGTTAGTAAATTTTAAAAGTAAGATAGGACAGAAGCAGATGAAAATTCTCTCGCTCACTTTCTCTTTCCTTCACCGGCCCAAGTTAAGCGCTTTGTTAACTGAGACTCTCACACTCATTGTAAATTAGATTTTGCCTAGGTCAATTTAACAAATTGCTTTGAAATTGCTCTGGAAGCGAAGCCGACCGGTGTTGTGCCTTATTGTCAATGCAAACACATTGTAGGAAGCGCTGGCTGTGTGCCCATGAGTGTGGACGGGGCCTCTGAGGAACCGACAACGCTTGCGAAGATGGGAGTTGTCTATCGTATCGTATCCAGTATCTTTGACAATACTCACACTTGACATACCGTCGTAATGTCACAGATCATTCAGAGTTGGAGAAGAGTTGTCTGACAACATTCCTAGTCCTACCTTTCTTTATCCCGGCAGTCGAACTGACCAGACACGCTTTCATTGGTCACGGGTGATTTTATGAGTAAATTGACGTTATGTTGTAGAGGTGCTAAATTTGATCATCATCGAACTCGGCCGACTATTTAACAGAAGTAATGATAAATATTGTATTGATTAAAATTCCTGTCGACCAGAAGTTAAACTTGTGACCTGACACTGACCACTGTCCAGCTCTTTGTTGCACGTCCAAAACGTTACTGGTTTATTTTCTCCTGCTTCGCGGATCGCCTGTGTGTCCCAACAATGCTGCTCTGATCTTGTGATCTTATCCGTACGTTCAGGCAGAGAAATCCCACCAAAGATGGTTGCTTTCTGGTAATTTCTTTATTATTTGGATTTTTTCCCCACCAAATTTCGTGTGTCCTCCCAGGACTTCCCGGCCCAGGTCACCGTACCCTGGATGTTTTGACTCACAAAATTTAAAAGCACAAGATGTGTTGAGTTTGCCCTACAGAAATCCCTGGGTGCGACCGACACGACTGACAACGTAACTTTGAGCTCCGTAACTGCTCTGGTCCACGGCCATCGGCTCCGCTGTTTTTAAGGAAACTGATGTACGAAAAAGTAAAAAACTCTTTGCCTCTGTATATTTGTCCACAGCATCCGTTCCGCCCCGCTCCTCACCGCTATAGAGGCAAAGAGTTTTTTACTTGTTCATACGACATTTTCCGTAAATTAGCGGAGCGGAGCGGATTCTGTGGGCAAGACCAGTTAGCCTAAACAGCAACGTACGGCATTAATGATGTTTCCTGAGTTAATTCACCAGGTGCAGTTCAGGAGCGGTGTGAATTCTGAGTTCTGCATTTCAGTCCTAAAGTTCACTTTACTGAAAAGAAAAATGATGAGAAAACTAGGCCGTGCCTGTGGAGTAAATTGTGATCTAACTCCATTTTCATTGTTTGTGAGAACATTGGGAGCCAGAAATGTATTTTTACTTTGATTTAAAAAGTAGGCCAAGTGAAAGAAACACGAAATAATTAGTTTATTTATCATTAGTTTATGTAATTATTATAATACTTTATTTCTGGTTAGGCCTTTATTCCATTGTACAGCCCTGTACAGACTCTTGGTGTCGTCTCAGTGTCCAACAGAAGCAGTGCAGAGTTAAGCTGGGTTGTCATGGATACTGTAACGAAATGCCGCGTAATGACCGTCCACTTGCCCGTTCGATCGGTCCACCTTCCTGATCTATTGTTCGAAGTTATGTCTCAGGCTACCTGCGGGTAGAGCAATTATCTCTGACCCGTCCACCTAATACCCCAGTGTCCGAGTTTGGCCACCGTAGAATCTTTGTGCACGTTTTTATGGCTCACGAATTCGAGCTAGCTAGAACCTCCCAGTTTTCCCCACTGTAATTTTCTGTAATTTTGATTTTCTGTATATATTCCAGAGCAAATCTGGAGTCGTCAGTCCGCTTGCGATAGACTCACTGCGAGGTCCTGCTCGTGCGAAGCAGTGTACCCAGTAATATAAACTCAAACTCAATGACAGCAAAACTGAGATAATTTTACTTGGAGCAAAAAATTCTAGATCTAATGTGAAAATTGATAACTTAAATCTTGACGGTACTACCATCAACGTAACATCTGGAGCCATTAAGAACCTTGGCGTCTATTTCGACTCAGACCTGTCCATGAAAACCTATGTTACAAAACTTTGCCAAACAATGCACTTTCACTTGCGGAATATCAGTAAAATCAGAAAATGTATTGATGAAAAGACCGCAAAGATTCTGGTCCAGGCATTTATTGTCAGTCATCTAGATTATTGCAACTCTTTGCTCATTGGTATCCCTGAGGCAACTATTTATAGATTACAAAAGATCCAGAACAAGGCTGCTAGACTTGTTACTTTATCAAAAACATCAGAACATATTCAACCAGTTCTTCAAAACCTTCATTGGTTGCCTGTTAGAGAGCGTATTCGATTTAAGATTTTATGCATTGTGTTTAAATGCCTCAATCAAAGCTCACCAGAATATCTTGCAGAGCTCATTGAAAAATACATCCCACCCAAAAAATTGAGATCAGCAGAAGCAAATTTATTAGTCGTGCCCAGATCAAGAACAATCATGGGAGAAAGAGCTTTTTCAGTGTGTGCACCTAAAATGTGGAATGACTTGACTGATCATGTGAAATATTCAAACAGCTTGATCCAATTCAAAAGAAAACTTAAAACAGCGTTGTTTACAAAAGCGTATACGCAGGATATGTAACATTCTTGAGACAGTGATTAGGTATAGGTTGATGAAAATGTGTGTGTGTGACTGAGAGAACTGTTCAGCGATTTAGAGCACTCTTCTGTGGAATCAGGCGCTATAGAAATGACTTATTATTATTATTACCTGCCTGTAGAACTCAGGCGTGTATTTACAGTGTCTATTAAGGCCTGTATTAAAATTTAGCTCGTGTGGAGCGAGGTCCTGCTCACGTAGAGTGGTGGACCTGTCTGTCGTTCTTATTGTAGGACACAGACGTATATTAACATAGCCTATACGGTGTGTTAAGTTAGCTCGTGTATAGAGCGTTTATGACTTTCAAGTTCGCGTAGGACTTAGTCATAGTAAATTACTGTATTTCTTGCTTCGTCAAAGCACGAAATAAGCTCAGTTAGAGCGGCGTGTGAGTCTAAGCTTAAAGTTAAAATTAGCTCATGTACGCGGTGCATATATTGCACATATCTTAAGTTCTTAAGGAACTCGTTAATTTCCAGTGTTGTACTCGCTTCTTGTGGCAGTGTTAGACCTGTAAGTCTCAGCGTGACCAGGCAGGCTACTGTCCGCGTGTAGGGCATTGTACCCGGCGTTTCTGTGAATTGTGCAGAACAGCGGGAAGGCTAGAGGCCAAGACCATAAAGTAACCACCTGTTTTAAAGTATCCTGTGCATATTGTTAGGACATTTCGATCCTGTTATGTATCCTGTGACTGTGACCAGAGCCTTATCAGGACATTAGTTACATACTAGTAGTCATCTTGTGGATGTGGACAGTGCTTTTTATGTGGAGTAAGGACATATTATTTGCAATTGAGTGTATCCTGTAGTGAATTTAAGAGAACATTATCTTGTGGAGTCCAGTTTCCCAAGAGACCGGACATTTTTCGGTTTAGGACCATCATCGTCAAGCTTACAGATTCAAGATATAGGACAAGTTTAAGTAACATTTTAGCTAGAGTAATTATTGGAAGAGTGTGGGTATATCCTGTGTGAAACGTTCTTTAAGTGCAGAGCTGGTGAGATATACAATTACCTTTTTATCTGTGTTTTAATGTAACATATTATAATCCATTTTATGGTCATTCCATTGTATTAATCAGAAACCTCTTCTTTCAGGGTAGTTAGTTTAGGTTATTGTTGTCACATTTATTATCTTAGGATCATTGCCATTTTAATATCTGTATGAAATATTTGTCCATCTCTTCTGACACGCTATTTAGACTATTTTACTAACATTAATTAAGCCCCCATCCCAAGTGTCCCAATAAATTTATTGTGTGTATAACTGTAAAGCACTTGTTTCCATCGGTGTGTTATAGTCACTCATAGGCCGGAACATCCCAAGGTTGCAAACCGCATTTGCAGTACCATTGTCTGCACCTGCGCCTTGTGACAGATACCGAAACGGCAACGAAAACGTCAGAAACCCGTCAAGTCATGACGTACAAGGAATGTTTTCATGTGTAAGGAAAGGCCGTGTCCGGACATCCAAGGAAACATTAAATGTTTTACAACTTGATGGATTGTTTACCTTTTCCTTGTCCTTCCCGTTTCCGTACACATGGAAACACAGCTTTAGAGTTGGTAGACCATTGCTTGATGTGTTGAGCACATTGTTAGTGGAGCAGAGGACTCAAATAAGATAAAATTGTCCTTACATGTACCGTGTGATGTGCTTATACTACAGAGTTTGGTGACTTTTCAAGCAACACGTTTGGCACGTGACAACTCTTAAAAAGTATGCAGATTTTGTCTGGATTATTCTGGAACAGAGAAAGGTTTGAGTTTAAGTTTGAGTTTAACGGCGTGTCGGCACTATAGCGGCAACTTTGCGCCCAGGAATAGAGAAGAAAAAATGGATGTCTGAAGGTCCCAGTGAACGACAGTAAGTACTGAACCTGGACTGGGATTTGTCGCATCACCAGCCAAACTGTGCAGATCGGGATGTTTCGGTTCTTTTCTTTTTCCATTGATGTTTATTATATGATGGATTATCTATTCTGCATATTGATGTAGTTTTGGGTTTCATCTATCTCGAGGTGTGTTAAACGTCAGTGAGATCCGATATGGCACACCAGGTAGTTTCTGTGAATAGCATTTTTATGGTGGGAACTAATGAGAAACCGTCGGGGTACTGAGCAACATCACTCTTGGGAGGAGAGAGAAAGAAAGAGAGAGAGAGAGAGAGAGAGAGAGAGAGAAGAAGAGAAAGAGAGAGAGAAAGAGAGAGAGAGAAGGAGAGAAAGAGAGAGAGAGAAAGAGAGAGAGAGGAGAGAGAGAAGGAGAGAAAGAGAGAGAGAGAGAGAGAGAGAGAGAGAATGAGAGAAAGAGAGAGAGAGAAAGAGAGAGAGAGAGAAAGAGAGAGAGAGAGAGAGAGAGAAGGAGAGAAAGAGAGAGAGAGAGAACAACGAAAGCACAGGAGTAAAGAGAACAGAAATGCGGTTTGATACGTGACCCCGTGGCAGGGTTAATTAAGAGGTTAATTACGACCAATGTTGTGCATTTGGGACTAAAGACAACAAACTTTGCAGTTATATAGACGGGCAGACACATCATTAGGGCTAGACAACTAATCTCACCTGTCGACCCTGACCACCTCCAAACAAACACTGATTTTCTCTTTATTTCTCAATATATGAGTTTTGGAGGCCAGGCCAGGAATAAACTAACACTAGGTACTGTCATGTGTCAAGTGTCAATACTTCACATGTCGGCCAGTCAATGTTTCCTGACAAAAATGATGACTATTTTAATACATAATAACCACTTGGCATAACTTGGGCTGCGCAGTCAAATGTATCCAAATACGATACGGCGGCCTTCACAGAATCAATGTGTTCTGGGCCAGCGAACCTTTCAAAACCTGTTCTAGGTTACACTACAGGGAACTGCTTCCTGGTCTTTATCATTTAAATGTTTGTTTGCCCCACATGAGACTGTCTCTCTTATGGGCCACAGCACTCTTTGGTTCCCTGGAAGTCCAATGTTAAATTACATAAGAATAGTATAAAGTTCGTGTGCGTCCTCTCTCTCTCCCTATCACACCCGCCTCATGTTCCCGACATACAAAACTTTCAGTGTAGTGAGACACGACCAGCAAATGTGATAAGGGTGTTGGATTCATATTACTTTAGTCCATAGGGCAAAGAACGGGTTTCCCTGTGATGAATGTACTGCATTTTGTCAACCTTCGCTTATTGGAAGGGACAGGTAAGATAATATGGCAAACACCAGACAAGCATTTCCTTTATCAGTGGAAAGCTGACTTGGGCGTGCAACCGAGTCCTTTACAACTCACAAGAACATTAAATCTTTATGAAAACACAAAACTACAGATGTTTCCAGGTAGGTTGGAACTTAAGAAGGTGAAAGAAAACGACAGGTGGGGAACTTACTTACCTTTTGACCTCATCTCCTCCCCACCCCCCCTTTTTTTTCCCCCAGGAAAAATGAACAAGGACATTGACAATCACTTTAGATGTGCAATCCAAACCCAGTGATACACAAAATACACAACACTGTGCCAGCTGGATGGAAGGAAAATTATACACGTAATTAAATTGCGTTGAAGGCGGGGATTAGGGGGTTGGAAGAGGATACTTTATAATAGAGGGGGATGGTCTGGGATATCCTAGATTATACCGGGGGGAGGGGTTGAAATGGGATGGGGGATATTACAGGGTGTTACAGCCGCTTCCAGCTAATTTATGTTTAATGACCCGGTGACCTGAAATCTTCGATCACGTTATAATACGATTAAGGTCAGAGGTTATAGACTACAAGAGTGTACGGGGTGTACGGGGTGCCTGGGGAGGGGTAGTACCTCTGACGGAAGGACATGTCATGCTCTAGTTGAGTAGTTCGTCCGTAATTGGTCCCCACCTGGCACTCAGCCCTCACCTCTGGCTCCTAGTAGCTGTCTGCATGCAACAGCGGCCACAACCCGGGCAACGGCTTTGACTGGCTGGCAAAACGTGGTGAGGGTAGCCGACGGGTTTGTTACCCTCGGTGAGTAAGGGGGGCTTGTCTACCTCATGCATGCGAAGACTGGCTCCGGCGGACTGGGCGGATGAGACCACCTTGTGGTCCAACGGTCAGAAAGGCGGTTCCAGCAGGCGCCGTGGAGCGCCAAGAGCACGACGAGACACAAAGACGTCCTGGTCATCCACTGCAGCAGAAGAGGTCTCCAGGCGTAACGATTCTCCGTGCCACTGGGTTAAGATTTCTACTGCCGAGAGAGTGGGATTGCCCCTGTGCAACGGTTCTCCCACTTAAATCAACCTCACGCACAGGTGTCTGTGAAACTCGACTCAGGTCAACCCCCCCCCCCAACCTTCAACCAAAGCCCTGCGGCGATGGGGGAGTGGCGAAAGGGACAGGTGGAGGTAACCACTGGAAGTTCTAGCCACAAGCCTGCACGTAGGCGGCCTGCGGACCAGTGGTCGTCGTCCTCTGTACAGGGCAGCGGAGAACTTCGGCAGCATCCCAGGCGACTGAGCAGCCTCTTTAGGACAGCACTGCTCACCCTATCAAGGGAGGGGCCTAGAAAAGGTGGCCTAAACAAAGCCTGCCCTACACTGTCTGGCCAGCTTACCGCGGCTGGCAGACTTACCCATTTGCGGTCGATCCAAAAAGAAAAAACTAATCCTTGGTACGTGGAATGTACGTACGCTCATAGATCGAGACAATGTCTCCAGGCCTCAGAGAAGAACAGCCCTTATCGCCAAAGAACTGTCGAGATACAACGTCGACATCGCAGCAATCAGCGAAACCCGGCTTGCTGAGGAAGGATCATTAGCAGAATCAGGCTGTGGATATACCTTCTTCTGGAAAGGAAAGACCCTGCATGAGGACAGAATACACGGAGTTGGTTTCGCCATCAAGTCTAGTCTCATGAAGCAGATCCCCTTCCTTCCCACTGGCGTTAACGAAAGACTTATGAAGCTCCGTCTTCCCATCAGCAACAAGCGCTCTCTCACCATCATAAGCGCCTATGCCCCAACCATGACCAACACAGAGGAGATCAGAGAGCAGTTCTATGCTGACTTGGACACTCTGCTGCGTGCCACACCTGCCACTGATAAACTCGTTGTGCTAGGCGACTTCAACGCCCGAGTTGGCAGAGACTATGATCAATGGAGGGGAGTGATAGGGAAGCATGGAGTCGGGAAGATGAACAGCAATGGCCTCCTACTATTGAGCAAATGCGTGGAGCACGACCTGCTGATAACTAATACCATGTTCAGGCAGGCTGATAAGTATAAGACCACATGGATGCACCCACGATCTAAACAGTGGCATCTCATCGATTACATTATCACCCGCCAACGTGACAGCAGCGATGTCCTTATCACCAAAGCAATGCGTGGTGCAGACTGCTGGACAGATCACAGACTTGTTAGAGCCAAGCTCAACATTCGCATAGTGCCTCCGCACCCCAAGCACCCAAAGCTCATCAGACCGGCGTTCAACACAGCTAGACTTCTCTCAACCAAATACCAGCAGGAATTCCAGACTAGCCTTGACGAAAAGTTTGAAACGATGGGACCTCCAACTGGTGGACCGGAGGAAAAGTGGAACCAGTTCAAAGAAGCTGTCTCGGAAACAGCCACTTCAGTACTCGGCCCAAAGAGGAAACTTCACCAAGACTGGTTTGACGACAACAATGAGGCCGTGCAAGTATTGCTGGATGAAAAGAGAAAGGCCTACATAGATTGGCAGAATCACCCAAACTGTCTCTCACAGCGCGACAGATTCAAGGACTGCCAGACCAGAGCCCAGAGAGAGCTCCGCAATATGCAAGACAGATGGTGGGACAGGAAAGCACAGGAAGTGCAGCAGTACGCTGGCGCCAATAACTCCAAAATGCTGTTCAATTCCATCAAGGCCCTCTATGGTCCTTCTGGGGATGGAATAGCCCCCCCTGATGTCAGCTGATGGTTCAACCATGATCAAAGACAAAGAAGGTATCAGGGCAAGATGGGAGGAACACTTCCGCCAGCTGCTAAACCGGCCATCTGCAGTCGATCATGAAGCGTTGCGGCAGATACCTCAGAAGCCACTAAAAGATGACCTTGACCTCCCGCCTAGTGAAGATGAGGTAGGGACTGCCATCAAACAGATGAATTGCGGTAAAGCCCCAGGAAAAGACGGAATCCCTGCAGAACTGTACAAGACACTTGGAACTACAGCTGCCAGAGCATTCCACGACGTTCTGCTGACCATATGGGAGACAGAATGTATGCCTGCAGACCTCCGAGATGCCACTATAGTGGCATTATACAAGAACAAGGGAACGAAGGCAGACTGTGGAAATTACAGGGGGATATCCTTGCTATCTGTTGCTGGAAAGATCTTGGCCCGCATTCTCCTCAACAGACTGATTGCAAGCATCTCGGAGAGCATCCTGCCTGAGGCACAGTGTGGCTTCCGTCCTGGTCGCAGCACCACAGACATGGTGTTTGCTGTAAGACAAGACCAGGAGAAGTGCATCGAACAACAGATGGATCTATATGCAGTATTTATAGATCTGACCAAAGCATTCGACACAGTCAACAGAGAAGCTCTCTGGACCATCCTCATGAAGCTGGGCTGCCCATCCAAATTCACCACGATGATACGGCTTCTCCATGACAACATGACTGGTCAAGTCCTCTCTAACGGAGACTACACAAACTCCTTTAACATCTCTAATGGAGTTAAACAGGGCTGTGTACTTGCCCCTGTACTGTTCAACGTGTTCTTCACACAGGTCTTACTTCATGCTGTGAAAGACCTGGATCTGGGTGTGTACATCAGGTACCGCTCGGACGGATCCGTCTTTGACCTCCGACGTCTCTCCGCTCGAACTAAGACAGTTGAGAAACTCATCCTTGAAGCCTTGTTTGCGGATGACTGCGCCCTCATGGCACATAGGGAAAATCACCTCCAGGTGATTGTCGACCGCTTTGCAGAGGCATCAAGGCTCTTTGGACTGACAATCAGCCTGGACAAAACGGAGGTACTAATTCAAGCTGCCCCGAGCACAACCCGGCCCCAACCAAACATCACTACAGACGGAATCCAGCTGAAATGCGTGGAGAATTTCAAGTATCTGGGCAGCGTCATTTCAGCAGACGGATCACTGGATAAAGAGATCACTTCCAGAATCCAAAAGGCCAGCCAAGCACTTGGAAGACTGAGAGTGAAAGTCCTCCAACAGAAAGGCATCAGACTGTCAACAAAGGTCAAGCTCTACAAAGCCGTAGTCATTTCTTCACTACTCTATGGGTGTGAAACATGGACCTTATATCGACGACACATCAAGCAACTAGAACAGTTCCATATGAGATCGCTGCGCAAGATCATGGGCATCCGTTGGCAGGACAGAATTACGAATCAAGAAGTGCTAGACAGGGCTGGCTCATCAAGTATCGAGTCAATCCTAATGAAGGCCCAACTACGTTGGACTGGCCATGTCATCAGAATGGACGACAGCCGCATCCCCAGACAGCTCATGTATGGTGAGCTTAAGCAGGGCTCACGCAGACAAGGAAGACCCAAACTGAGATACAAGGACACTCTAAAGAGCAACCTCAAATGGAGCGGCATCCAGCCACGTGAGCTCGAAACAACTGCTGCAAACAGACAGGCATGGGGGTCGCTCATCTACAGAGCGACATCTAGTTTCGAACGGGACAGGAGACAACGTCATAAAGCAGCAACGGACAGACGCCATGGAAAAGCATCTGCTGCAGCTCAAACAACAGATTACCGTTGCGATACCTGCGGGCGCCTCTGTGCATCGAGTCTAGGACTGCGAAGCCACATGCGCTCCCATCGATGAGCTCACAGACTACGTCTTCATCGGAATCGATGGACTACCAACACCGGGGGGAGGGGTTGAAATGGGATGGGGGATATTACAGGGTGTTACAGCCGCTTCCAGCTAATTTATGTTTAATGACCCGGTGACCTGAAATCTTCGATCACGTTATAATACGATTAAGGTCAGAGGTTATAGACTACAAGAGTGATCAAAACAATGATTTTGAGCTGGATACACGGACAGTTGGTCAACACTAAACAATTGGTCAGCACTGGAGAGTTGGTCGACACTGGAGAGTTGGTCAACACTGGACAGTTGGTCAACACTGGACAGTTGGTCAACACTAAACAGTTGGTCAACACTGGAGAGTTGGTCGACACTGGAGAGTTGGTCAACACTGGAGAGTTGGTCAAGACTGGACAGTTGGTCAACACTGGACAGTTGGTCTACACTGGAGAGTTGGTCAACACTGGACAGTTGGTCAACACTGGACAATTGGTCAAGACTGGACAGTTGGTCAAGACTGGACAGTTGGTCAACACTGGACAGTTGGTCTACACTGGAGAGTTGGTCAACACTGGAGAGTTGGTCAACACTATACAATTGGTCAACACTGGACAAAGTTGGTCGACACTGAATGGGAGAGCGCCCATCTCACAATGCCAGAGTGACTTTAGAACGGACTGACAGTAAATATCTTCCTAAATGTTTTCGCAGTTTGTTTTTTTAGTACCATGCACAAATTATGATCAGCTCTTGTATTAGTGACCAGGAGGCAGCTGTAGAGTGGAGTGTAGCGCTGATGTAGAGGGTAGGCTACTGTACTCTGCGTGTATTTAAAACTGTCATTAAGGACATGTCTCTTGTGGCCCTATGGTTACAACGACGAACATAAAGTCTCCCCCCCCCTCCCCCCCAAAAAACCCACCCCATCTCACCCCCGACCCTAAGTGTCTGTGAAAGGACATTTTGAACCAAGAAAGATATTCCGTCTTTAACATTGCCTAGGTTATTTCTAGAAATGAAGAAAAAAAAAGTAAATTAACAGAAAATAGCTGGCTGTCAGACGATGTAAGTATTTTATACATTCTGGAGGGGAAGACGTCAGTGAAATGATATTACTTACATTCCAGGCCTTGCCACCTACACGCTCCAGCAGCCTCGTTCAGCCATACGATACAGGAAATGCATGTCTCACTGTCGTGTGGTGGGAAAACCGGATTTTCTATTTTACGTCGTTCAAAACCCGTCTATAAACTGATGGATCTCGCGCCTCATAGTAAACACAAATAAGGATGAAAGAAAACCAGCACAGCAACGGACCGTTGACCTCTCACTGACCAGGAACAAGCCAGACAATGAAAACGTGACGCAAATTTCTTTTTCAATTTCTCATTTTGTAAGTTTTTGGTGAATATTTCAGTTTTTACAGTAAATGTTCACCCAACCAGACAAGGCGGATGTTTGCCGTTCTAGGGGGGGGGGGGGGCGCGCTCATTCCGGGTAGATTTTGACAGCACACAGTGACACAGGGACAGTGGTAGAGGAGTAAATCATTTCTCAGTTTCTTCATCACAGTTTGATGTTTCTTTTCACGGGCTCCCAAATTCTGATTGTGAGTTTTGCAGTGAAGTTGAGCGTGTTTAGTCAAGAGTTACACATTTCGGGTATGTTTTCTTCTCATTCCAGTTTGACAATACAAGTCTACATGTAATTAGTTTGACTGGAGATACCGAGACGCACCATTTCTTCTCTCATTGTGGCAGCAAACTTTTCCTCCAGCTTTCCTTAGATAAGAATCGATCAGCGTGATTTTTTATGATTTTGCAAAATCGATGTTGTGGGAAACTGATCATGGTTAATGATAATGTTCCAGACTGCTTCCTTCATGTAGAACCACTCGTCATTGAATGGAATTGTTAAAAGTGTCCAACAATAGCGTCAACAACAAAAGTAATAGAAACTGAGATTTTACCGGACACACAGATAATGATAAGGATAAAACCCACCAGAGACAATGTCAAGGCCATCTCTGTGTGAGCTGTGGCAACTTGTGGGTGTGGCGGCTGATAGAATAGAATAATATAGACTTTCTCACCTTCCGATCTGTGGGGTGACAAATTGTAACTTCTTCTCTTCTTCTCCTCTCAGTAATATTGACAATAGAGTTGAAAAAACAACAAAAACAACAGATTTTTGCTGATAAATTAATGATCCTACCATTGCCCAACTCTTCTCGCCGTAGGGAAGACCAACTTTCTATGCAACAGCCAATTAATGTGGTATGAGAATGTTACTGTAAACATCATATTGATTCACATTGAGATAAAACTCTGTCATCATGGCGGAAGAAACTCTATCAGTCTCATCTCAGTTTCAGCAGATTTTATTTTTTATGCGCTGTGGCAACCTTGACCTACATACTAGCTTCCCAGCTGTGAGGGCGCCATTAGCAACACACAATACGCCGTATCTCCAGAAATAGCCATCATCCAGGTAGGAGTCACACGTGAATCAACCATCAGCGATACTGCCGGATGTATGAAGAAACTGTAACGTAAAGTTCGTTCATATTTTGGTTTGTTGAAAAGAGACGGATCTGGTTTGGGTCTGATTTGGATCTGGTTTAGATCTGGTTTGGATCTGGTTTAGATCTGGTTTAGATCTGGTTTGGATCTGGTTTGGATCTGGTTTAGATCTGGTTTGGATCTGGTTTAGATCTGGTTTGGATCTGGTTTAGATCTGGTATAGATCTGATTTGGGTGACTATGTCAACACAATGATGATAAAAAGAATGTTCAGTCAAAATTGACACTGACAACAACACCAGTCCTGTGGGTCTCAAATGTCAGACATTTGGCTCTCACTTGTGTGTGTGTTGGGGGAATGTTGAGGAAACTCGGTTTCATCATTTTAATAAGTTACAATTATGACCACTGTAAAAGTATAGTGGCGAAATAAATTACTACATGACAATTCAAAATGGTGGAGGAATTGAGGAATCCTGGGATGGCATTGGGTGGGTGGGTGGGGGGGGGGTAGTAGAGGGAAAATATGGCCTGGGACTTTGAGAACCACTGGTCAAGCTGCAGGTCAATGTGCAGCAATCTGTTGTGATGTACCATACTCTCACCAGTTTCTTTCTCCGTTATGTTCAACAACAAACAGCGCGTCACGTCAGTACTTTGGTTTTGTCTCTTCATCTATGGTGATTGTTTTCAATGGGTTTTTGAGACAGTTGTGGTTCGCGTTCATTTTCACAGGTGATTGTGGTTTTTTCATTGCTGGCGGTTTCAACAACAACAACAGTAATAGAGACAATAACATACCAGGACACAAAATGTTTGTTTACTTCCTGGTGTGGAATTGTTGCTAACAAACAAGAACAGAAACAAAACAACGTACAATAATATCCGGGATATTTAGACGATTTCCAGTACAGCTATAACTGCGATAAGAAAGAGAGACCAGACTTAACCCTAATCTACGGTTGTTAGTATAAGCATTCTACTATTATGGGTGGCACCTGACCCAGACTCAGAATATAGTAAAAAGGTGATGAACCTTCCTGATCTGCTATCGTGGGTCGCCACTGACCCAGACTTGAAATAAAGCAAAAATAATGAATTTTCTTAATCTGAGATTGTGTATGCAAACAGTTCCAGCCTTGCCAAACAGTTCCAGCCTTGCCAAACTATTATGTTACAATAATCACACTATGATAGAAGCAAGAGTAGCTTTTAAATCTTGGTTTTCATAGCATCAGATGAGCAACTTTTCAATGTGTCAAAATCTAAAGCGTAGACGTACCTAGAAGAAGAGAAATATGATAAAATGAATTTCTACCTTGTGGTAAAGCTTTCACATTCTCACCCCAGCCTCTAAGAATACACGCAATTTCTAATGATTTCTACCTGTATTACCATGACCCTTATAATTTCTGCTGCTACTGTACAACACCATCATCACCATCATCATCATCATCATCGTCATCATCATCATCATCATCATCATCATCATCATCATCATCATCATTGTCATGATTCGGATGTTGTTAAAACTCACGCAGAGAGTGAGTTGTTTTTTTACCAGGGCCATGAGAAATTGGCTGGTGGCCTTGAACGGCCCTCGCCAAATTATAGTTGGTGAGTAAATAAATGTAAAGTTAAACTGTTAGAGACACGCTTGTCGGTTTTAATGTTCGTGATTAATAAGTAATGGAGTAGGGGTGAAACAAGGTGGGGACAGTTGACATTGTTAAGTATGACTAGACAAGTTTTTGCACGTTAACTGGCTGGTAGAATAGTGCAGACGTATTACTACAATTAAAATGGTGGGAGGTTTCGTCCTATGAGATAGCTGAACTAATTGGGCCAGCGGACTAGCACGCTGGGTAGTTAGATAGTATATAACATCGTGTAACGTTCAGATTTGGTGAATACAGACGAGCAGAAGCATCGTGTCGTGAAGTATCTCCGGTTGACCAATACCTGAACTGTGTGCTTTGAAGACAAGAAGTCCTTGCTAACGGACTGACTGAGCTCTAGGAAGAAAGGTCTGAGTGGGCTGACCTTTGAAAGCCCACGCTGCGCTATATTGATGTTCGCGCCTACCAGTAGGCGTGAGCAATGGTAATATATCTTACTTATTCAAGCATAATAGAGATCGGAGATAGCGAGAGAACTACAGCCTCATAGGAAGACTAAGGAAACCCCAGCTGGCACTCGACCACGAGTGTCCTGTATCATAGATCTATTGCCATAGTATGATTGGAATAATATAGCACATTGTTGATGAATTGAATAGTGATTGTGCATAAAATATAGTCTTTTGGCAACTGCTTAAATTACCTACAAGCCGAAGAGTGCTTCTGTAGGCTTTGAACGTACTGGGCTCTCCTAACATTTAAGCCCATATGATTTATGGAGAGTTTGCCTGGCGACTGGCCAGTGGCGACTCAACTGTCACTTTAAATTGATATCTAGTTTCGTATAATATACCTATTTGCTATTGATTGCAGTACCTCCATAGTTACATGAATATCATTGGTTAAGTTATTAATTAGAGTTTTTTGGTTTGAATATATACCCCTATTGTCTTTTGTTTTGTTATTAATATTTATGTAAACTATGGCCTGACCGGCCTGACATATATACGCTCTAGTTATTTAATACTTTTCTTGTGTGGTTGTGTCCGAGTGTGAGTTAGCTGCCTCTCGTGCAGTCGTAACATCCCCAAGACCCTAACTCTGCTCGTGACATCTGGAGGGGACCCCACTGACATCTGAAGAGGACCCGTCACCCTCTGACATCTAGAGGACACTACTATCATCTGAAGAGGACCCCGTCAACAGGTGCAGGTCTACCACTCTAGCCTCCACTGTTATTTATGTCATTTTTGTAGTTTATAGTTTTGTATACTGCTAATTTTTTTTTTTTGTTTCTCCCCCACATGTCTGGCATGTCCTCTCGTCATTGATCCTGGGACCACTACGAGGGACTGACAGCTAGCATCAGGAAAAGACAAGACCAGCGCTGTGGACCAAAGGAAAGAGCCAGTCCATATTGCCCAGTTAAGTGAACCATCTGTATTTGTCTTCGTTTGAGGGGTTCGTCGTTCCAGCTCCCCTACTTTTGACAGGCATTATTTTTTCTTTTGTGTTAGATTAGATAGGCGGGTGGTTGGAAGGGATCGAGACTCAGCATACCTCTTTTTGCCAGACTAGCAGATCTAGATGGCGTTTAAAACGGATAGGAGATTTGCTTTGCCTTGAATAGTTCTGTAGGGACCTGTTATTCGTATAGATTGTTAGCGTTCTATCTTCCTCGTACTTTTAGGAAGACGTCTCTCTTGTGCTTTTCTTACCTTTCTGTACATAGTTTCAGGTTAGTCAGGTCTGTTGTCGTTCGTGATTTCTGTTAGTCTAGCGTCTTATTGTAATTTATCGTTCGTTCTGTTAGTCTTGCGTCTTGTTTGTAATTTATTACCTTTTTATATATTCGTTATATAGTATTTATCTTTCTTGGTTACACTTATTTTTTTATATTTTTTTTGATTACATACTTCCATTGATTCACGTGTTTTGACACGTTGAGCGGGTTTTTAGAGGTAACTTGGCTTGGTGAGAGGGAAAAGTTTTTAAGAATTAACCCTCCTGTGCTGTAGAGTGACAACACTGTTTAAGTGACAACTATTATTGAATTGTTGGAATCCGTGCAGTGAGTACACTGCCAGTTCTTGCTAATTATTAATTTATACCGATCTCGTCTTTAAATTGACGGGCTCCCGAGAGGACAGTATTAGACTGTTTAGAGAGGTGACCTTTTTGTGTAGTGATGAATAGTGAGTATTGGTTTTATTGTCGGCTGGTGCCGCCGCCCGAAGGAGCAATAAATTGTCTCAGGGGAAGAGTCTGTATCAGTGTCGAGGTGATATCAATATAAGAGCTATGTGAATTATATATATTGAGGATACTTTTTTTTAGTCGTCTGCATATGACGTCGACCCGAGGAGAGCAATAATGAGATTGCCTCGTGGGATGGATGATATTGGTATTTTTCGATTATTTGAGAGATGTTTGGCAGTGGTAACGTAGTACACTGCGTATTCGTGTTTTGAGAGATATTTTGCAGTGGTAACAGAGGACACTGCGTGTTCGTGTTTTGAGATACTTGGAAGTGGTAACAGAGGACACTGCGTGTTCGCGTTTTGAGATATTTTGCAGTGGTAACAGAGGACACTGCGTGTTCGCGTTTTTGAGAGTTTTTTGCAGTGGTAACAGAGGACACTGCGTGGTCGCATTTTAAGAAGTTTTGGAGAAGTGTGGAGTTGTTTTGTATACAACCGATTATGACTATGGTTTTCCGCGTTTCGTGGACCATCTAACGTAATACCGATTATGATTGTGACTATCCATGTGGCCAGTGGATGAGTTACCTAAGAACATACCCGATATGGATATTGAATTGAACCGATTATGACTATATTACCGAGATGACTGTGACACTTGACGTGTGCATGGCTTGCGTACGGAAACGGCGCATTAAATTAACTGCTATCGCCTCGTGGCATCTCATCTATACCGGATTGGATGTTGGAAAGATTTAATTGTAATGTTATTTGAGATCTAGATTAGTGTTAAATGCGAGAAGCGCTACATGAAATTTGAACGAGAACATCAGATTAATTTATCTTAAGGACGCTTCTGTTAGTGTTAATTAGGCTTAACTATGCCGAAATTTGTAGTTGTGATAGACCAGAATTTTTGTTCTCCTATTTAGGTCTGTCATATGTATTGGCGTTGGATGGGATTGACACCTCATTCAGAGACCGAGGGATGGTATCACATATTGTTCACCCATTGTGAACACTTTTCACCTACCCCTTTGCTTTCCTTTGATCCAACAGCTATTTTACCCGTCGACCCGTATTTTGGCCACACCAGACGTTGTTGCCCAGGGTCGAGGACGAGAAGTCATGGCAGACCAGGAGTCCAGATCCACTAATGCCATCGATGCTACTATAGTTATCTTTTCTTGAGTATTATTCATTGTATGTATGCATTCCTGATGACATTCGCACAGGAGCAATGTTGTACTCTAAAATTTTCGAGTTATGATTGTTAATGTCTACGTATTTAGAGGTAAGATTTAATCATCAGAGAGATATATACTTTTGGACGGTGCCTTAAGATTTTCATGAAGTTTTGTCCATCAATGATACCCGTCCTGTAGGTTTTTTTTTCAACTTTAGTACTAGTCTTAGTTATTACCTAGTATTCTTAGTTAAGTTAACCTTTCGAGCAATTTCTCGACTCATGCCTTGACCTTACGATAATCATTTATATCGTTAAAATTGCAAATTTTAACTGGGGTGGGGGATGTGTCATGATTCAGATGTTATTAAAACTCACGCAGAGAGTGAGTTGTTTTTTTATCAGGGCCATGAAAAATTGGCTGGTGGCCTTGAACGGTCCTCGCCAAATTATAGTTGGTGAGTAAATAAATGTAAAGTTAAACTGTTAGATTAACACTTGTGGGTTTTAATGTTCGTGATTAATAAGTAATGGAGTAGGGGTGAAACAAGGTGGGGACAGTTGACATTGTTAAGTATGACCAGACAAGTTTTTGCACGTTAACTGGCTGGTAGAATAGTGCAGACGTATTACTACAATTAAAATGGTGGGAGGTTTCGTCCTATGAGATAGCTGAACTAATTGGGCCAGCGGACTAGCACGCTGGGTAGTTAGATAGTATATAACATCGTGTAACGTTCAGATTTGGTGAATACAGACGAGCAGAAGCATCGTGTCGTGAAGTATCTCCGGTTGACCAATACCTGAACTGTGTGCTTTGAAGACAAGAAGTCCTTGCTAACGGACTGACTGAGCTCTAGGAAGGAAGGTCTGAGTGGGCTGACCTTTGAAAGCCCACGCTGCGCTATATTGATGTTCGCGCCTACCAGTAGGCGTGAGCAATGGTAATATATCTTATTTATTCAAGCATAATAGAGATCGGAGATAGAGAGAGAACTACAGCCTCATAGGAAGACTAAGGAAACCCCAGCTGGCACTCGACCACGAGTGTCCTGTATCATAGATCTATTGCCATAGTATGATTGGAATAATATAGCACATTGTTGATGAATTGAATAGTGATTGTGCATAAAATATAGTCTTTTGGCAACTGTTTAAATTACCTACAAGCCGAAGAGTGCTTCTGTAGGCTTTGAACGTACTGGGCTCTCCTAACATTTAAGCCCATATGATTTATGGAGAGTTTGCCTGGCGACTGGCCAGTGGCGACTCAACTGTCACTTTAAATTGATATCTAGTTTCGTATAATATACCTATTTGCTATTGATTGCAGTACCTCCATAGTTACATGAATATCATTGGTTAAGTTATTAATTAGAGTTTTTTGGTTTGAATATATACCCCTATTGTCTTTTGTTTTGTTATTAATATTTATGTAAACTATGGCCTGACCGGCCTGACATACGCTCTAGTTATTTAATACGTTTCTTGTGTGGTTGTGTCCGAGTGTGAGTTAGCTGCCTCTCGTGCAGTCGTAACATCCCCAAGACCCTAACTCTGCTCGTGACAACTGCCGTACAACGGCCTTATTCTCACACACACTCTCCCTCGGGTCCACAACCCGGTATTTACTCCTAAAGGCACTTCGGCCTCAGCCTCTCCCCTCAGGGTCTTAATAGCACATTAATAATTCACTGGCACCGCAGTCTCTCAATATCACCTTCCTATTGTCATACACCTTAGCACTCCCCTAGCACCTCAGCAGGGCAATAACACATTATCATTTCAATAGCCCCTCAACATGGCAATAGTACATTATTAGTTCCTAGCCCATCAACATGGCAATAGTACATTATCACATTCACGCTCATATCTACGTCCCTGTCCGTGGCCTGACTGCCACGACTTTATGTGCCTCTACTGTCCTGCACTGACAGCCTCACTTCTGGCCTATGTGTGGCCTCCGGCCCTATGCTGGCCTATCCCCTGTGCTCATCGAGGTGGCTCTGCGGCCCGTCCCCGACACCTACAAGAATAACATTACATTGGTATAATACCCTACCATTTCTATTCACTCCACCTCTCCTTACAACCCATGAAGCGTACACACAATAGTTCACATTTCACTCACCACACATCTTACGGTAACACACCTCCATCGGAGTACACACTACTCACTCGCGCTACAAATCCATGAACTCACTTTCATCTATCGCTCATGGCGCACATTGCTATATCCAATATCAAGGACTTCCACATTCCTCACATATACTTATTTACATCATGGTAATAGACGAATATAATATAATACATCAATCATAATTATCAATCAACGTTCTACCTACCAGTCATCACTGGAAAAAACTCTCTCACTGGTCTCTCGACTGCTCCCCTTATGTTCGCCCGCTGGGCTCTTACTAGCGTCCGTTCAGTAGGACCTTCTAACTTGCAGTGATAGTAATACAGCGCTTTCGCCTCATTCAGACCCCCACCACTCATAACATGCACGCTTTTCTTCCTTGTCTACGTGCGTTAATTTTACTCTTTTCCTTTCACGTCTTTCCCCCACTTGTCTGCCGTGAGTCCTTCTTACTCTACACCCGCTCTGTAGCAATCCCCCTAATTGCACTCACTCCACTCGTGACATCATCCCCCACCCCAAAAAAATTAATGCAATTAATTTCAAATCGCATCAAGATGACTGTCAACGAGTGAGCGTGAGCAATACCTACACTAAAAAATGACCTAGCAGTTCCCCTAGTATATAAAATACCGAAATCAGGGGAAAATATGGGGATCAATATGCCCTGCAATATGCATATGTATCAAATCATCAATAGCTAACTAAACACAATACCTAATACAGAATCAAAAACCAATCAACCTATCAACCATTCTTCATATCATATTTATAATGTCAATATTTTAAAGTCGACTCATTCACACAGATCCTGTCAATGTTCCTGTCCTCCGATGTATAAGCTCCTGAAATCTTCCCCTAGGCTCGACTAAGGTAGTCGGCGATATGATTGCTGGTTCCTGGAATTGGTTGAATAACGAAGGTATACGGTGGCAAAGCCAATGCCCATCTAGACAAGCGTGGGCTGGACGAACGATTCTTCGACAAAAATGTCAGTGGCTTGTGGTCTGTCTGGATACAAAATTCTCGTCCCATGAGATAACGTCCTAATTTCTGGACGGACCACACAATGGCAAGACACTCCTGCTCTATCACAGAATATTTTCTTTCTCTCTGCAATAACTTCCTACTGACATAACATACAGGATGGAGACATTCGTTCTTCTCCTGTAGAAGACAAGCGCCGACACCAGAGTCCGACGCATCCGTTCTGAGGATAAAATTAGATCGAAAATCGGGTAATATCAGAATGGGTGACGATGATAATGCTGTCACCAAATTATCAAATGCTGTCTGACATTCAGACGTCCACTGGACCTTATCGGGTTGTCCCTTCTTAGTAAGGTCAGTAAGAGAAGATGACAAGGAGGAAAAATTTGGAATGAACTTTCTGTAATAATTTAAAATTCCCACTAAGCTTCTGACTTGTTTCTTTGTTTTAGGGGTTTGCAACCCTACTAATTTGTCAATTTTTGTTACTTCAGGTCTCTGAACACCTCTACCCACGATATGTCCTAAGAATACTATCTCTGGACATGCCAAATCCATCTTTGCGGGTTTAGCAGTTAACCCAAAATGACGTAATCGTTGAAAAATTACTGTTAGTGTCTGAATATGATCAGACCATGTCGACGTATGACATGCTATATCGTCAAAGAATGACACGACATTAGGTATGTCCTTCAACACTAGTCTCATTAATCGTGCAAACGTCGCTGGCGCGTTTACCAACCCAAATGGCATGACCTTAAATTGGAATAATCCAATGGGCGTTTGGAACGCCGTGTATTGTTTAGACTCCTCAGTAAGAGCGATTTCCCAATAACCTTTCGTTAAATCTATCTTGGAAAAACACGTGGACCCGGCCAATGAAGCTATTAATTCCTCCTGAAACGGAATAGGCTCCCTATCGCCTACCGTAATAGTGTTCAATCTTCGAAAACCAATACAGAACCGCACCGATCCATCAAGTTTTTTCACGAGGACGATGGGTGATGAATACGGCGATGTTGATGGTTCTATCACATCTAACTTCAACATTGACTCAACTTCCTTTATGACTCTATCTCTCGAAGAAAAAGGCAGCGGATACGGTCTAAGAAATACTGGCTTATCCGAAGTCAACTTTATTTGGTGCTGGATCACCGTAGTGCGACCCGGCAAATCCGTAACAACATCCGGGAATGACGCTAACAGGGTCTTAAGTTCCCTACTCCTTGAACTCGTAAGGTCAGGGTTAATTTTTACGTCCCTGTAACCTTGTGTCGGAGTTAACTCCGGCAATTGAATTTGTAACTCTTCCTGCGCCTCGGTGTCGCTTCCGTCACAGTCCAACTGGTCTACGATCCCCGTACAAGCAATAGAGAAGACAGTCTCCTCTAGTCTTGTCTGTGCACACAGATACTGTGGTCTCTCATAAAATCTCTGCAGCATATCAACATGGAAAACCTTACTTGATCCATCAATGTGGATAGCGTAATCTACATTCGAAACAACTCGCTCAATAATATAAGGACCTTTCCATGTCATTAATAACTTATTATGGTCCGTAGGTAATAACAATAGGACCTTGTCTCCTGGCTTAAAAATTCTCAGTTTGGATCCTCTATCTTTATAGGCTTTTGCTCTCTTTGAAGCGATACTAGAAGCTTCTTCTGCTATAGTGCGCGCTGAAGATAATCTTTCTCTTAAATCAACAAGGTCTATCGAAGCCTTTTTAAACGGTTCCGAAACCGTGGGGATCTTTTGAAGAGGAGCCTGGGGTGTACGACCCTTATGCGTCGTCTTTTGGCACGCACTGCACGTCTTACAATATAACCCTACATCTCTGTATACTGACGGCCAATAAAAATTTTTCAGAACTCTTTGCTTGGTTCCCGCACTTCCCATATGATCCGCTAATGGAACATCATGGGCCAGACGCAATACTGTTGCAATTAACGACCGTGGCACGATGACCTGCTTTTGAACGGAAGCCACCGTGACGTACATACGGAACAGAATGCCCCCCTGGACAAAAAAAGAAGATGACCCGTTTTTATATTTCCTCGTTTTCTCCGTTCGCGCTTCCCTAAAACATGGGTTTAATGATGGGTCCTCCCTTTGTAATCTCGCCAAGCGCTCTGGCGTGATATCTAGGTTGACCGCTGGCGTCGCCAAAGGTCTAATCTTATCTTTATCAGCTACCTGTCGACGTGTTTCGACCGCGGCGCAAAAGTCAACACCTTTTGATTGCGACCATGCTTGCACGCTCTCATCGGAAGGGGAAACTACCCGTGATACATTCCCAATGATGAGCTGGGCGCCTGGAAAACAACCAACGACTGCTTCGACTTCCCCGCTAAGGAAAGGTGTATCTATCACTATTCTTGCCATAGGTAATTTCTCAATGGCCCCCGAAAATTGGATGCACCGGACAGTCTCACCTGTAAGCTGTGAATCCCGAATGCAGTCCCTATGCACTCCCACAACGGTAGATCCTGTATCTCGTAAAACCGAGACCGGTTCGTCCCCAATAAACCCCGGATAAACCTTAAGACCACCTCCTGTATGACATGAATTTATAACGGGGATCTTTCTCCCACAAGGTAAAACACCGGAAGATAATAACTTCTCACAACTGGGACACTTAGAATACTGTCCGCCTCCGTTGTCCGATGTAACACACGCAGCCGCATGATGAAATTTATTTGGGGAACATGGACTGGAGCTACTGTCCACGTTCGCCGCTATCCTACCTGCAGGGCAATTCACGCTGATGTGATCTCCTCTACCGCAGTTCCAACACTTCGCGGCCCTACACTCGCGTGAAAAGTGACCCACGCGTCCGCAAGTCCAACACTCCGCTCCCTGTGCTGCACTAGGCCTGGGTCCCCGTGACCCATCGCGACCGGAACTAGAGTCCCTATGCCGTCGGTCATCGGCAAAGGTCACAAATCGCCCCCGGCCATTACCGCGACCTAGCCCTCCTGCTCGGTCAAACTTATCGGATCCATATGCAGGTGATTGGTGATAGCCCCTACGCTGCCCCTAGGCTTGCCCACTATAGGCACCACGCTGACGCGACCTGTCCTTAAGTCCTGCCGGCGACCCTTCGACAACGGCGACGTACCCAGCATCTTGGACGTACGCCCTGGCGACTGGTTTGGACGGATGTGCCGTACGGTATGCTTCCGCCAACTTAGACGCCTCCTGCACCGTCGCGGGTTCGTTTTCTTTCAGGAAAGCCACCAGATCTTTATGGCACGACGCGTACAGCTGGTCACGGATCATTAGGTCTTTCAGTTTAGCAAAATCCGCGCCCACATGCGCCAAGTCTACCCAGTTCGCAAAATATTCCGTTAGTCTCGCGACGAAGGCAACAAAGTCCTCCCTGGTATCCGCACGTGCTCGCCTAAACTGCTCCCGGAAATATTCCTCGGTACGCGCAAATCGGCGAAGCAGCAAAGCTTTCAGCTTATCGTAATCTTGCATGTCTTCGCGCTGTAGCTCTTTAAAGTAGGTTAACGCTCGCCCCTGCAATAGAGACGCCAGGTACGTGGACCATAATTCCTTATTTTCCCCCCATTGCAATTGTGCGTTCAGTTCGAACCTGTAAAGGAAGGCGTCTATGTCGTCCTTCCGGTCGTCGAACGTAGGGAGCTTAATCCGAACACCACCTTTATTGTGTACCTGCCGCTCAACTGTTTCTGTTGGCGCATTCTTATTGATTTCCAACTCGGCGATTCTTATTCGCGCCTCTCTCTCCTGTTGCTTATCCCTAGCCTCTATCTCCCGCTCTTGGGCTTCTATCTCCTTTAACCTTATCTCCTGCTCCCTTTCCTTAGCCTGTCTCTCCTGTTGCTCACTTTCATCTATCGCTCATGGCGCACATTGCTATATCCAATATCAAGGACTTCCACATTCCTCACATATACTTATTTACATCATGGTAATAGACGAATATAATATAATACATCAATCATAATTATCAATCAACGTTCTACCTACCAGTCATCACTGGAAAAAAACTCCCTCACTGGTCTCTCGACTGCTCCCCTTATGTTCGCCCGCTGGGCTCTTACTAGCGTCCGTTCAGTAGGACCTTCTAACTTGCAGTGATAGTAATACAGCGCTTTCGCCTCATTCAGACCCCCACCACTCATAACATGCATGCTTTTCTTCCTTGTCTACGTGCGTTAATTTTACTCTTTTCCTTTCACGTCTTTCCCCCACTTGTCTGCCGTGAGTCCTTCTTACTCTACACCCGCTCTGTAGCAATCCCCTTAATTGCACTCACTCCACTCGTGACACACTGAATGTAAAGGCACTGAATGTAAAGGCACTGAATGTAAAGGCACTGAATGTAAAGGCACTGAATGTAAAGGCACTGAATGTAAAGGCACTGAATGTAAAGGCACTGAATGTAAAGGCACTGAATGTAAAGGCACTATGAATGACGTAAAGGTGTGCGACATTAGGGGCTTGAAGCACTGAGCTTGAATATGGAAGGACATTTTGAATGCATAGTGTTATACAATTGGACACAATACGCGAGATGGAAGTGTAGAGGTAGTAGCGGCTGGCTATTTTTTTGCCGTGCATGCCAATGAGAGCACTTGACCAGCCAAAGACAGACCCACTTTGTGACCAGATGACTGAGGAATTTGTGAAACAGAGAGGTGAGGATAGAGATTGAGGGAGGTAAAAAAAAAACCAACGAAACATTGGGTAAACTCATTGATGAGGCAGAGAGTTGAAGGCAAAAGGGGTGGGGGTGGGGACTGGGGGGTATGAGACAGACAGAGAGAGATCAGTCCGTGGTTCGAACTTCGATGACCAAACTAAGTTATTTCAGTTGTACCTGGAAACAGGGGAAAGGGGGGGGGGGACAGGGTGTCATATCTGACTTAGACCAGGGAAGTTCCGGTGAAAAAATGTTCTGGCTGAAACAGAGTCCGACTGGGAATGTGAGGACGGAGATGAAGAGCCATCATTTCAGGAACCATCATGAACTTTTAGGAGAGACCCAGTCTCATGCAGGCATTGAGAAACCAACAGCAAGAACCAGCTATGCCTGCCATAATGAGGAATTGACCGCTGTCCCAGATGTTTATATATAAAATGACGAATCCAGATGGTTACCTGTGCCATGGACGGGAATCGAACTCAGCACCACAACAAACACGTATTTTGGATACCATCATCAAAAGTACGCGAGACTGCACCTGTGGTCAGCCCAACAAAAGTTTCCTCTCTTTATGACGATTCAGTGTTGGCTGCCATAATTACATGCACCAATGTTGAAGGAACGAAGGTACGAGGAGCAAAGTGGACAGGCGCCGATCAAGTTGAGATGGTGGTTTTTTCTGGGTCGCCGTGTTCTTCCGGTGCCCTGAATCAGAACCTGCAAAGTACGACCATCTTGTGGCATAAGATACACGGATATTCTGTGATACAGGCTTGGTTCAGTAGTGTGCTAGTGTGTACAGTGACAGACTGTTGACACTGTCACATAGTCTGATGTTTGACGCAGAGACAAATACCCTCCGCTTGCACGTGGGACCAATTGCAATAAGAGAAATTTGGGACAGCTTCATTAAAACATTAATGTACAGGTACATCCTTGGCGCAACCCTCACCGTCGATAAACAGCTTTTTCTATTGTTTGTGCATGTCGTGAAAGATGTGTTACATTTATTCTTCAGGTGCAGAGGTCAAATCTCCAACGGTCCAGCAGAATCGTCTGCAGAGTTTTCCAAACATCAACTGGTTGGTGAGAAACAGCTTTGAATTCTTTAGCTTAAGGCTGCCATTAACTGGTAATATTATCGGCGGATACTATCTGGGTTTATCCGCCAACAATATCAGCCCGGGTTTATCCGCCAGTATTGGTGTTGACTAAATGCAACAACAACAACAAAAAACAACTGAATTTATTCGCTATTATTGTTGTTGGATTAAAAAAAAATTAAGTAGATTGAATCCCAGTTTAAAAAAAAAACTAAAAAAAAAGAAATAACTGGCTGAGAATCGAGCCACGGTCATCAGGTTGACATGCGAAGATGCTAACCACTACGCCACTGCGGACCCTGTATAATTGTGAAGACATTTTTCCCTAATAACATCACTAAACCAATTATGGACAGATAAACACTTCATTAGCCTAACTAGTAACTGCCCCATTCTTCGAATGGTAAAAAACAAAGCTCACCACTCCAGACCGAAAGGAATCAGCACAAAGACATTGATGTCGAGACACTTTGGATCATCCACAAAAACATCGGCGATTAATAGATAGATAGGATAGTATTGGTGCACAGTGCACAGTTGTGCGCACCGATAATTTTTCAGGAACTGGTGATGTCATGAGCTCATGTGTTGGTGAAAAATGAAGGGTCGGGACTTTGTCAATTAGCGGCATAAAGCAAACTCAAAAAAATACTTCCCCACCTTTTCAAGACTCCAAATCTAAAAAAGAACCGAACCTTGTGCAGGTCGAAGGTCAGGCACATGTAAAATTTCACGCAAATCCGAGCTGTGTAAGCGGCAGTAGGTCTGGTTACTAATCGCGTGAGTTTTTTAATTTTTTAAAATTATTATTAGATTTTTCCTTTCTTTACGCGTTAGCTCTAGATCTAGTTCGAGAGTAGCTTTTCGACAAAGTTTTGTTGGCATGACTGACACTCCGAGATCTATAATCAAAATATTTCCTTCCGAGCTTGAAGCACACTCTAAATATTTCTACACAGTTTTCTTGGTATGACTGACACTCCGAGATCTATAATCAAAATATTTCCTTCCGAGCTTGAAGCACACTCTAAATATTTCTACACAGTTTTCTTGGTATGATTGACACTCCGAGATCTATAATCAAAATATTTCCTTCCGAGCTTGAAGCACACTCTAAATATTTCTACACAGTTTTCTTGGTATGAATGAATGGCACTCACCTCATCTGTATAACACTATACTCGGTATCAAAGTTTTCTTGGCGTGGCTGGATCTCAAGTGAACTCTAATTCGAGAGTTTACATTTCCGGTAAGAGGCGGAAATGACGAAATTGACGGAAGTACATTATCACGTCGTATTCGCAATCATGAATTGATAACTGATAATTATAACTGAATTCCTGGAAAAAGTAAAGAGTTTCGGGAAAAAATGAGCACGACACGTATCGGCTTGATGCATTTTACATACATGTACCAAGTTTCATTTCTCTACGTTGCGTAGTAAAAAAGCCTTTGTGGTAGCAAAGTTGGACCCAAGCTCCATTATAATATGATTCAAGTTTTGAGTTGTTCCTGAATGATCTTGGCAGTTTGTGCAATTTGGGAGAATTATTGTAATGTCTAGTTAGTGGCATTGTTGTTGTTGTTTTTTCAATTTCCATTAGGCTCAGCCACAACTTTTCTCTATTCATTTTGGTCTGTAAAGATTTTCTTCCTGTCATTTTGAATTATCCACTACTTCAGTTGTCTGTGTATGTTATACGTAGATTATCCCATCTAATGCCAGCGGTAGTTTTTCTTCAAAAATTGTTCCCCTTTGGCCGTCTAGAAAATTGTCTATAATTCTCCAGCGCTGACGTCAACACAATCATCACCTACAGTCAGTCTGATTTCAGAATCAAACAAAATAAAATAAAATAAGTGAGGTCATCTTGTATAAATCCAAGAGCTGTACACAGACGCCCCAAAGGATTTAAGATAATCTTCACATTCTTGTGGTGATCTCGTTAGATTTTCTAAGTGGCAATGATTTCTGTGGCGCTTTGACATTTTGTTTTTTTACTGACGCACAAATCAACACGAGTCTGATAATTTTCTTCCACAGATTTCCTGCCATAGAAGACAACCATGGTTCACGACAGAATGTTGGCCGTACTGGTCATCTTTTGTATAAGTTTTGTCTACTGCACTTCAGGCCAGGTAACTGATTCTCAAACCACGGCCACGACATCGCTGGTCTTAACAGATGAAGACAAACAGAGACAACACATTCTGTCAATAATTGACAACGACTTGTCAAGTATTGGGTGTAAAACGGCACTGAAGGTGCAAGTGACCAACCCCAATTTGAGTTTAGAAGCAGGCTGTCAACAGTTGGAACAATTCCAAAGCTTGGCGTCATTGATTAACTGTACTATGGATGATTACAACAAGTTACATGGAGCTGTTTGTGAATACAACAGTGCTGACAATACTACAACTCCTCAAACAACCACGTCAACTAAAAGTCCTGACCAAACCACGTCAACTAAAAGTCCTGATCAAACCACGTCAACTAAAAGTCCTGACCAAACCACGTCAACTAAAAGTCCTGATCAAACCACGTCAACTAAAAGTCCTGACCAAACCACGTCAAGTAAAAGTCCTGACCAAACCACGTCAACTAAAAGTCCTGACCAAACCACGTCAACTGAAAGTCCTGACCAAACCACGTCAACTAAAAGTCCTGACCAAACCACGTCAACTAAAAGTCCTGATCAAACCACGTCAACTAAAAGTCCTGACCAAACCACGTCAACTAAAAGTCCTGACCAAACCACGTCAACTAAAAGTCCTGACCAAACCACTTTAACGACACCAGAAACATTGACAGATGAAGACAAACAGAGACAACACATTCTATCTATAATTGACAACGACTTGTCGAGTGATGGGTGCAAAACGGCAGCAAAGGGGCAGGTGACCAATCCCAATGTGAGTTTAGAAGAAGGTTGTAAACAGTTGGAACAATTCAAAGACGCGGTGTCAGTGGTTGGTTGTACTATGGATGATTACAACAAGTTACATCAAGCTATCTGTAAATCCAGCAACACTCCAGCTACAAATCCCATGGCCTCCTCATCCACCGTGCCATCCCTCACCGCAGTGCCGGTTATCAATGAGAAGGAACAAAAGGACAAAGTGAATGATATCATCGCCAATGAGTTATCGTCGGAACAGTGTTCAGCTACGCTGAAGTCTCAACTAACTGACGATTTAACTCTTGCTAAAGGTTGCGAGTTGTTGGAACAATTTGAGAGTGCATTTACAGCTATAGGATGTACCAAGGATGATTACAGAAAACTCCATAAAGCGGTTTGCGAATATATGAACGATGTCAGTTGTAATCCCGATCTGGAGAGTTGGAGAGAGGCTGTGAAAAATGTCATGGAGAAAAACTTGACCTCCACGTGTGCACCGTTAGTGCAAGCTCAAGCTGACTCGAGTGCCAGCCCTGACCAAGCGTGTCAGCAGTTGCTGGACAGTGAAAGACTCATTCAGGCAATTTGTGCACCCGGCGATTTCCTGACATTGCACAGCATTGTGTGTGGCTTCAACAACTTTTCTATGGAGATGATGGAGAAACGAGTGTCCGCTGTTTTAAAAACTCTCAGTCCTTCCTGTTTACAGCCTGTCAACAGCATTTTGAACAATAAAACTGGGGGTGAATGTGACAGAATTAGTAAAAGTAAAAACATTTTGATTGATCACAACTTTTGCGACGAATCTGAAGTGACAAAACTTGAAGATGTCGTATGTAACAAAGGTTCAGTTTGCCCCACAGCTGGGGGAGGGGGTAACGTGGTGTCCAGTCAACGTGAAACCCGCGTCAAGACATCGATAGAAGGATTATCAGACAGATGTCAGGTGACCATGCGCACAGCTGTGGACGTTCTGTCCAAACCGGCAAGTGAGTCTTGCGAAATTTTGAAGCAGAGAAAAGATTATTTAATCAGCAACAACATCTGTACTGACCTGGATTATGCAAAGTTATATCACGTTGTCTGTAGCCACTCAGATTTGAACGCCGATATCCAAGACGAACAAAAAGTACAGGCGCTCTCTATAATGAAGAACAATTTAACCGATTCCTGTCACAAAACTGTATGGCCACAAGTTGAGAACTTCGCCCAAGGTTTGGAGCTGGTCTGTAACAACCTGAAAGTTTTGAAACCAACTTTGTTGAGCAGTGAAACTTGTACGCAGGAAGATTACAATAAACTGGAGCTGGTGGTCTGTCCTCTACCTATGAGTGAACAGGAGAAAGCTCAGCGGGAAAACATCGAGCGAGTAGTGGACAGCGAGGTGACGGAATCCTGCAAAGCTACCATGGCGCCTCAGTTGGATGCACAGCGCAATAAACCGTTGGAGGAGTCGTGCAGGCTGTTTGAGAGTTCCCAAAATGTTCTGCTGAGTGGCGGGATCTGTACACAGGAAGACATCACCAAACTCGCCACAGCAATTTGTGTAGGGGACGACAATTCAGCTGCTGGTAGCATTTTACTGACACTTCCACTGTACGTTCTGTCCCTAGTTGTGGCTTACCGAAATATAATTCATTAAGGAAAAGCTGCAGGCAATAGAAAACTGAAAGACATCAAAATATTTTGGACGAGAAGGAAAGCAAGGGGAAGTAAATCTTCTTGGGCGGAGGGAAAGCAAGGGGAAGTAAATCTTCTTGGGCGGAGGGAAAGCAAGGGGAAGTAAATCTTCTTGGGCGGAGGGAAAGCAAGGGGAAGTAAATCTTCTTGGGCGGAGGGAAAGCAAGGGGAAGTAAATCAGGAAAAACAGAAAATGTCCATAAAGAACTGTAAAAGATCATAATTACTTTGTACGCTGGAGCACTTTTTAATGTACGCACATCGAATTTTGACAGAAGAAAAAATAATAGCCGATATCCAGTACAAAGATTTCCGAAAGAGAGATTATATCAATTTCATGGTGTAATTCTGTTATTCCCCCCCCCCCCCCCCGCCCCACTCCCCACTGGTGAAATGTATTGTTTTTATTTCTCTGCTTTGTTTTTGAAAGGAATAACATTTCTATTATTGTTTCGTACTAAAAGTAGATACCTGAGTAGTGTTATACGGAGTTGTATAGACGGTTAATTGATCAGCCTCTATTTGTGTATTTGGGGAAACCCCAGCAGGTTTCTGCAGGGTGAACCGACCAGGCTGTGATGCATAATAATTAGGCGGCCAGACACCAGTGTGGCGTCTACCCTTCCCCCCCCCCCCACCCTTTTTCCCCCATTTGGTCCTTGAGCGCTAATGAATTGTTCTATCTCCAACATTTCGATACCGTGTGTGGAATTGCTTGAACTGCAACCCTGAATGATTCAGTGGGGAAAACTGTCATGAAATATTTTACAGCATTTAATCTGTAGCAAAGAACTGTTTCAAACTTTTGCTGACCAAATTCACTGGCTATTGTAGTTGTAGTTGTAGTTGTAGTTGTTGTAGTTGTAGTTGTAGTTGTAGTTGTAGTTGTAGTTGTAGTTGTAGTTGTTGTAGTTGTAGTTGTAGTTGTAGTTGTAGTTGTAGTTGTAGTTGTAGTTGTAGTTGTTGTTGTTGTTGTTGTTGTTGTTGTAGTTGTAGTTGTAGTTGTAGTTGTAGTTGTTGTTGTAGTTGTAGTTGTAGTTGTAGTTGTAGTTGTAGTTGTTGTTGTAGTGGGTTTTTTAATTTGTGTTTGATTTTTTCTGCCGTTTTTGTTTTCTTTTGTGTTCCTTTGTTTGTTTGTTTTCTTGAAATCTCTTCTAATTTATTTTATTTGCTGATGTCACAAGTTATTGTTATTGCTTGTATTATTAATGTGGTGGTTACTGTAGCATGCTTCAATGCTTCAATGCTTCAATGCTTCAATGCTTCAATGCTTCAATGCTTCAATGCTTCAATACTTCAATACTTCAATGCTTCAATGCTTCAATGCTTCAATGCTTCAATGCTTCAATACTTCAATGCTTCAATGCTTCAATGCTTCAATGCTTCAATGCTTCAATACTTCAATGCTTCAATGCTTCAATACTTCAATACTTCAATACTTCAATGCTTCAATGCTTCAATGCTTCAATACTTCAATGCTTCAATACTTCAATGCTTCAATACTTCAATGCTTCAATACTTCAATGCTTCAATACTTCAATACTTCAATGCTTCAATGCTTCAATACTTCAATGCTTCAATACTTCAATGCTTCAATACTTCAATGCTTCAATACTTCAATGCTTCAATACTTCAATGCTTCAATACTTCAATGCTTCAATACTTCAATGCTTCAATACTTCAATGCTTCAATACTTCAATACTTCAATACTTCAATACTTCAATACTTCAATGCTTCAATACTTCAATACTTCAATTGTCAGTGCCGGCAATTTGGGAACAAATTTTGTCGTCGTTATTTTTTGTTTTCCTCTACTGAGTTTTTAATGTTTTTATTTTTTAAAGTTTAATATAATTACAAATTTCTGGCTATAAATGTCATTATTTCTGTAATAATCAGCTGTGCTTATTTTCTGTTTTTTGTCTGTGCTCATCACTGGGTCACATGTATAATATACACATAGATGCAAGGCTCACAGACATATACACACACATACAAGACCTACCGAATAGAAAATGAATGACTTGGTTGCTCGAGGGGGGGGGGGAGGGGGGGAGATCCAAATCCACCATTAGTATTGGTTAAACGAGTTGGATTGACTAATTTGGTGGTTGGGTGGGTGTGGGGATGTAAGGGGCCATGCAGGCAGTACGTACTCTGGGGCGGGGATAGGGAAGTGCCCCCCCTCCCCCAAGTACATGTACAGCATATTTGATATAGGGAAGTGCCCCCCCCCCTCCCCCAAGTACATGTACAGCATATTTGATATAGGGAAGTGCCCCCCCCCCTCCCCCAAGTACATGTACAGCATATTTGATATAGGGAGGTGCTGGGAGGATAAAAAAATAATGTAAAAAATGAAGCATACAGTCAACTTTCTGAGTGGTCACTGATGATTGGACGCAGTCCAGTAACTCACATCTAAGGCGGAAGTGAATCCAAACTTGTTCTACACATACAGGGGACTTGCTGGTTTTCTCTATTTGCTGAACAAAGTCAAGACTTTTACATGGTTTCCCGTGAGAACTGGAGATGAGTAGTGTAGGATCCAGGTTTTAGTTAATCACAGAACTTTTGTGTTGGTTTTACCCATCGTGAAGTTTCTGTCATTTTCTCCTGACTGTATTGAGATTTTTATTACAATCAGTGGCGGAGTCAGACTCGGCCATGCTCCAAGCTAATCTAAATCTTGTTAAAAAGTTTCTCCAAGAGGTTTTACCTGTAATTAGTCTAAAATATGACTTAAATTAATTACATCCAAAGAACTAATAAAATATTACAAGTCAAGAGGTAAAAAATAAATTCTGCAATGTTGTGAGACTGAGAGGCCGGCAGATTGTGTTGCCGTGTCACTGTGGCATGATTAGCTGATCCCTGACTCTGGCACTGGATACAGATGTAAATGTGATCTTTGTTGATGTCATTTCTGTTAAAGCTTTTACTTCTTTGTTAAAACCTTTACTTCTCTTCAACCTGTAACCTGCTAGACCACTCGCCTACCAGCCCAAAGGTAAACACACTCAGTTCTGTGTCGTCACAGAATCCGGGAATGACGTACGGTACAGCGCTGTCTACGTCACTTGGTTCATTTGGGCAGAGAGTATGACAATGACTTATTTTCCCTATCCTTAACAATTTCTATCACGTGGTAGTGGCCACACAGACAGACGGGCAGGCCAGAATAATTGATTCAAATTAATGTTGGACAAGAGTGAAATGTGTGGTCAAGGAAAAAGCGAGAAAGAAACTGACAAAAACCCTAATTAATACGAAAATGTAAAATCTTGAGATATAAGGTCAAAGGTCAAGTCAGGAGAAATTGTCAGCACTTTCTAGTTGTTAAAAACACATAAAAATACATGTAATAATAATTTTAATAAAAATATTGTTTTTATCAGTTCCGGTGGTGCGACTGAGGACTCTGTGTGTGTGTGTGTGTGAATATTTTTTCGTACGTTTCTACTAGTTTGTTTCACTGACGTCACACAGATTTGTCATGTTGACCGCGCGGCATTTCCCCCTCCTCCTCCCCCCCCCTCCCTCTTTTCCTCCCATCCCCTCCCTCAGCCCAAGTGCACCACGGCTGAGCATGCGCAGTGGCCAAGACCAGCCAGAGCTGTATTCAAAAAGAACAATTTGGAACTCTCCGGTACAGGAAACATTGATGGTCTTGGAACTTCCAACGAAAGACGATATGAAATTCAAAAGTTCTGACCAGCACAAGTTCTGTGAGATGTGGTGGAACAATCCTTTTGTTGTTGTTGACTTGTGGAGACAAATTATCTTGTATTGTTTATGTATCATTGTAGTTTTATGTGATTAACTCAATTATATTATGTAGCTATATGTGTGTGTGTGTGTGTATGTGTGTGTGTGTATGTGTGTGTGTGTGTGTGGGTGGGTGGGTGGGCGGGTGTGTGTGTGGGTGTGTGTGGTGTGGGTGGGTGTGGGTGGGTGTGCGTGTGCGTGTGCGTGTGTGTGTGTGTGTGTAAGTGTGTGTGCGAGGGCGCCCTTGTGTAGATCTATGTATGTGTGTGTATAAGTAAAATAGAATATAAGGAGTGTGTTGATCGATTTTTCAAACCCCAGCATGACACTTGTAAGTTGATGAATCCTTTAAATGTATCAGTGCTAATTGATTGATCGATGAACCATAGACAGTGTCAGTGAACGCCTCGTTCTGACAGACGGAGAAAGATCCAGAACACACACACACACACATGTCGTGTTTTATCTAATTGTTGAATAATGACGGCATTTCTGTAGGCGTCCAGCATGGAATATTCTAGATTATTGTCTCTTGTTCATAGCACCAGCATTGTCCATTGTTTTTAACCCTAACCCTACACCTTAATCCCATTCGCTGTCGTTTGCATTCCAAATTAAAAACATCCGCTGATAATGCTGGACAGGACACCGCAAGGCAAACAGTTGCTGCTTGCGGATGTCCAACATTTTGCAGCTGTTCATGTATTGATGACACATAGCTCAATGGAACTGATGTGATATTTCCATACGTTGTCTCTTGTACAGAATTCTGAACCATTATTTTACATGTATGTAATCAGGAGAGAAAAGAAAGTATGTATTTACCCAAAGTTATGTTGCCGCACAGAAAGATTGGTCAAGTTTCCACTGAGTATCGACAATGTTTGTGTAATGAGACGGAGATGGCTATAAAATTATATTATTAAAAACCCGGTTTGATTATCATTAATATTTGTCGTCATTTGAAATGTTTATTGTTGTCACGTGTTAGTTGCTAGGTTACACACAGAAACGACCAAAGTCTATTGAGATTTCTAGCAGATTTTCCCTACGTGTAGTCTTGATTGACCAGTCTGTCCAGACATTTTGTCCAGCAGATTTTTTCGTCCATTCCCACAAAATCTGTTGTCTTGTCCAAAACTAGTTATTTGTATTCAGGTTTTGCCGTACAATAGTGCAGGATAATCACCCCTTTCTCATTCTCTCTCTCTCTCTCAGTCTGCCTAGTCTCCACTATCTTACATTTTCCTCTTTATTATGCTTTGTCTTTGCCATTTCCCATCTCCTCCATCTGCTCTCTCTTTCTCTCTCGCTCTCTTTCTCTTGACTCCATCTCTCTCACTAATGCATCTCTCTTCTTTCATCTGTCTTTCTCATTCGTCCTTCCTCTCTCTCTCCGTCTCTCTCTGTGTCTGTCTGACTTTTTCACATTTTCACTTTTCTTTTCACTTGCCTGCCATTTTCTGACGTGGGTCAGTAGAGAGCTGGCTATGGACGTGGGTCAGTAGGGAGCTGGCTATGGACGTGGGTCAGTAGGGAGCTGGCTATGGACGTGGGTCAGTAGAGAGCTGGCTATGGACGTGGGTCAGTAGAGAGCTGGCTATGGACGTGGGTCAGTAGAGAGCTGGCTATGGACGTGGGTCAGTAGAGAGCTGGCTATGGACGTGGGTCAGTAGAGAGCTGGCTATGGACGTGGGTCAGTAGGGAGCTGGCTATGGACACGGTTATGGCCCCCTGACTCACAGTCTGAACTTAAACATGGTGGGGGTCGGGGGGGGGGTGGAGGTTATGGTTGGGATATATTAAAACATGTGATTGTTGGCGCACAAAACTGATATCTGACAGAATATTGTAATGGCCCTACTAAACTTTGTTATCTCTGGCATGTCCAAGTGTGACCCAACCATCATGGTTGCCTAGGAAACCACGGCGCCACCGGATTACGGACTATATCTTAAAATCCCCCAGAACACTTGATATTCACTATATAATATAGACATTCCACTTACAGTCACAGCCCAAGCAAAAGAAAAATGATAATCAAAGTACCAAAGTATTTCAGAATTTTAGAACAAGACAAAAATGAGAAATTTTGATAGAAGAAACAAAATGTATGGATGTAAAACTGATCATCCCATGTGAGGAGAATTGACCTTCCAGGCACAGGCCAGACTACCAACCCCGTACAACCTACCCTCCCCTCCCCCCCCCCCCCACCCACCCCTCCACCCCTAACCATCACCACCCATTCCTAGCCCGAAAAGTTCATCTTTACTACACAAGAGATTTACTAAAAAAAAAACCTAAGGGTGAGTTTTGCAGCGGGTGAAAGCTGCCGATGTGTGCGCGGGGAACTATTTTGTTTCTTGAACACAGGCAAGATTTGTTGTGTGTGCAGTTTTGTGGCAAATCCTACAGGAGACATCACAACAACACTAGGGATGCATGTGCAAACATTGTAGCTCGAAAATGTTCGATGTGGTGAGTGTGTGTGTGTGTGTGTGTGTGAATGTGAGGGTGAGTGTGTGCATGTGTGTGGGGGTGTGCTGTGTGTGTGTGTTAGTGTGTGTGTGTTGAGTGTGTGTGTGAGTGAGTGTGAGTGTGGGTGGGTGGGTGGGTGTGTGTGTGTGTGTGTGTGCGTGTGTGTGTGTGCATAATCTGTTTCGTCTTGGTAAATTCTACATTTTGACATGATGCAAATTCCATTATCGAATTAATTGACCTAATTATTGATGAGGATTTAAAGATCGTAACAGACATTTGATACTTCATGTCAAACTTTCAAATCGCTCTCCTGTAAAATTTACAAAAACTGGCGATACGGCCTTTGTGCAGGCACCTCGCGAACAATAAAGTGGTTGATTGAATTTCAAGCCCCAATGTCTGGAAAACCAAAGACCATCAAATCAATCAATCACAATCATTCAATCAATCAAGCAATCAATCAGTCAGTAAGAAGTATCCACAACAAGTTCATACATTTGATGAGATGTACGGAGCAGGGAAAGGCCCGTGGAGCAGTATTGTCTGGTTTCTCTCTGACTGATCTAGATCAAAATGTTTGTAAGATAATTACAGGTTAAAACGTCCCTCATACAACATTTAAATACACAAAATGTCAATAGCAATCATGTTCAGGTTAGATAGATACACACATCTTTATTTCCATTAAACATGACCTGGGCAGCATTCATATAACAATGATATATATATATACATATCCGCATGGAAATAAATGCAGTAGATAACTGTTGTAGTAGCTGGTGTCACATTGTCAAAAGAATATTGTTACAAGTACGTACGCCTCCAACGTGTGTTTTGCGCAGGGTACGTATTTTAAAGCCTTTTGTGTCTCTAGAGCTAGAGAGTTCCTCCCGAAATACTCCTAAAAACAGCCGTAACTAATTAATTTATTTATTCTTTCACATTTTCCTTTTGTTTTTCCTCCTTTTTTTTGGGGGGGGGGGGGTTGAATGCGGGTGGAGGTTAGGAATTCCATAAGATTTAAGGTTGAGGATAAGGACGGGGTTAGGAATTCCATAAGATTTAAGGTTGAGGATAAGGACGGGGTTAGGAATTCCATAAGATTTAAGGTTGAGGATAAGGACGGGGTTAGGAATTCCATAAGATTTAAGGTTGAGGATAAGGACGGGGTTAGGAATTCCATAAGATTTAAGGTTGAGGATAAGGACGGGGTTAGGAATTCCATAAGATTTAAGGTTGAGGATAAGGACGGGGTTAGGAATTCCATAAGATTTAAGGTTGAGGATAAGGACGGGGTTAGGAATTCCATAAGATTTAAGGTTGAGGATAAGGACGGGGTTAGGAATTCCATAAGATTTAAGGTTGAGGATAAGGACGGGGTTAGGAATTCCATAAGATTTAAGGTTGAGGATAAGGACGGGGTTAGGAATTCCATAAGATTTAAGGTTGAGGATAAGGACGGGGTTAGGAATTCCATAAGATTTAAGGTTGAGGATAAGGACGGGGTTAGGAATTCCATAAGATTTAAGGTTGAGGATAAGGACGGGGTTAGGAGTAGGTAGGTATAATTATGTTCGCGCCCCTAGCGCAAGACGTTTTGGGACTGTACGCACTTAGAGCCACAGCCTTGTCATGATAACCGATGTAGCTTGATCTATTTCAACCGTGTAATTTTCTCAGACACGATTCTGCCGTGTTCAATAATGGGTGGTCAGTGATTGATGGTCAGTGATTGATGGTCAGTAATTGATGGTCAGTGATTGACAGACAAAAAAATATACTAATAAAACTGATATTTTCCTACAAACTGTCGGCTTTATCTGTATCCTGTAAGGAATGTCTTGATCGATTTTTCAAAGCCCATCATTACACTTGTAAGTTGAAAGTGTCAGTGCTAATTGATTGATTGATCAACTATAGCCGTGTCAGTGAACGCCTCGTTATGGCAGACAGAGAAAGATCCAGAAGTCAGAGAAAACGTGATTTGGGTCAAACAAATCTAAGAACGAAAGAACAACGAGTCGAGCGAAATCTGGAAAGAAGAAGAAGAAAAGATCAAGCTGGAGAATTTACTGACGAATTTCCGGACAAATGACAAAAACTATCATCGCATTATTGCCGAATCAAAACATCAAAGACATTATTTGTATTATTATTAAATCATGTTTTTCCGCATCCCTTCAAGAGTTTCACAAAAGAACACTGAACAAACTGTCCAGGGCGCGCTGCCCACACAAGTCACGTGTCATCAATAATGGCGTCAAATCTGTCACTGCTAATGAACAGCATCGAGATACAACGGCAGCCGTGAAGGATCAGCGATCAGTGTAATCTGTGGGTTGGGTGCGGGCAAGGAAATGTGTGAGATGATAAACTATAATTAACAGAAATAGCGTGAGTTGTAAAGGAAGTGAGGAAAATAAAAAAGATCACTAGAGGGAGGCGGACGATTCCATGGAAACCGATGATATCAGCAGATATTACAACCTGTATATATAGAGGTGCCACCAATAAACGCCAACTGATTATAGTTTACAATTAAATACAACAAACATTAAATTGCTATTAAAACTCAGCTGTTTCTGTTTGTCTTCGCTTGTCAATGTTTCTGATGTTAATTTGGTTGGGTCAGGAGTTTTAGTAGTGACAGAATTATTGTGGTCACAAACAGCTTTATGTAACTTGTTGTAATCATCCACAGTGCAGCCAATCAATGACACGAAGTTTTCGAATTGTTCCAACTGTTTACAACTTTCTTCTAGGCTCAAATTGGGATTGGTCACCTGCGCCCTGACTACCGTTTTGCACCCAACACTCGACAAGTCGTTGTCAATTGCAGACAGAATGTTTTGTCTCTGTTTGTCTTCATCTGTCAATGTTTGTGATGTCGTTAAAGTGGTTTGGTCAGGACTTTTAGTTGACGTGGTTTGGTCAGGACTTTTAGTTGACGTGGTTGTTTGAGGAGTTGTAGTAGTGTCAGCACTGTTGTATTCACAAACAGCTTCATGTAACTTGTTGTAATCATCCATAGTACAGCCAATCAATGACACCAAGCTTTGGAATTGTTCCAACTGTTGACAGCCTGCTTCTAAACTCAAATTGGGGTTGGTCACCTGCACCTTCACTGCCGTTTTGCACCCATCATTCGACAAGTCGTTGTCAATTGTTGACAGAATGTGTTGTCTCTGTTTGTCTTCATCTGTCAATGTTTGTGATGTCGTTAAAGTGGTTTGGTCAGGACTTTTAGTTGACATGGTTTGGTCGGGACTTTTAGTTGACGTGGTTTGGTCAGGACTTTTAGTTGACGTGGTTGTTTGAGGAGTTGTAGTAGTGTCAGCACTGTTGTATTAACAAACAGCTTCATGTAACTTGTTGTAATCATCAATAGTACAGCCAATCAATGACACCAAGCTTTGGAATTGTTCCAACTGTTGACAGCCTGCTTCTAAACTCAAATTGGGGTTGGTCACCTGCACCTTCACTGCCGTTTTGCACCCATCATTCGAGAAGTCGTTGTCAATTATTGACAGAATGTGTTGTCTCTGTTTGTCTTCATCTGTCAATGTTTGTGATGTCGTTAAAGTGGTTTGGTCAGGACTTTTAGTTGACTTGGTTTGGTCGGGACTTTTAGTTGACGTGGTTTGGTCAGGACTTTTAGTTGACGTGGTTGTTTGAGGAGTTGTAGTAGTGTCAGCACTGTTGTATTCACAAACAGCTTCATGTAACTTGTTGTAATCATCCATAGTACAGCCAATCAATGACATCAAGCTTTGGAATTGTTCCAATTGTTGACAGCCTGCTTCTAAACTCAAATTGGGGTTGGTCACCTGCACCTTCACTGCCGTTTTATGTCACGAGTGGAGTGAGTGCAATTAAGGGGATTGCTACAGAGCGGGTGTAGAGTAAGAAGGGCTCACGGTAGGCAAGTCAGTTAAGCGTGATGTTGTGAGTTGTGGGGGGGTCTGAAGGAGGCAAAAGGGCTGTGTTACTATCACTGCAAGTTAGAAGGTCCTACGGAGCGGACCTGTGAATAAGAGCCCATCGGGCGGACATAAGGGAAGCAGTCGAGAAGACTAGTGAGAGTCTTTCCAGTGATGACTGGTACGTAGAATGTTGATTGATTATTATGATTGATGTATTATATTATATTCGTCTATTACCATGATGTAAATAAGTATATGTGAGGAATGTGGAAGTCCTTGATATTGAATATAGCAATGTGCGCCATGAGCGATAGATGAAAGTGAGTTCATGGATTTGTAGCGCGAGTGAGTAGTGTGTACTCCGATGGAGGTGTGTTACCGTAAGATGTGTGGTGAGTGAAAGGTGAACTAGTGTGTGTACGCTTCATGGGTTGTAAGGAGAGGTGGAGTGAATAGAAATGGTAGGGTATTATACCAATGTAATATTATTCTTGTAGGTGTCGGGGACGGGCCGCAGAGCCACCTCGATGAGCACAGGGGATAGGCCAGCATAGGGCCGGAGGCCACACATAGGCCAGAAGTGAGGCTGTCAGTGCAGGACAGTAGAGGCACATAAAGTCGTGGCAGTCAGGCCACGGACAGGGACGTAGATATGAGAGTGAATGAGATACTATATTGTTGCCATGTTGATAGGCTAGTGAACTGATACTATGTTGTTGCCATGTTGATGGCTATGGAAATAATAATGTGTTATTGCCCTGCTGAGGTGCTAGGGGAGTGCTAAGGTGTATGACAATAGGAGGGTGATATTGAGAGACTGCGGTGCCAGTGAATTACTAATGTGCTATTAAGACCCTGAGGGGAGAGGCTGAGGCCGAAGTGCCTTTAGGAGTAACTACCGGACTGTGGATCCGAGGGAGAGTGTGTGTGAGAATAAGGCCGTTGTACGGCAGTGCATTTCAATAATATAAGGTATGTAATTGCGCTATTATATGTATAATTATGTTTAATAAATGTGTGAGTCTGATGGGTTGTTCTGTTAAGTGTTAACTTGTTTGTTCGTGATTGTTGTCCTGTCATAACTTATTACATCTCCCAGTCTGGGATTTGTGACACTGGGGGCTCGTCCTGTTTACCTGTGGTCATTTTGACATTGTGTATTCATTATATCTAGTTGTTTTTCTGTTGTGCTAGGAATTCATGCTGTTGTCTTTGTTCGTGGGATGAATGGAATTTTCATGATATGATTTATGTATATTTATGAATATGTATTGATGCATGTATTTTGATGAATATGTATTAATGTGTACTTAAATTTCTGCAGAGTGTGTGTGCCAGCCTGTAGAGGTCAAGCAGCCAGAGCTCCGAGACAAGGGGAGAGGTTATAGTCAGAAAAGTTAAGTAAAAGTCAAAATTTTTGTACCCTGGATTGGGGGCTGTTCCTTTAATCTGTCTTTTTCCCTGTTTTTGCTGTTTTTGTCGTAATTGATTATACGGGCGGTGGCGCGGGGTTGCTGTGGTGAACTTGGTTTGTCCTCTTCGGGAGGTGGGCTAATCTAGGAACCGCGTTCATCACAGTGAACAGTTCTATAGGGACCTGTATTTTTGTTTAGATTGTAGCGTTCTATCTTCCTCGTTGTTTTAGGAAGACGTTTCTCTTGTCCCTCTTCTACCTTTCTGTAGATACGTTCTTTTTTTTTCAGACTCTGTTCTTGTTCGTACCTTGTAGTGTAATCGGCGTAGTAGGTTGCATTTTTTTTTTCCATTATAGTTTTTTTTTGTAGAAGCTTTGTCCTAGTCTGGTTCGTTGTCCTTGACGTACTTGTGGTCCTTCTACTGTATTTCTTCATTCTTGTCGTTTCTTTCTTCCTTTATAATTAATAGTGCTATACATTTTATAGATATAGAATTAGTTGTGCTGTAAAGGTAAATTTCTGAATTGTATTTGAGATAACTGGGTATTGTTATAGCTGGTGTGATCTCAGGTCTCTGGTCGTATCGTTAGTGATCATACCGACAGGTTGGTCGTCTTATAATAGATACCATAGCCATAAATCTGTGAAATGGCGGAACTCCAACAACTAATGAAGTTGGGTAAGGAACTTGGCCTGGAGGGAGAAGAGCTACGCGGCTGGATTAAAGAACAGCAGGCAGAAATGCGCGATGAGCGTGCTAAGGATAGAGAACAGGAAAAAAAGGATAAGGAAGAGGAAAGAGAGGCTAAGGATAAGGAACAGGAAAGGGAGTTTAAGTTAAAGGAGTTAGAAGCTCGGCAACAGGAGAGAGAGGCTAAGGATAAGGAGCAGGAAAGAGAGTTTAAGTTAAAGGAGATAGAGGCGCAAGTAAAGATCGCCGAGTTGGAAATCAAAAAGAATGCGCCAACAGAAACAGTTGAGCGGCAGGTACACAATAAAGGTGGTGTTAGGATTAAGCTCCCTACGTTCGACGACCGGAAGGACGACATAGACGCCTTCCTTTACAGGTTTGAACTGAACGCACAATTGCAATGGGGGGAGAATAAGGAATTATGGGCCACGTACCTGGCGTCTCTATTGCAGGGGCGAGCGTTAACCTACTTTAAAGAGCTACAGCGCGAAGACGTGCAAGATTACGATAAGCTGAAGGCTTTGCTGCTTCGCCGATTTGCGCGTACCGAGGAATATTTCCGGGAGCAGTTTAGGCGGGCACGTGCAGATACCAGGGAGGACTTTGCTGCCTTCGTCGCGAGACTAACGGAGTATTTCGCGAACTGGGTAGACTTGGCGCATGTGGGCGCGGATTTTGCTAAACTGAAAGACTTAATGATCCGTGACCAGCTGTACGCGTCGTGCCACAAAGATCTGGTGGCTTTCCTGAAAGAGAACGAACCCGCGACGGTGCAGGAGGCGTCTAAGTTGGCGGAAGCATACCGTACGGCACATCCGTCCAAACCAGTCGCCAGGGCGTACGTCCAAGATGCTGGGTACGTCGCCGTTGTCGAAGGGTCGCCGGCAGGACTTAAGGACAGGTCGCGTCAGCGTGGTGCCTATAGTGGGCAAGCCCAGGGGCAGCGTAGGGGCTATCACCAATCACCGGCATATGGATCCGGTAAGTTTGACCGAGCAGGAGGGCTAGGTCGCGGTAATGGCCGGGGGCGAGTTGTGACCTTTGCCGATGACCGACGGCATAGGGACTTTAGTTCCGGTCGCGATGGGTCACGGGGACCCAGGCCTAGTGCAGCACAGGGAGCGGAGTGTTGGACTTGCGGACGCGTGGGTCACTTTTCACGCGAGTGTAGGGCCGCGAAGTGTTGGAACTGCGGTAGAGCAGATCACATCAGCGTGAATTGCCCTGCAGGTAGGATAGCGGCGAACGCGGACAGTAGCTCCAGTCCATGTTCCCCAAATAAATTTCACCATGCGGCTGCGTGCGTTACATCGGACAACGGAGGCGGACAGTATTCTAAGTGTCCCAGTTGTGAGAAGTTACTATCTTCCGGTGTTTTACCTTGTGGGAGAAAGATCCCCGTTATAAATTCATGTCATACAGGAGGTGGTCTTAGGGTTTATCCGGGGTTTGTTGGGGACGAACCGGTCTCGGTTTTACGAGATACAGGATCTACCGTTGTGGGAGTGCATAGGGATTGCATTCGGGATTCACAGCTTACAGGTGAGACTGTCCCGTGCATCCAATTTTCGGGGGCCATTGAGAAATTACCCATGGCAAGAATGATAGATACACCTTTCCTTAGCGGGGAAGTCGAAGCAGTCGTTGGTTGTTTTCCAGGCGCCCAGCTCATCATTGGGAATGTATCACGGGTAGTTTCCCCTTCCGATGAGAACGTGCAAGCATGGTCGCAATCAAAAGGTATTGACTTTTGCGCCGCGGTCGAAACACGTCGACGGGTAGCTGATAAAGATAAGATTAGACCTTTGGCGACGCCAGCGGTCAACCTAGATATCACGCCAGAGCGCTTGGCGAGATTACAAAGGGAGGATCCATCATTAAACCCATGTTTTGGGGAAGCGCGAACCGAGAAAACGAGGAGATATAAGAACGGGTCGTCCTCCTTTATTGTTCAGGCGGGCATTCTGTTCCGTAAGTATGTAACGGTGTCCTCCATTTTAAAGCAGGTCGTTGTGCCAGCGTTGCTAATAGCAACAGTATTGCATTTGGCACATGATGTCCCATTAGCGGGTCATATGGGTATAGCTAGAACCAAAGAAAGGGTTCTTAAAAATTTTTACTGGCCATCGATCCACAGAGATGTGCAAGTCTATTGTAAGACGTGCAGTGCGTGCCAAAAGACGACGCATAAGGGTCGTACACCCCAGGCTCCTCTTCAGAAGATCCCCACGGTCTCGGAACCGTTTAAAAAGGTCTCGATAGACCTTGTTGGCCCCATTCACCCAGCGACCGATAGGGGGAATCGATTTTTCTTAACGGTCATATGTAATGCTACGAGATGGCCAGAGGCGGTTCCTCTGCGGACCATAACGTCTGAGGCAGTCGCGGAAGCGTTGTTTGCAATTTTCGCTAGGGTAGGAATACCAGAGCAAATTCTGTCTGATAGGGGCGCGCAATTTACGTCGCAGATGATGAAGGAATTGTTCCGCTTATTCAGCATACAACCCATCACTACCACCCCTTATCATCCGCAGGCTAATGGCATGTGCGAGAGATTGAACTCGACGTTAAAGTCGATGCTGCGTAAGGTAGCTGCTGACCGCCCTAAAGATTGGGATAGATATATCCCTGCAGTGTTATTCGCGTACAGAGAGGTACGGCAGGAGTCAACGGGATTCTCGCCGTTCGAAATGATGTACGGTCGTAGTCCTAGGGGCCCAACTGACGTTCTTCGGGACATGATGACGTCGCCATCATCGGGAGACGATGAGCAGATTTCGGTGTTTCAGTACCTTGTTGATTTAAGAGAAAGACTATCTTCAGCGCGCACTATAGCAGAAGAAGCTTCGGGTATCGCTTCGAAAAGAGCAAAAGACTATAAAGATAGAGGTTCCAAACTGAGAATTTTTAAGCCAGGAGACAAGGTCCTATTGTTGTTACCTACGGACCATAATAAGTTATTGATGACATGGAAAGGCCCCTATGTTATTGAGCGAGTTGTTTCAAAGGTAGATTACGCTATCCACATTGATGGAACGAGTAAGGTTTTCCATGTTAATATGCTACAGAGATTTTATGAGAGACCACAGTATCTGTGTGCACAGACAAGACCAGAGGAGACTGTCTTCTCTACTGCTTGCACGGGGGTCGTAGACCAGTTGGACGGTGACGTAAGCGACACCGAGGCGCAGGAAGAGTTACAAATTCAATTGCCGGAGTTAACTGCGACACAAGGTTACAGGGACGTAAAAATTAACCCTGACCTTACGAGTTCAAGGAGTAGGGAACTTGAGACCCTGTTAGCGTCATTTCCGGATGTTGTTACGGATTTGCCGGGTCGCACTACAGTGATCGAGCACCAAATAAAGTTGACTTCGGATAAGCCAGTATTTCTTAGACCGTATCCGTTGCCTTTTTCTTCGAGAGATAGAGTCATAAAGGAAGTTGAGTCAATGTTGAAGTTAGATGTGATAGAACCATCAACATCGCCGTATTCATCACCCATCGTCCTCGTGAAAAAACTTGATGGATCGGTGCGGTTCTGTATTGATTTTCGAAGATTGAACACTATTACGGTAGGCGATAGGGAGCCTATTCCGTTTCAGGAGGAATTAATAGCTTCATTGGCCGGGTCCACGTGTTTTTCCAAGATAGATTTGACGAAAGGGTATTGGGAAATCCCGCTTACTGAGGAGTCTAAACAATACACGGCGTTCCAAACGCCCATTGGATTATTCCAATTTAAGGTCATGCCATTTGGGTTGGTAAACGCACCAGCGACGTTTGCACGATTAATGAGATTAGTGTTGAAGGACATACCTAATGTCGTGTCATTCTTTGATGATATAGCATGCCATACGTCGACATGGTCTGATCATATTCAGACACTAACAGTAATTTTTCAGCGATTACGTCATTTTGGGTTAACTGCTAAACCCGCAAAGATGGATTTGGCATGTCCAGAGATAGTATTCTTAGGACATATTGTGGGTAGAGGTGTTCAGAGACCTGAAGAAACAAAAATTGACAAGTTAGTAGGGTTGCAAATCCCTAAAACAAAGAAACAAGTCAGAAGCTTAGTGGGAATTTTAAATTATTACAGAAAGTTCATTCCAAATTTTTCCTCCTTGTCATCTTCTCTTACTGACCTTACTAAGAAGGGACAACCCGATAAGGTCCAGTGGACGTCTGAATGTCAGACAGCATTTGATAATTTGGTGACAGCATTATCATCGTCACCCATTCTGATATTACCCGATTTTCGATCTAATTTTATCCTCAGAACGGATGCGTCGGACTCTGGTGTCGGCGCTTGTCTTCTACAGGAGAAGAACGAATGTCTCCATCCTGTATGTTATGTCAGTAGGAAGTTATTGCAGAGAGAAAGAAAGTATTCTGTGATAGAGCGTGAGTGTCTTGCCATTGTGTGGTCCGTCCAGAAATTAGGACGTTATCTCATGGGACGAGAATTTTGTATCCAGACAGACCACAAGCCAATGACATTTTTGTCGAAGAATCGTTCGTCCAGCCCACGCTTGTCTAGATGGGCATTGGCTTTACAGCCGTATACCTTCGTTATTCAACCAATTCCAGGAACCAGCAATCATATCGCCAACTACCTTAGTCGAGCCTAGGGGAAGATTTCAGGAGCTTATACATCGGAGGACAGGAACATTGACAGGATCTGTGTGAATGAGTCAACTTTAAAATATTGACATTATAAATATGATATGAAGAATGGTTGATAGGTTGAGTGGTTTTTGATTCTGTATTTAGTATTGTGATTAGTCAGCTATTCATGATGTGACACATATATGCATATTGCAGGGCATATTGATCCCCATATTTTCCCCTGATTTCGGTATTTTATATACTAGGGGAACTGCTAGGTCATTTTTTTAGTGTAGGTATTGCTCACGCTCACACGTTGACAGTCATCTTGATGCAATTTGAAATTAATTGCATTAATTTTTTTGGGGTGGGGGATGATGTCACGAGTGGAGTGAGTGCAATTAAGGGGATTGCTACAGAGCGGGTGTAGAGTAAGAAGGGCTCACGGTAGGCAAGTCAGTTAAGCGTGATGTTGTGAGTTGTGGGGGGGTCTGAAGGAGGCGAAAGGGCTGTGTTACTATCACTGCAAGTTAGAAGGTCCTACGGAGCGGACCTGTGAATAAGAGCCCATCGGGCGGACATAAGGGAAGCAGTCGAGAAGACTAGTGAGAGTCTTTCCAGTGATGACTGGTACGTAGAATGTTGATTGATTATTATGATTGATGTATTATATTATATTCGTCTATTACCATGATGTAAATAAGTATATGTGAGGAATGTGGAAGTCCTTGCTATTGAATATAGTAATGTGCGCCATGAGCGATAGATGAAAGTGAGTTCATGGATTTGTAGCGCGAGTAAGTAGTGTGTACTCCGATGGAGGTGTGTTACCGTAAGATGTGTGGTGAGTGAAAGGTGAACTAGTGTGTGTACGCTTCATGGGTTGTAAGGAGAGGTGGAGTGAATAGAAATGGTAGGGTATTATACCAATGTAATATTATTCTTGTAGGTGTCGGGGACGGGCCGCAGAGCCACCTCGATGAGCACAGGGGATAGGCCAGCATAGGGCCGGAGGCCACACATAGGCCAGAAGTGAGGCTGTCAGTGCAGGACAGTAGAGGCACATAAAGTCGTGGCAGTCAGGCCACGGACAGGGACGTAGATATGAGAGTGAATGAGATACTATATTGTTGCCATGTTGATAGGCTAGTGAACTGATACTATGTTGTTGCCATGTTGATGGCTATGGAAATAATAATGTGTTATTGCCCTGCTGAGGTGCTAGGGGAGTGCTAAGGTGTATGACAATAGGAGGGTGATATTGAGAGACTGCGGTGCCAGTGAATTACTAATGTGCTATTAAGACCCTGAGGGGAGAGGCTGAGGCCGAAGTGCCTTTAGGAGTAACTACCGGACTGTGGATCCGAGGGAGAGTGTGTGTGAGAATAAGGCCGTTGTACTGCAGTGCATTTCAATAATATAATGTATGTAATTGCGCTATTATATGTATAATTATGTTTAATAAATGTGTGAGTCTGATGGGTTGTTCTGTTAAGTGTTAACTTGTTTGTTCGTGATTGTTGTCCTGTCATAACTTATTACATCTCCCAGACTGGGATTTGTGACATTTTACACCCAATACTTGACAAGTCGTTGTCAATTGTTGACAGAATGTGTTGTCTCTGTTTGTCTTCATCTGTCAATGTTTGTGATGTCGTTAAAGTGGTTTGGTCAGGACTTTTAGTTGACGTGGTTTGGTCAGGACTTTTAGTTGACGTGGTTGTTTGAGGAGTTGTAGTAGTGTCAGCACTGTTGTATTCACAAACAGCTTCATGTAACTTGTTGTAATCATCCATAGTACAGCCAATCAATGACACCAAGCTTTGGAATTGTTCCAACTGTTGACAGCCTGCTTCTAAACTCAAATTGGGGTTGGTCACCTGCACCTTCACTGCCGTTTTACACCCAATACTTGACAAGTCGTTGTCAATTATTGACAGAATGTGTTGTCTCTGTTTGTCTTCATCTGTCAATGTTTGTGATGTCGTTAAAGTGGTTTGGTCAGGACTTTTAGTTGACGTGGTTTGGTCGGGACTTTTAGTTGACGTGGTTTGGTCAGGAGTTTTAGTTGACGTGGTTGTTTGAGGAGTTGTAGTAGTGTCAGCACTGTTGTATTCACAAACAGCTTCATGCAACTTGTTGTAATCATCCATAGTACAGCCAATCAATGACACCAAGCTTTGGAATTGTTCCAACTGTTGACAGCCTGCTTCTAAACTCAAATTGGGGTTGGTCACCTGCACCTTCACTGCCGTTTTGCACCCATCATTCGACAAGTCGTTGTCAATTGTTGACAGAATGTGTTGTCTCTGTTTGTCTTCATCTGTCAATGTTTGTGATGTCGTTAAAGTGGTTTGGTCAGGACTTTTAGTTGACGTGGTTTGGTCGGGACTTTTAGTTGACGTGGTTTGGTCATGACTTTTAGTTGACGTGGTTGTTTGAGGAGTTGTAATAGTGTCAGCACTGTTGTATTCACAAACAGCTTCATGTAACTTGTTGTAATCATCCATAGTACAGCCAATCAATGACACCAAGCTTTGGAATTGTTCCAACTGTTGACAGCCTGCTTCTAAACTCAAATTGGGGTTGGTCATCTGCACCTTCACTGCCGTTTTGCACCCATCATTCGACAAGTCGTTGTCAATTGTTGACAGAATGTGTTGTCTCTGTTTGTCTTCATCTGTCAATGTTTGTGATGTCGTTAAAGTGGTTTGGTCAGGACTTTTAGTTGACATGGTTTGGTCGGGACTTTTAGTTGACGTGGTTTGGTCAGGACTTTTAGTTGACGTGGTTGTTTGAGGAGTTGTAGTAGTGTCAGCACTGTTGTATTCACAGACAGCTTCATGTAACTTGTTGTAATCATCCATAGTACAGCCAATCAATGACACCAAGCTTTGGAATTGTTCCAACTGTTGACAGCCTGCTTCTAAACTCAAATTGGGGTTGGTCACCTGCACCTTCACTGCCGTTTTGCACCCATCATTCGACAAGTCGTTGTCAATTATTGACAGAATGTGTTGTCTCTGTTTGTCTTCATCTGTCAATGTTTGTGATGTCGTTAAAGTGGTTTGGTCAGGACTTTTAGTTGACGTGGTTTGGTCGGGACTTTTAGTTGACGTGGTTTGGTCAGGACTTTTAGTTGACGTGGTTGTTTGAGGAGTTGTAGTAGTGTCAGCACTGTTGTAGTCACAAACAGCTTCATGTAACTTGTTGTAATCATCCATAGTACAGCCAATCAATGACATCAAGCTTTGGAATTGTTCCAATTGTTGACAGCCTGCTTCTAAACTCAAATTGGGTTTGGTCACCTGCACCTTCACTGCCGTTTTACACCCAATACTTGACAAGTCGTTGTCAATTGTTGACAGAATGTGTTGTCTCTGTTTGTCTTCATCTGTCAATGTTTGTGATGTCGTTAAAGTGGTTTGGTCAGGACTTTTAGTTGACGTGGTTTGGTCGGGACTTTTAGTTGACGTGGTTTGGTCAGGAGTTTTAGTTGACGTGGTTGTTTGAGGAGTTGTAGTAGTGTCAGCACTGTTGTATTCACAAACAGCTTCATGTAACTTGTTGTAATCATCCATAGTACAGCCAATCAATGACACCAAGCTTTGGAATTGTTCCAACTGTTGACAGCCTGCTTCTAAACTCAAATTGGGGTTGGTCACCTGCACCTTCACTGCCGTTTTGCACCCATCATTCGACAAGTCGTTGTCAATTGTTGACAGAATGTGTTGTCTCTGTTTGTCTTCATCTGTCAATGTTTGTGATGTCGTTAAAGTGGTTTGGTCAGGAGTTTTAGTTGACATGGTTTGGTCGGGACTTTTAGTTGACGTGGTTTGGTCAGGACTTTTAGTTGACGTGGTTGTTTGAGGAGTTGTAGTAGTGTCAGCACTGTTGTATTCACAGACAGCTTCATGTAACTTGTTGTAATCATCCATATTACAGCCAATCAATGACACCAAGCTTTGGAATTGTTCCAACTGTTGACAGCCTGCTTCTAAACTCAAATTGGGGTTGGTCACCTGCACCTTCACTGCCGTTTTGCACCCATCATTCGACAAGTCGTTGTCAATTGTTGACAGAATGTGTTGTCTCTGTTTGTCTTCATCTGTCAATGTTTGTGATGTCGTTAAAGTGGTTTGGTCAGGACTTTTAGTTGACGTGGTTTGGTCGGGACTTTTAGTTGACGTGGTTTGGTCAGGACTTTTAGTTGACGTGGTTGTTTGAGGAGTTGTAGTAGTGTCAGCACTGTTGTATTCACAGACAGCTTCATGTAACTTGTTGTAATCATCCATAGTACAGCCAATCAATGACACCAAGCTTTGGAATTGTTCCAACTGTTGACAGCCTGCTTCTAAACTCAAATTGGGGTTGGTCACCTGCACCTTCACTGCCGTTTTGCACCCATCATTCGAGAAGTCGTTGTCAATTGTTGACAGAATGTGTTGTCTCTGTTTGTCTTCATCTGTCAATGTTTGTGATGTCGTTAAAGTGGTTTGGTCAGGACTTTTAGTTGACGTGGTTTGGTCGGGACTTTTAGTTGACGTGGTTTGGTCAGGACTTTTAGTTGACGTGGTTGTTTGAGGAGTTGTAGTAGTGTCAGCACTGTTGTATTCACAGACAGCTTCATGTAACTTGTTGTAATCATCCATAGTACAGCCAATCAATGACACCAAGCTTTGGAATTGTTCCAACTGTTGACAGCCTGCTTCTAAACTCAAATTGGGGTTGGTCACCTGCACCTTCACTGCCGTTTTGCACCCATCATTCGAGAAGTCGTTGTCAATTATTGACAGAATGTGTTGTCTCTGTTTGTCTTCATCTGTCAATGTTTGTGATGTCGTTAAAGTGGTTTGGTCAGGACTTTTAGTTGACGTGGTTTGGTCGGGACTTTTAGTTGACGTGGTTTGGTCAGGACTTTTAGTTGACGTGGTTGTTTGAGGAGTTGTAGTAGTGTCAGCACTGTTGTATTCACAGACAGCTTCATGTAACTTGTTGTAATCATCCATAGTACAGCCGATCAATGACACCAAGCTTTGGAATTGTTCCAACTGTTGACAGCCTGCTTCTAAACTCAAATTGGGGTTGGTCACCTGCACCTTCACTGCCGTTTTGCACCCATCATCCGACAAGTCGTTGTCAATTGTTGACAGAATGTGTTGTCTCTGTTTGTCTTCATCTGTCAATGTTTGTGATGTCGTTAAAGTGGTTTGGTCAGGACTTTTAGTTGACGTGGTTTGGTCGGGACTTTTAGTTGACGTGGTTTGGTCAGGACTTTTAGTTGACGTGGTTGTTTGAGGAGTTGTAGTAGTGTCAGCACTGTTGTATTCACAGACAGCTTCATGTAACTTGTTGTAATCATCCATAGTACAGCCAATCAATGACACCAAGCTTTGGAATATTTCCAACTGTTGACAGCATGCTTCTAAACTCAAATTGGGGTTGGTCACCTGCACCTTCACTGCCGTTTTGCACCCATCATTCGACAAGTCGTTGTCAATTGTTGACAGAATGTGTTGTCTCTGTTTGTCTTCATCTGTCAATGTTTGTGATGTCGTTAAAGTGGTTTGGTCAGGACTTTTAGTTGACGTGGTTTGGTCGGGACTTTTAGTTGACGTGGTTTGGTCAGGACTTTTAGTTGACGTGGTTGTTTGAGGAGTTGTAGTAGTGTCAGCACTGTTGTATTCACAGACAGCTTCATGTAACTTGTTGTAATCATCCATAGTACAGCCAATCAATGACACCAAGCTTTGGAATTGTTCCAACTGTTGACAGCCTGCTTCTAAACTCAAATTGGGGTTGGTCACCTGCACCTTCACTGCCGTTTTGCACCCATCATTCGAGAAGTCGTTGTCAATTATTGACAGAATGTGTTGTCTCTGTTTGTCTTCATCTGTCAATGTTTGTGATGTCGTTAAAGTGGTTTGGTCAGGACTTTTAGTTGACGTGGTTTGGTCGGGACTTTTAGTTGACGTGGTTTGGTCAGGAGTTTTAGTTGACGTGGTTGTTTGAGGACTTGTAGTAGTGTCAGCACTGTTGTATTCACAAACAGCTTCATGTAACTTGTTGTAATCATCCATAGTACAGCCAATCAATGACACCAAGCTTTGGAATTGTTCCAACTGTTGACAGCCTGCTTCTAAACTCAAATTGGGGTTGGTCACCTGCACCTTCACTGCCGTTTTGCACCCATCATTCGACAAGTCGTTGTCAATTGTTGACAGAATGTGTTGTCTCTGTTTGTCTTCATCTGTCAATGTTTGTGATGTCGTTAAAGTGGTTTGGTCAGGACTTTTAGTTGACGTGGTTTGGTCGGGACTTTTAGTTGACGTGGTTTGGTCAGGACTTTTAGTTGACGTGGTTGTTTGAGGAGTTGTAGTAGTGTCAGCACTGTTGTATTCACAGACAGCTTCATGTAACTTGTTGTAATCATCCATAGTACAGCCAATCAATGACACCAAGCTTTGGAATTGTTCCAACTGTTGACAGCCTGCTTCTAAACTCAAATTGGGGTTGGTCACCTGCACCTTCACTGCCGTTTTGCACCCATCATTCGAGAAGTCGTTGTCAATTATTGACAGAATGTGTTGTCTCTGTTTGTCTTCATCTGTCAATGTTTGTGATGTCGTTAAAGTGGTTTGGTCAGGACTTTTAGTTGACGTGGTTTGGTCGGGACTTTTAGTTGACGTGGTTTGGTCAGGACTTTTAGTTGACGTGGTTGTTTGAGGAGTTGTAATAGTGTCAGCACTGTTGTATTCACAAACAGCTTCATGTAACTTGTTGTAATCATCCATAGTACAGCCAATCAATGACACCAAGCTTTGGAATTGTTCCAACTGTTGACAGCCTGCTTCTAAACTCAAATTGGGGTTGGTCATCTGCACCTTCACTGCCGTTTTGCACCCATCATTCGACAAGTCGTTGTCAATTGTTGACAGAATGTGTTGTCTCTGTTTGTCTTCATCTGTCAATGTTTGTGATGTCGTTAAAGTGGTTTGGTCAGGACTTTTAGTTGACGTGGTTTGGTCGGGACTTTTAGTTGACGTGGTTTGGTCAGGAGTTTTAGTTGACGTGGTTGTTTGAGGAGTTGTAGTAGTGTCAGCACTGTTGTATTCACAAACAGCTTCATGTAACTTGTTGTAATCATCCATAGTACAGCCAATCAATGACACCAAGCTTTGGAATTGTTCCAACTGTTGACAGCCTGCTTCTAAACTCAAATTGGGGTTGGTCACCTGCACCTTCACTGCCGTTTTGCACCCATCATTCGACAAGTCGTTGTCAATTGTTGACAGAATGTGTTGTCTCTGTTTGTCTTCATCTGTCAATGTTTGTGATGTCGTTAAAGTGGTTTGGTCAGGACTTTTAGTTGACGTGGTTTGGTCGGGACTTTTAGTTGACGTGGTTTGGTCATGACTTTTAGTTGACGTGGTTGTTTGAGGAGTTGTAATAGTGTCAGCACTGTTGTATTCACAAACAGCTTCATGTAACTTGTTGTAATCATCCATAGTACAGCCAATCAATGACACCAAGCTTTGGAATTGTTCCAACTGTTGACAGCCTGCTTCTAAACTCAAATTGGGGTTGGTCATCTGCACCTTCACTGCCGTTTTGCACCCATCATTCGACAAGTCGTTGTCAATTGTTGACAGAATGTGTTGTCTCTGTTTGTCTTCATCTGTCAATGTTTGTGATGTCGTTAAAGTGGTTTGGTCAGGACTTTTAGTTGACATGGTTTGGTCGGGACTTTTAGTTGACGTGGTTTGGTCAGGACTTTTAGTTGACGTGGTTGTTTGAGGAGTTGTAGTAGTGTCAGCACTGTTGTATTCACAGACAGCTTCATGTAACTTGTTGTAATCATCCATAGTACAGCCAATCAATGACACCAAGCTTTGGAATTGTTCCAACTGTTGACAGCCTGCTTCTAAACTCAAATTGGGGTTGGTCACCTGCACCTTCACTGCCGTTTTGCACCCATCATTCGACAAGTCGTTGTCAATTATTGACAGAATGTGTTGTCTCTGTTTGTCTTCATCTGTCAATGTTTGTGATGTCGTTAAAGTGGTTTGGTCAGGACTTTTAGTTGACGTGGTTTGGTCGGGACTTTTAGTTGACGTGGTTTGGTCAGGACTTTTAGTTGACGTGGTTGTTTGAGGAGTTGTAGTAGTGTCAGCACTGTTGTAGTCACAAACAGCTTCATGTAACTTGTTGTAATCATCCATAGTACAGCCAATCAATGACATCAAGCTTTGGAATTGTTCCAATTGTTGACAGCCTGCTTCTAAACTCAAATTGGGTTTGGTCACCTGCACCTTCACTGCCGTTTTACACCCAATACTTGACAAGTCGTTGTCAATTGTTGACAGAATGTGTTGTCTCTGTTTGTCTTCATCTGTCAATGTTTGTGATGTCGTTAAAGTGGTTTGGTCAGGACTTTTAGTTGACGTGGTTTGGTCGGGACTTTTAGTTGACGTGGTTTGGTCAGGAGTTTTAGTTGACGTGGTTGTTTGAGGAGTTGTAGTAGTGTCAGCACTGTTGTATTCACAAACAGCTTCATGTAACTTGTTGTAATCATCCATAGTACAGCCAATCAATGACACCAAGCTTTGGAATTGTTCCAACTGTTGACAGCCTGCTTCTAAACTCAAATTGGGGTTGGTCACCTGCACCTTCACTGCCGTTTTGCACCCATCATTCGAGAAGTCGTTGTCAATTATTGACAGAATGTGTTGTCTCTGTTTGTCTTCATCTGTCAATGTTTGTGATGTCGTTAAAGTGGTTTGGTCAGGACTTTTAGTTGACGTGGTTTGGTCGGGACTTTTAGTTGACGTGGTTTGGTCAGGAGTTTTAGTTGACGTGGTTGTTTGAGGAGTTGTAGTAGTGTCAGCACTATTGTATTCACAAACAGCTTCATGTAACTTGTTGTAATCATCCATAGTACAGCCAATCAATGACACCAAGCTTTGGAATTGTTCCAACTGTTGACAGCCTGCTTCTAAACTCAAATTGGGGTTGGTCACCTGCACCTTCACTGCCGTTTTGCACCCATCATTCGACAAGTCGTTGTCAATTGTTGACAGAATGTGTTGTCTCTGTTTGTCTTCATCTGTCAATGTTTGTGATGTCGTTAAAGTGGTTTGGTCAGGAGTTTTAGTTGACATGGTTTGGTCGGGACTTTTAGTTGACGTGGTTTGGTCAGGACTTTTAGTTGACGTGGTTGTTTGAGGAGTTGTAGTAGTGTCAGCACTGTTGTATTCACAGACAGCTTCATGTAACTTGTTGTAATCATCCATATTACAGCCAATCAATGACACCAAGCTTTGGAATTGTTCCAACTGTTGACAGCCTGCTTCTAAACTCAAATTGGGGTTGGTCACCTGCACCTTCACTGCCGTTTTGCACCCATCATTCGACAAGTCGTTGTCAATTGTTGACAGAATGTGTTGTCTCTGTTTGTCTTCATCTGTCAATGTTTGTGATGTCGTTAAAGTGGTTTGGTCAGGACTTTTAGTTGACGTGGTTTGGTCGGGACTTTTAGTTGACGTGGTTTGGTCAGGACTTTTAGTTGACGTGGTTGTTTGAGGAGTTGTAGTAGTGTCAGCACTGTTGTATTCACAGACAGCTTCATGTAACTTGTTGTAATCATCCATAGTACAGCCAATCAATGACACCAAGCTTTGGAATTGTTCCAACTGTTGACAGCCTGCTTCTAAACTCAAATTGGGGTTGGTCACCTGCACCTTCACTGCCGTTTTGCACCCATCATTCGAGAAGTCGTTGTCAATTGTTGACAGAATGTGTTGTCTCTGTTTGTCTTCATCTGTCAATGTTTGTGATGTCGTTAAAGTGGTTTGGTCAGGACTTTTAGTTGACGTGGTTTGGTCGGGACTTTTAGTTGACGTGGTTTGGTCAGGACTTTTAGTTGACGTGGTTGTTTGAGGAGTTGTAGTAGTGTCAGCACTGTTGTATTCACAGACAGCTTCATGTAACTTGTTGTAATCATCCATAGTACAGCCAATCAATGACACCAAGCTTTGGAATTGTTCCAACTGTTGACAGCCTGCTTCTAAACTCAAATTGGGGTTGGTCACCTGCACCTTCACTGCCGTTTTGCACCCATCATTCGAGAAGTCGTTGTCAATTATTGACAGAATGTGTTGTCTCTGTTTGTCTTCATCTGTCAATGTTTGTGATGTCGTTAAAGTGGTTTGGTCAGGACTTTTAGTTGACGTGGTTTGGTCGGGACTTTTAGTTGACGTGGTTTGGTCAGGAGTTTTAGTTGACGTGGTTATTTGAGGAGTTGTAGTAGTGTCAGCACTGTTGTATTCACAGACAGCTTCATGTAACTTGTTGTAATCATCCATAGTACAGCCGATCAATGACACCAAGCTTTGGAATTGTTCCAACTGTTGACAGCCTGCTTCTAAACTCAAATTGGGGTTGGTCACCTGCACCTTCACTGCCGTTTTGCACCCATCATCCGACAAGTCGTTGTCAATTGTTGACAGAATGTGTTGTCTCTGTTTGTATTCATCTGTCAATGTTTGTGATGTCGTTAAAGTGGTTTGGTCAGGACTTTTAGTTGACGTGGTTTGGTCGGGACTTTTAGTTGACGTGGTTTGGTCAGGACTTTTAGTTGACGTGGTTGTTTGAGGAGTTGTAGTAGTGTCAGCACTGTTGTATTCACAGACAGCTTCATGTAACTTGTTGTAATCATCCATAGTACAGCCAATCAATGACACCAAGCTTTGGAATATTTCCAACTGTTGACAGCATGCTTCTAAACTCAAATTGGGGTTGGTCACCTGCACCTTCACTGCCGTTTTGCACCCATCATTCGACAAGTCGTTGTCAATTGTTGACAGAATGTGTTGTCTCTGTTTGTCTTCATCTGTCAATGTTTGTGATGTCGTTAAAGTGGTTTGGTCAGGACTTTTAGTTGACGTGGTTTGGTCGGGACTTTTAGTTGACGTGGTTTGGTCAGGACTTTTAGTTGACGTGGTTGTTTGAGGAGTTGTAGTAGTGTCAGCACTGTTGTATTCACAGACAGCTTCATGTAACTTGTTGTAATCATCCATAGTACAGCCAATCAATGACACCAAGCTTTGGAATTGTTCCAACTGTTGACAGCCTGCTTCTAAACTCAAATTGGGGTTGGTCACCTGCACCTTCACTGCCGTTTTGCACCCATCATTCGAGAAGTCGTTGTCAATTATTGACAGAATGTGTTGTCTCTGTTTGTCTTCATCTGTCAATGTTTGTGATGTCGTTAAAGTGGTTTGGTCAGGACTTTTAGTTGACGTGGTTTGGTCGGGACTTTTAGTTGACGTGGTTTGGTCAGGAGTTTTAGTTGACGTGGTTGTTTGAGGAGTTGTAGTAGTGTCAGCACTGTTGTATTCACAAACAGCTTCATGTAACTTGTTGTAATCATCCATAGTACAGCCAATCAATGACACCAAGCTTTGGAATTGTTCCAACTGTTGACAGCCTGCTTCTAAACTCAAATTGGGGTTGGTCACCTGCACCTTCACTGCCGTTTTACACCCAATACTTGACAAGTCGTTGTCAATTGTTGACAGAATGTGTTGTCTCTGTTTGTCTTCATCTGTCAATGTTTGTGATGTCGTTAAAGTGGTTTGGTCAGGACTTTTAGTTGACGTGGTTTGGTCGGGACTTTTAGTTGACGTGGTTTGGTCAGGACTTTTAGTTGACGTGGTTGTTTGATGAGTTGTAGTAGTGTCAGCACTGTTGTATTCACAGACAGCTTCATGTAACTTGTTGTAATCATCCATAGTACAGCCAATCAATGACACCAAGCTTTGGAATTGTTCCAACTGTTGACAGCCTGCTTCTAAACTCAAATTGGGGTTGGTCACCTGCACCTTCACTGCCGTTTTACACCCAATACTTGACAAGTCGTTGTCAATTATTGACAGAATGTGTTGTCTCTGTTTGTCTTCATCTGTCAATGTTTGTGATGTCGTTAAAGTGGTTTGGTCAGGACTTTTAGTTGACGTGGTTTGGTCGGGACTTTTAGTTGACGTGGTTTGGTCAGGAGTTTTAGTTGACGTGGTTGTTTGAGGAGTTGTAGTAGTGTCAGCACTGTTGTATTCACAAACAGCTTCATGTAACTTGTTGTAATCATCCATAGTACAGCCAATCAATGACACCAAGCTTTGGAATTGTTCCAACTGTTGACAGCCTGCTTCTAAACTCAAATTGGGGTTGGTCACCTGCACCTTCACTGCCGTTTTGCACCCATCATTCGACAAGTCGTTGTCAATTGTTGACAGAATGTGTTGTCTCTGTTTGTCTTCATCTGTCAATGTTTGTGATGTCATTAAAGTGGTTTGGTCAGGACTTTTAGTTGACGTGGTTTGGTCGGGACTTTTAGTTGACGTGGTTTGGTCAGGACATTTAGTTGACGTGGTTGTTTGAGGAGTTGTAGTAGTGTCAGCACTGTTGTATTCACAGACAGCTTCATGTAACTTGTTGTAATCATCCATAGTACAGCCAATCAATGACACCAAGCTTTGGAATATTTCCAACTGTTGACAGCATGCTTCTAAACTCAAATTGGGGTTGGTCACCTGCACCTTCACTGCCGTTTTGCACCCATCATTCGAGAAGTCGTTGTCAATTATTGACAGAATGTGTTGTCTCTGTTTGTCTTCATCTGTCAATGTTTGTGATGTCGTTAAAGTGGTTTGGTCAGGACTTTTAGTTGACGTGGTTTGGTCGGGACTTTTAGTTGACGTGGTTTGGTCAGGACTTTTAGTTGACGTGGTTGTTTGAGGAGTTGTAGTAGTGTCAGCACTGTTGTATTCACAAACAGCTTCATGTAACTTGTTGTAATCATCCATAGTACAGCCAATCAATGACACCAAGCTTTGGAATTGTTCCAACTGTTGACAGCCTGCTTCTAAACTCAAATTGGGGTTGGTCACCTGCACCTTCACTGCCGTTTTACACCCAATACTTGACAAGTCGTTGTCAATTATTGACAGAATGTGTTGTCTCTGTTTGTCTTCATCTGTCAATGTTTGTGATGTCGTTAAAGTGGTTTGGTCAGGACTTTTAGTTGACGTGGTTTGGTCGGGACTTTTAGTTGACGTGGTTTGGTCAGGACTTTTAGTTGACGTGGTTGTTTGAGGAGTTGTAGTATTGTCAGCACTGTTGTATTCACAAACAGCTTCATGTAACTTGTTGTAATCATCCATAGTACAGCCAATCAATGACACCAAGCTTTGGAATTGTTCCAACTGTTGACAGCCTGCTTCTAAACTCAAATTGGGGTTGGTCACCTGCACCTTCACTGCCGTTTTGCACCCATCATTCGACAAGTCGTTGTCAATTGTTGACAGAATGTGTTGTCTCTGTTTGTCTTCATCTGTCAATGTTTGTGATGTCGTTAAAGTGGTTTGGTCAGGACTTTTAGTTGACGTGGTTTGGTCGGGACTTTTAGTTGACGTGGTTTGGTCAGGACTTTTAGTTGACGTGGTTGTTTGAGGAGTTGTAGTAGTGTCAGCACTGTTGTATTCACAAACAGCTTCATGTAACTTGTTGTAATCATCCATAGTACAGCCAATCAATGACACCAAGCTTTGGAATTGTTCCAACTGTTGACAGCCTGCTTCTAAACTCAAATTGGGGTTGGTCACCTGCACCTTCACTGCCGTTTTGCACCCATCATTCGAGAAGTCGTTGTCAATTATTGACAGAATGTGTTGTCTCTGTTTGTCTTCATCTGTCAATGTTTGTGATGTCGTTAAAGTGGTTTGGTCAGGACTTTTAGTTGACGTGGTTTGGTCGGGACTTTTAGTTGACGTGGTTTGGTCAGGACTTTTAGTTGACGTGGTTGTTTGAGGAGTTGTAGTAGTGTCAGCACTGTTGTATTCACAAACAGCTTCATGTAACTTATTGTAATCATCCATAGTACAGCCAATCAATGACACCAAGCTTTGGAATTGTTCCAACTGTTGACAGCCTGCTTCTAAACTCAAATTGGGGTTGGTCACCTGCACCTTCACTGCCGTTTTGCACCCATCATTCGACAAGTCGTTGTCAATTGTTGACAGAATGTGTTGTCTCTGTTTGTCTTCATCTGTCAATGTTTGTGATGTCGTTAAAGTGGTTTGGTCAGGACTTTTAGTTGACGTGGTTTGGTCGGGACTTTTAGTTGACGTGGTTTGGTCAGGACTTTTAGTTGACGTGGTTGTTTGAGGAGTTGTAGTAGTGTCAGCACTGTTGTATTCACAAACAGCTTCATGTAACTTGTTGTAATCATCCATAGTACAGCCAATCAATGACACCAAGCTTTGGAATTGTTCCAACTGTTGACAGCCTGCTTCTAAACTCAAATTGGGGTTGGTCACCTGCACCTTCACTGCCGTTTTGCACCCATCATTCGAGAAGTCGTTGTCAATTATAGACAGAATGTGTTGTCTCTGTTTATCTTCATCTGTCAATGTTTGTGATGTCGTTAAAGTGGTTTGGTCAGGACTTTTAGTTGACGTGGTTTGGTCGGGACTTTTAGTTGACGTGGTTTGGTCAGGACTTTTAGTTGACGTGGTTGTTTGAGGAGTTGTAGTAGTGTCAGCACTGTTGTAGTCACAAACAGCTTCATGTAACTTGTTGTAATCATCCATAGTACAGCCAATCAATGACATCAAGCTTTGGAATTGTTCCAACTGTTGACAGCCTGCTTCTAAACTCAAATTGGGGTTGGTCACCTGCACCTTCACTGCCGTTTTACACCCAATACTTGACAAGTCGTTGTCAATTGTTGACAGAATGTGTTGTCTCTGTTTGTCTTCATCTGTCAATGTTTGTGATGTCGTTAAAGTGGTTTGGTCAGGACTTTTAGTTGACGTGGTTTGGTCGGGACTTTTAGTTGACGTGGTTTGGTCAGGACTTTTAGTTGACGTGGTTGTTTGATGAGTTGTAGTAGTGTCAGCACTGTTGTATTCACAGACAGCTTCATGTAACTTGTTGTAATCATCCATAGTACAGCCAATCAATGACACCAAGCTTTGGAATTGTTCCAACTGTTGACAGCCTGCTTCTAAACTCAAATTGGGGTTGGTCACCTGCACCTTCACTGCCGTTTTACACCCAATACTTGACAAGTCGTTGTCAATTATTGACAGAATGTGTTGTCTCTGTTTGTCTTCATCTGTCAATGTTTGTGATGTCGTTAAAGTGGTTTGGTCAGGACTTTTAGTTGACGTGGTTTGGTCGGGACTTTTAGTTGACGTGGTTTGGTCAGGACTTTTAGTTGACGTGGTTGTTTGAGGAGTTGTAGTAGTGTCAGCACTGTTGTATTCACAAACAGCTTCATGTAACTTGTTGTAATCATCCATAGTACAGCCAATCAATGACACCAAGCTTTGGAATTGTTCCAACTGTTGACAGCCTGCTTCTAAACTCAAATTGGGGTTGGTCACCTGCACCTTCACTGCCGTTTTGCACCCATCATTCGAGAAGTCGTTGTCAATTATTGACAGAATGTGTTGTCTCTGTTTGTCTTCATCTGTCAATGTTTGTGATGTCGTTAAAGTGGTTTGGTCAGGACTTTTAGTTGACGTGGTTTGGTCGGGACTTTTAGTTGACGTGGTTTGGTCAGGACTTTTAGTTGACGTGGTTGTTTGAGGAGTTGTAGTAGTGTCAGCACTGTTGTATTCACCAACAGCTTCATGTAACTTGTTGTAATCATCCATAGTACAGCCAATCAATGACACCAAGCTTTGGAATTGTTCCAACTGTTGACAGCCTGCTTCTAAACTCAAATTGGGGTTGGTCACCTGCACCTTCACTGCCGTTTTGCACCCATCATTCGAGAAGTCGTTGTCAATTATAGACAGAATGTGTTGTCTCTGTTTATCTTCATCTGTCAATGTTTGTGATGTCGTTAAAGTGGTTTGGTCAGGACTTTTAGTTGACGTGGTTTGGTCGGGACTTTTAGTTGACGTGGTTTGGTCAGGACTTTTAGTTGACGTGGTTGTTTGAGGAGTTGTAGTAGTGTCAGCACTGTTGTATTCACAAACAGCTTCATGTAACTTGTTGTAATCATCCATAGTACAGCCAATCAATGACACCAAGCTTTGGAATTGTTCCAATTGTTGACAGCCCTCTTCTAAACTCAAATTGGGGTTGGTCACCTGCACCTTCACTGCCGTTTTGCACCCATCATTCGACAAGTCGTTGTCAATTATAGACCGAATGTGTTGTCTCTGTCTGTCTTCATTTGTTAGGACCAGCGATGTCGTGGCCGTGGTTTTAGAATCAGTTACCTGACCTGTAGTGCAGTAGACAAAACTTATACAAAAGAAAACCAGTACGGCCAACATTCTGTCGTGAATCATGGTTGTTTTCTATAGCAGGAAATCTGTGGAAGAAAATTATCAGACTCATGTTGATTTGTGTGTTAGTAAAAACATGTCAAATAAACAACTGACATTGTTAACCGTGTTTACATTAAATTTGTGTTTTACAAAAAGGTGTACAACAAAATCACATCGATATTGTTTTTGATTTTGCACTCCATGATCTTTTTTTTCCCCACCCTCTTTAACCTTATAGTGGCCCGACGAAAATTGCGATACAAAAACTTCTGAAATTTTCTGTTGAACTGATTTTAAATAGTCAGATTATTGCAAAAATGTAAATACCAGGTATGTAATTGGAACATTTTTTGAAAGAATAAAATACTTAGAGTAAGTGTCTGGAACACAAAGCATTTCGGGTCCAGGTGACCTAGTTCAGATATGGTACACCAGGCACTAGAGTGTTGAATTCGATTTCAGAAAATTCAAGAGATTTAATTCTTTTGATGTCTTCCCGTGTAACAGGGACGAGAGCGCTTGGTGACTTTGTACATAGTCAGTCATTGTGTCAATCATTGTGTCAATCATTGTGTCAATCATTGTGTCAATCATTGTGTCAATCATTGTGTCAATCATTGTGCCAATCATTGTGTCAATTATTGTGTCAATCATTGTGTCAATCATTGTGTCAATCATTGTGTCAATCATTGTGTCAATCATTGTGTCAATCATTGTGTCAATCATTGCGTCAATCATTCTGACATCGGAGAGTGGCAAACAATAAAACATTGGTGCTGGCGCTAGAAAGTGGTGAAGAGAATAATGATTGTTAAAAAATTTGAAACACAACATATTTAAGAGATCAGGCAAGTAGAAAGAAAAACATTGTCGGTGAAAATCCAGAAACGCCAGTAGAAATATGACATCAGTTACATGGTACACTTACATGACTGTTAGCAAAGATACCAGAAACGATAAGATGAGACAGTCCCTTCTTCGCACCCCTAACAAAACCACACACGATTTGCTCCCTGATCGGGGACGGCCCCATGGCTGATAGCATGAAAAGAATGATTGGTAGAATGATAAAATGGTGCAAATTTATTACGATGCTGCTGTGACTAAAAAAAAAAAAAGGAATAAAAAAGAAAAAAATAGCCAGGTTTTTCCCACAGTTATTGAAGTTAATGCAAAAACATTGTGACGTCAATCAAGGCCTTTAGCGACAGCTAAACAGTAAACAAAAATCAAATTTTTTTCCCTACTTGGCTTTGTAAAATACGACATTGTTAATGACTGTAATAGAATGCTTTGTCATATCATGTTTCGTGTAGTGATTCTATTCAAGGGATACAATAGAACTACTATTGTGCCAGTTGTTATTTGTTAATTGTTGTAGTTCATTCCCCTTATAGGGTAGTATTTAAGGAGTTGCTTCCCAAGCAGGAAACCTCTAACATTTACCTTGGCCGGCATCTTGTCTCTAGTAGATAATAGTTTCAAAAAACAAAAAAGGGCCCTGGTTAATAAAATAAATCTGTACGTTGACAGCAGTAAAGCTGGCAGCCCTGGCCTGGCGGATCAGTGAACCATCACGGCAGCAGTTGCGCCGCTCGACATCCAATCGCGGAATAGCGTGCTGAGGCGTGGCCTTCGTAACTACATGGCCAAACACAGCGGGCGCGTGACGTCACAGCAAGCGGCGATGCTCGGCTTTCGGCAGAGGTGTTTTGATAACCTGATATCAGTGTACCAACGTAATGTGTAACGTACCGCTACTTGTGTTGTCGTATTACTCAAAGCAAGATGTAGCATGCATGTGCCTTAAGATGAAAGAATGTTTACACTGTAGATCTGCAAGTCTTAAAATTCGACCACTAAAAAGTGACTACTACTATTAATTATTATTTATAACGGAATAGATCAACGGGAAGCCAAGGCTTAGAGTTTGTCCGACGACTTACTTTACTTATCTACCATTATAGACACCAATATTGCTAGCCTGAGTAGGTTGATGATAATATTATTATCTTAAGCAGCATACCGATATATTTAATAAGGAAATATCGACATAATAATAGATTAGGCCACTGTTGTATTTTAATACATGTATAATGTGTGCACCACTCCTATATCTTTCGTGTCTGTAAGGAAAGAAACGAGAAAAATAGGGAAAGGAAAGAGAGAGAGAGAGACAGAGAGAGAGAGAGAGCACATGCACACTTGATAGACAGGAGAAAAGACAGATGGTGAGAGGAAACTTGCAAACATGAACAGTCTAAGATGCTTTACCTTAGCTGGACATAAGGAGCTGCTCAGACGGATAGAACTAAATCCTTTTGGTGAACGTCTTCACTTTTCTTGAAGTATTTGCAGATGATGCCTGGTCACAGAAGCTTTTAGAATAATTGTTCAGGAAAATATTTACCACTGGTTTGATACATTTGGCAGCCACCTCTTCATAAAGAACCCCGCATTCTTCACATTTTCCTTGACATAATTCCAGATCCATAACTCTTCGCAGGGACAATTGCAAAAGAATTATTCTGTGGTTTGTGGTCTGCAGAAATTTATTCTCACTGTCATCTTTTCCAACCAGAACTTGAAAAACTTTGAAAGCTTCTGTAATAATTGACACGGCAAGATCAGACGGCCACACTAAACCTCCTCTGTCTAGAGCAGACAAATAGGTGTAACAATCATCAGTCCCCTCCACACGTAGCGTTTTGTCTAGTCTTAACTCGTTCTTGCAGTCGTCGCAGTTGGTGCGCGGCAGTACTTTGGAGACTGCATAACCTGACACAAATACTAAAGCTTTTTGTTGTTCCTCTGTTACTTCGACGTTCTCACAGTCGGGGATCAATGGCAGAAACTCTATATACTGTTGAGCTGAAGAATCTTTCAGTTGGGTAACTGTTTCCTCCAGAGGTTCAGTGACATCTTTGAGTGTTAAAGTCCTTTTGGACGCTGAAACCAGTTTTAGGACGCTAATTAGCTTGAGCTTTTTTTTCTCCTTCAAGTAACTGTTGGACCGACACGTGGAAGTTACATCCACTCATTTGTCTGTACTGACTAAATCTATGTTCAAGGTTGTCAGTTTGGAACTTGCCAAGTAAAATATATTTGAACTTTTTTTTATCTAACAATTAGGAAGAAATTTCTTGTAAGCCCCTCAGTGTATGATCCAGAGCAGTCATTGTCTCGTTCGATATAGTGCCTTCTCTTGGTTTCAGATTTAACTTCTGCCACTCCTGAAGCCATTCAACTGCTTTCTTCATATACTGCATGTTCATATCAGAGATGGAGGTTATAACTTTAAAGTCGTCATTCCTGAGTCTCTTAGCTTTGTATGGATGTTTAACATTAACTATGTTCCACAGACGTAGAATTATGTCTAGAAATTCTCTAGTACCTCGTGTATCTTCCTGCCAGAGCTTCTCAAAATGCTGTAAGGCAAAAATATTTCGTTGATCAAAAACTTTAAGCATCAATTTGACGTTCTGCTTTTCAGTAGCTGTTGGATACAAAGCCTTTTGGTTCAGTGCCGGTGCCAGTTTTAGTGCAGACGACTTTTCAGCAGAATACAACTTTCTTAAATGAGAAAATGATGCTTTCATAATTTCAGTACAGGCAGAACTTTCAAATGAAGGAAACTGGAATGTTTTCTCCACATCTTTCTGAGCAAGCCAGTTATTTCTGATACATTTAAATATATGCACAGTATCAAACAGAAAGAACAATTTCTCAGAACTGCTGAAGGGATTCTGTGTAGAAAGCTTCAGTTCTCCTCCACACATTTTGGTAAATGCGTTACGATTTACTCTGTTGTTGTCTGAGATCACGCATACAACAGAATATCCTATACTGTGGAGCAATTTCAGAACCTCAAGAAGCATGTCGTACAACAAATCAGTGGTCAAATTTTTGACAGGAACAATTCCCACAACATCTTTACTTTTGCATAACAGGGATGATACCATGAAAACTTGAGCTGTGCTGGCTTCTTGAGACAGAGAATTTGAGGCTGTGCCTTCCAGTTTTCCCTCTTTGTAGGATACTTGGTGCACGACATGAATTTCGTCTAACATGAAAATTACCATTCTCTCTCCCTCATTCAAACTTTGACACTTTTGCTTCAAATATTCCTCGTGAACGCTTCCATCTGTCAATCCGCTTCCAATAGTAAATACTGATGAAAGTCTCTTCAAATATGAAGTATGTGGTAGAGTTAAATGAGAGTTTCTTAACATAGAATAGGTTCTAGGGGCTGCTGCAAAAATTTGAAAAGCCCAAAGCAGTGTTTCAGATGAGTATCGTCTCACCGGAGAAGTCAATAGCTTTAACTCTTCCACCAAAAAGGAAAGTTTGTCTTTCAGTGGTAAAACCTGGTCTTCGCTGTGTTCATCAGTTTCTTCTGCTGGTTCGTCTAAGCACAAATATTCTGCAAGCCATCAACAAAAACTTGAATTTGCTGTTTGACATCCATCTCTTTGGCGCTGGCACTGGCGAAGTGTGATAGCAACTGTGACCAGGATGTGAGGATAAGGGGAGATTGCTGACCAAAGAGCCATTTCAAAGATGTGTTTGGAACTTGAACAATACCTGTATTCTCTTGTGTGAAAATCTCTACGTGCATGTCAGAATGTACTCTAATTGCCGAAACTAAAGCTGGCTTGCTGCTAAGTAAATCTTGTAAATTGTAAAAACTCCAGTATGGACTTTCCTTTTCGTCGGATAAATTGGTGCTGGTAGTGGCATGTTTTTCAACATTGTTGTGTAGCCTATAAATCCAGACGGTCCCTGATACATGACTGTTTAGACTGTTACCAAAATCCGAAAAAGTATCTATTTTGTCACTTTCTAACCAATGAGAAAATGATTCCTCATCTCTTTGCTGGGCCTCCCTATGCCTTTCCTCCGGTGTTTTTCTTTTTGGAGCTGGTTCGTCAGACAAATACGATGGACAATTTGGAAAAATTGACGGGTAAGCATCATCCCTAAGTTTTGGTTTTGATCTTTGCACCGTCAAAACACTTCCGTCTGGTCTTGTAACAGAATCAGATCGGATGAGGAACTGATCACTAAAGTGTTTAGCACACACAACAGACTGAGATGTAGGAGTAAAGTCAGCTCTAGGAATTTTACTTAGCCATAGATCTCGCCTTGTCGATTCAGTCGGGAATTTAAACACAGAAACTTTCTCACCATCGTCGTAATTTCCTCTACAACCTGGAACACAGCACTTTCTAGACATTTTCACATTGAATATTGTGGTGTCGTGCGTGGGGTTTTTAGAATATTACAGAATAACGTAAGTCCTTCTGTATGGTATACAGAGTTGACATTTAATCGACACACATAAGTCTATATACGGATATGAAAGTTACTGTCACTGTATAGGTATACGTTATACACAGAAATAATTTCACATATAAATGAACACTGTACAGATAGGCATAGCACAGGTACACGTCTACTACACCGACTCCCAGGCATCCTACATATATAGTCAAACAAGAACAAAGACGGACAACGAACTTGCTTTCTCACGATGTACAACGACCCTAGGACAGGTGGAGAGGAGACAAAGACAAGGTTAACTGTTAGGAGGGTACTGACCACATAAATATGCCAGTGTCACTGTGTGTGCGGTCTCCAAGACGTGAGAAGACGTGAGACCGACACAACAAATATCCAATCTTGAGAATAACAATAAGTCTAATAAATCCACACAAAGACAAGAAACAGCAGTCAACACACAAGCATTGTTATAGTGCCGGTATTCAAACTTTGTTTCCTGTAGCCTTGGCCTAGAGAGCGCAGCCTTGAGACGGTACCGCCGCATCCCGTGATGTCACTTACCTGCATATCGGCATTGTGTTTGGCCATGTAGTTACGAAGGCCACGGCCGGAAGGCGGGTGACGCCGGTATGACCGCACATGGACTGATGGGAGGCTCGCCAGCCATAAAATAAATTATTAAATAGAATATTTTAGAATGAAAATCTTAAATAAATAAATATATTAATATACCCACAGTGTATTTTGTAAAATAAATTTATTTTAAAAATAACTTCTTTTATCTGCCAGGGCCGACAGACTTTTTCTGCCGGCCCAGCCATACAGGCAGAAACAATGGCCTCGGATGCCTATTGCACCCGGGACCACCCAATGCAGAGTTTTTATAAAGATCCCTGAAATTATGCTCTGCTGCGGGACTAGTCTTGATGACGTCAGGCTCCCTGGCAGCACCAGGAACTAAAGATCAAAATTCAAAAACCCTAGAGCCCTGCTAGGCCTTTGTCACGATTAAGGTTGATGACCTTGTACGCCACGAGTATAGAGGGGGTAAACTTAGTAGGGGAGAAGGGTAGTTTTTAAGTTGTTGACTAGCATAATAATAATAATAATATATTGCATTTATATAGCGCCCAACCCCGTCGATGACAAGCTCTGGGCGCTTTAACAAACTCTTACACACACACACACACACGCATACACAAAAGAAATTCAAAAATATTTACTATTGTTGCTGCCGAAAAACACCTAGCCTAGTTTGTCTGAAAGAAATGGGTCTTCAGATGGCGTTTGAAAGAACCAATGTCATTAATTTCCCTGGTTGTCTTTGGAAGAGTGTTCCAGATGGTAGGGCCAAGAAATGAAAAGGACTTTTCTCCTACAGTGGACAGATTCAGTTTAGGTACTTTCAATTTTGTAGTGTCAGATGATGATCTTAGTTGACGAGATGGAACATAGTAATCAGTTAAATCAACTAGGTACGATGGAGCAGTATTATTGACACATTTGTGACAAATGGATGACAATTTGTACATTATTCTTTTCTCGACTGGCAGCCAGTGCAAACTCTGCAGAAGTGGCAGTGCTGAATCTCTTTTCTTTTTCTTCAAAACAAGTCTCGCTGCATTGTTTTGAGCAATTTGGAGTTTTCTAATATTTTTTTGTGAAATTCCAGCCAAAAGGGAGTTGCAATAGTCAAGCTTTGAAAGTACAAAAGAATTTACTAAAACAGCCGCAGTTTCAGTTGAAATAAGATGTCTGATTTTACCAATTTTCCAGATTTCCATGTATAGAATACGAATGAGGTGACTAACCTGAGATGACATAGAAAGATTTGAATCAATGTAAACCCCTAGGTTTTTTACTTTTTTTGAAATTTCTATTGAATTAGTGCCAATTATCATCTCAGTTCTGTCCACTTCTTGCAGAACCCGCTCACGGCCTAATAAAATAACCTCAGTTTTATCCTCATTTAGTGCCAGTTTGTTTTGGTTCATCCAGCTTTTAATTTCTGTTATACAGTTTCCAGCCTGCTGCAGAAGGCTGTCAACATCGCATGGCAAGGCAGAACTGTAGAGCTGGGTATCATCAGCATAGAAATGATATTGTAAATTAAATTTCTTTATTTCATGTACAAGTGGAATAGTATAGATAGGAAACAAAATAGGACCAAGCACTGAGCCTTGTGGTACGCCATACTGAAGCGCATAAGAAAAAGATCTTATTTTGTTGGTTACAACAAATTGGTGGCGATTTGACTGGTAAGATTCGACCCATTTAAGGGCGACCCCTCTGATTCCAAACGATGTTTCTAGCCTTCTGAGCAGGATTTCGTGATCGATGGTGTCGAACGCTGCTGATAGATCCAACAAATTTAGCAGAGTAATATTTCCAGAATCTGCCTTTACTAATATGTCATTCATGATTCTTAATAGTGCAGTTTCAGTACTGTGGTTACTTCTGTAAGCAGATTGAAATGGTTCCAACAGGTCATTATTTCTCAAATGACACATTAGTTGTTGTAATATCACCTTTTCAAGGATTTTTGAAAGAAAAGGAAGGTTTGAGACGGGTCTATAATTTTTCAACATGTTTTGATCAAGAGTCGTTTTTTTCAAAAGTGGTGTTACCCAGGCTGTTTTAAAATAATCAGGGACAGACCCACTTAAAATAGAGTTGTTTATTATTTTTGTAATAGTTGGAACCAGTTCATCAATACAAGATCTAACCAAAAATGTAGGAATAGGATCGAGGTCACAACATTTTGATGGCGATGCCATGATGATAGATTTTACAGATTCATTCGACACAACACCAAAAGTGTCTATAGGATTTCCCTGAAACTCATCAAAATGATCAATGGCATCAAAACTGTCAAGATTTTCTCGGATAGTTGTAACTTTTTTATCAAAATAATCAGCAAAAACATTGGGCAACAAATTGGGCATGAAAGATTACTATCACGAGGAAGGTCGGTGGCCTTGTGCGCCACGAGTCTAGGGGGGTGAGCTTAGCAGGGGAAAACACGGTTTTTAACATTGTTGACGAGCGTGGATAGATACACACGACTCGCTTTAAACTAGTCGCGTGTGCAAAAACCTCGGGAGTATAAGTAGAGGAGAAGCTCGACACACGTGGTTCCCAAGTTATTCATTCCTAAAGGAAGACGCAGAATTTATCGGTCCGGGCGACAGGTGGAAGGTCGTGCCAGTGGGGACCAGAAGTGTTAGGTGTGTGAGGGATCCATGATGTTCACATTTATTTCCCAATAAGAAGAATTTATCGGTCCGGGCGACCAGTGGAAGGTCGTGCCATGGGGACCAGAAGTTGAGGAGTTCTGATGATAGGATGGGAACCCATCAGAAGCTCGTGAATCTACGATGGCGGGTGTGAACCGTCGGTGTGCTGTGTGTTTGCAAGTTGAAGAGTCTTGAGGACGGGATGTCGAGAACCCCTCAAGGAACAAGTAATCTACGATGGCGGGTGTGAACTGTGTGTTCTTATTTGTGTGAAGCCAGGGGCGTCTGTTTCCCCTTTTATCGTCGAAATTAAAGATCTAGAAAGTATTGTGTGAACTCTGGAGAAGTGAAACTGCATCAACGAGGAGGGCAGCTGTTGACAGAGACTATTAAGTATACGTAGTTAAGTTTATAGACAGAGGGATTAGATCTAGATGTGAAACGGTGAATAGATAATAGCCATGATCCCCAAGAGTAAATTTGAAATATCTCTGTTTTTGTGATTATGTATGTGATTATCATGAGTTGAATGTTTTGACATAAGTTTTGTCATGCATTTATAATTAAATATCGTTTAATTTAAATCTCACTCCATGTGTCCGTTGATCGCTGGTCTGCTTGCTTGGCTTGTTAGCTGGGTTTGGAAGGTAAATAAGTTAGGTACTCATCACACACGCGGTCGTGACCATCTTCACGCACGTGATCGTGACAATTGGGGGCTCGTCCGGGATCTAAACTGTTAGGACACAAACGAGTGTTTTCCACGATTGTAGAAATATTTTTGTAAGTCAGACCAGCGGCCATGGAGATAAATACCTTTCTAACGTCACCGAGACCTGAGGATTTGTTAACCTTCAGGAAACCGGAGTTATTGACGATTAGTAAGAGATTAGGACTCGATTATGTGAAAGCTAGCCTAAGAAAAGCAGAAATATCGAGATATATTGCGGAGTATTATGTGGATGATGATGTGTTCGAAGAAAACGACCTAGCTCAGTTTGAAACTATGGCATCAGTAACTGAAGTTAATATTGAGTTACAGAAAGAGAAGATGCGGATCGAGCTAGAGCAGAAAAAGCTAGAACACGAGGCACGAGAGAAAGATAAAGAAAGACAAGAGAAAGATAAAGAAAGACAGGCGCAAGAAAAAGAAAAAGAAAGAGATAGACAGGCGCAAGAAAAAGAAAAAGAACGGGAAAGACAACATGAGCTAGAAAAAGCCAGATTGGGTGTTACTAGTAGATCACATGAACCTAGTTTTGTAGCGAGTAGAGAAGTAAGATTGGTTCCCCCCCTTTAATGAGAGGGAAGTGGATAAATACTTCCAACATTTTGAGAAGGTGGCCCTTAGTCTGAACTGGCCCAAAAAACATTGGCCATTAATGTTACCGAGTGTGTAACAGCTGAGGTTGTTCTAGCACGTTATAGTAGGGGGGAGTTAGTTGATCTAACTACAACCCTTTAGAAAACGAAACTATTACAGCTGTAAAATAAATAAACACGAGATCCGACGATAGATTAAATAATACTAAAGTTTAATAACTGTATAGTGAACAATAAATTACTAGGAAGACACCAGCGAAACTAAATATCTACGCCACACAAAAGGAAACTCACTTACTCACCCCCCAACCACTCACACAGGTCTATATATATAAACATTTCTATAGAAAGTTCCCGAAATAAACGTTACCTTTGCCCTCGCACAAACTAACCAATCACGCATCAATACGTCATCAGGTTACATCACCCAAGGCCAAATCTGGCGTAAACATCCTTATCCACAGTGTTATCGAATGTTCGGGAACATACTAATATTTACTGAACGAGTCAAAACACCTGACAACAAGCGGGCGAGGAAAAAAACTACTCACTAGAAAAGAAGGTCAGGTCACGGAGTACAGTCAACAATAAAATGAAAAAAGTAGTGGACACATGCTCAGCCACCAGCACAACAACAAAACCGGGGGAGGGCAAGGGGTAGCCCGCAGATGCTACACAACTCCCCAATTTAAGTTGAATATCTTTCAACTCCAAAACATTACACAGCGTCTGCACTATCGTGAAATAATCTTATAGCACTCCCAATCTCACAAAGGTAGTTGCTAATTCTATTACAATTAATAACAGTTTCAGTGTCTTCCCGAATGTCATCACAAATACAATACAATGCAGTGTACTTTGCATCACTAATACCATAACTAATACAATACCATCATTTCTTCCCAATAGTAAACATTAGGCCTACTAGTCAAAATAACACAACGCCACCACCGTGGTGAAACAATGGTCAATGATATTATTACAAATCATATAAGGTGAAACGATGGCCCATCGTTTACATAATGCTTCGTGCACGAATCATAGCATATAACTTGTTGTACATAACATGGTTATCTCCAAAATGTATAACTCATACGTACAATCGCAAAAATACCAATACATACCGACCACTGGTTAGGGTCTTTCTTCATCATATTAGGTCAAAACAAGTTACAACATTGCAACATAACACAAACACTGCTTGCTCGCAGTCCCCATTTGGGTTACATTTTCCAAAAACTACACCAAGTTCCATTGGTAACTAATCTAACACATCATGACTCTCTATCAGCCATCAATTCAATATTCAGTCACAGATGAACTACGTCCCCAATTACAGTACAATACTGCCGTCCTAGAAATTCATCTAGTAGGCAAAAGTATGGGTTACAATGCATTTCAATGATAGTGTACTACTTTAAAATACCCTGCTCAGGAAATCGGCACAGACATTTTCTCTGCCTTTTACGTAGTGAATCCTGAATCGATAAGACTGTAAAAATAAACTCCATCGTAATAACTTTGGACTGTCAAACTTGGCAGAGTTCAAAAACTCTAATGACCGATGGTCAGTTTGGAGCACAAACTCCTTTCAATACAAATACAAAGTAAACTTTTTTACAGCCCAAACAATAGCTAAACATTCGCGCTCTGAGACCGAATATTTTGTCTCACGAGGCAATAGCTTACGACTAGCATATGCCACAGGGTACAACTTTCCCTCGTGCTCCTGCATAAGACTAGCGCCTAATCCGCGATCTGATGCATCAGTTGCTAAGACAAACTCTTTGGAAAAATCTGGCAAACATAACACGGGTTTGGAGATAATGACGTTCTTCAAAGAGGTGTACGCTTTCTCCTGCGTTTCATCCCACTGAACTATATTGGGCTGACCCTTTCTAAGTAAATCAGACAATGGTGATGCAATCGCTGAAAAGTTAGGAATAAATTCATGGTAATATCCCACTAATCCTAAGAATGCTTTCACTTCCTTCTTAGTGGTGGGTCTGGGTGCGTCTCGTACCTTACATACATTCTCTTCTAACAGGCCAATCATACCTTCTCCCACTAAGTGTCCAACAAAGTCTACTTCAGACGTTCCAATCAGACACTTCGATGGTCTTGCAGTTAATCCAGCTTGGTCCATCCTCTGCAGTAAGTCCTTGAGAGTCTTCACATGCTCGTCGAATGTCTCTGTATGAATCAGCAGGTCGTCCACATATGCTGTCACATTGTTCATTCCACGGATCAATGGCTTTACGATCCTGTCCAGCGTGGCTCCTGAGTTCATCATCCCAAAAGGCATCCGAATGAATTCATAGTGTTCGCCCATGGTGACGAACGCCGTCTTGGGAATGTCTTGCTCTCGAACTTTCACTTGCCAGTATCCCTTGCTCAGGTCAATCCGAGAGAATAATTTTCCTCTCGATAGACTCTGAAACACTTCCGATGGCGCTGCTGTCGGATGAGGGTCGAATACTGTGATCTTGTTTAACCTCCTGTAGTCGATGCAGACTCGGTTGGATCCGTCCTTCTTCTTGACGACAACAATAGGTGAAGCATAAGCTGATGAGCTCCTTCGAATGATGCCCAGCCGTTCCATGGTGCTAAGCTCCTCCTTCAATGAGTCGCGCATAGCGTAGGGCACCGGGTATGGTCGTTGACGAACTGGTACTTCTGTCGTCAGGTCGATGCGATGTTCACCCAACTGACAGCATCCAGGGAGATTGGTGAAGACGTGCTGGTAATTCTTCACCACATCGCAGAGTTCTTGACGTTGTTCCGATGTCAGTTGCGTTCCATACTGGACATCTCTGTAGCTTTCCTTCTGGTCCCAGCTTCCTAGGTCGGCAAGGTCATCCGTCGTTCCACCGTTGTCGCCTTCCAGGTCGCAGTCCTCGATGACTGTCATGCCAGCTGACTCCACGGGTTGACTCTTGTCCATCATGTCGTCCTCTGCCAGTCCACTCTCAGCACTATCACCGCCGCCGTCCTTTATGGCGTTGACATGTTCAGGCGTGGTATCTCTCCTACTGTTGTCCATCCCACACATCTCGGTCACAATAGGTCTCGGTTCCATTGCCACTGCTGCTGCTTTTGCCGTCCTTGGAATGTATCTCTTGAGGAGGTTGGCGTGCAAGGTCTTTTCTTTTGCACCCATCTTGACTCTATAGTCGTTAACACCGACAACTGAGACTACCTTATATGGTCCCTTCCATTGGACTAGGAGCTTGTTAGTGTTCGTCGGCAGTAGCACCAACACTTCATCTCCGGGGCGGAACTTCCTCTCTCGCGCCTTCCGGTCGTAGTAGGTCTTCTGTCTACCTTGAGCCTTGGAGAGTTCTTCCGTCGCTAACTTCCATGTGTCCTCCAGCCTCTCACGTAGTTCCATGACGTACTGGTAACTGGTCTTCGTTTCCGGCTCCTCTACATCCTTGGTCCATAGTTGTCGTAAAATGTGCATTGGTCCTCTCACAGTTCTCCCATACAGCAACTCGAATGGGGCAAACTTGGTCGACTCTTGAGGAACTTCACGATATGCAAAGAGCAGCGGGTTGATGTATCTGTGCCACTGCTTGGGTTGCTCTGCGCACAGTCGTCTTAAGGTCTTCTTCAGTGTGCCGTTAAATCGCTCCACCAACCCGTTGCACATAGGGTGGTAGACTGTAGTGGTCGACTGTCGAATTCCCAGTAGTCTATTCGTTTCCTTCATGAAATCTGACATAAACTGGGTCCCTTGGTCGGACAAGATCTCTTCGGGCACACCCAAACGGCTGTAGATGTTCACTAAGGCTTCTGCTACCGTTTCTGCGTCGATCTTCTTCAAGGGTGTGGCTTCGGGGTAACGAGTAGCGTAGTCTATGTACACCAGGATATACCGATGTCCACCTTCACTTGGGGGGTCGATAGGTCCTACTAAGTCCACGGCCACTCGCCTAAATGGTACGTCCACTACTGGCATACTCTGCAGGTGCACCTTTGGGGTCGCTCCTTTGTTCACCGTCCTCTGGCATATGTCGCATGAGCGGCAGTATCTCGCGACGTCACCTTCAATTCCAGGCCAATAAAAATTGCTCATAACTCTGTCTTTAGTTTTCTTCACGCCGAGGTGTCCTCCGACGATCGAGTCGTGGGCTACACTCAGTACATACTCTCTCAATTTCTCGGGTAGTACCACTTGCCTTATAACCGTCGCCTGTCTCAGGTCCTTGTAGATCCGGTACAGTACTCCTCCATGTTTCTCAAAATGAACAGATTTATTGCCTCTATTAGTTGGGATCTTCTTCTGCTCTAACTTCCTAATGACTTCGTCTTCTTCTTGGAGTCGGATAAGTTCCTCTCTATCCACTCCCGCGTGCCGTTCTGCCCTCGGCACCCTCAGCGACGTAGACCGATCCTTCCTCTTCTCCTGGGCCCTCGTGGTCACCGCTCCTACCATCACCTCAGTATCAGGGTCGTACGGATCCTTCGCTCCGTCCACGTTCCCGACTACTAGGTCGCAGATGGTCTCCGGGAGACACAGCGCCGTCACTTTGCCCGTCAGGTAAGGCGTCTTCACGTCGATAACGGCTTCCTCCGCCGCTAGCAAGGAGTTATCGATCCTCGCGATAAGTTTCTTCCCACCGGTGAGCTGTCCGTCGTCCACCAGTGTTCGCCGCACCACTACACCTTCACAGCCGGTATCTCTTAGGACATCTACCGCTCGATTCCCAATCAAGCCCTTCATCACTGGTAACTTCAGTTTCTCCACGGTCCTTCCGTCACTGCATCCTCCGCAAGTAACAGGCACCGCTAACTGTAGCTTCCCGTCCTTCATTACCGCTTGAACGTTGATGCTGGTGTCAGCCGTCGTCACATCTTGTCTTGACGACTCGTCCGCCGCTATAACTACGGCCGCCGCCGCCTTGTTCGGCTTGCCTCGTCCCATATCCTTCTGGGCTGGACACATCCTCCGAACGTGGTCTGGCTTTCCACAAAGGTAACATTTCAACTCACCTTTGTCGTTTAACTTTGCACGACACTCCGTCGCCTTGTGTCCCGGCCTCTGGCACCTATGGCAGACCTGTGGGCTTCTGTCTCCGTTGGGCCTCTGTCGCACTGGCCGGCTCTGCAGTCTGGCGCTCCCGCTGAGCGTCCGGTTCCTCGCTACCAGGTACGCCTCCGCTGAATGTGCGATGTCCTGTAGCGTCTTTGGTTTCCTCTCCCTCACATGGGTTGCAAGGTCTGGTGGGCAGGCATCCATGAATTGCTCTCTGACGAACAGATCTCTCACTCCTTCGTAGGTCTCCTCCGTCTTCGACAGCTTTATCCACCTCTCTAAATAGGTCTTGATCCTGGTCAAAAACATTCCAACATCTTCTCCATCTTCAGGCTTACCTTGTCTGAACATGAGTCTGTATCCGTCCTCTGACAGGTTGTACCTCTTCTGCAACGCTTCCTTGACTTTGTCGTAGTCCTTGGCTTCGTCGATCGGTAGTCTGCAGAAGCACTCCAAAGCTCTCCCGGTCAGCAGGGCAGACAGTGATGTCGTCCAGGTGGATCTGGGCCATTCAGCTGTCTCGGCAAACCTCTCAAACCGCAGCAACCAGCTATCCAGATCGTCCTTCTTGTCCTGAAATGCAGGTAGCTTGGGTCTCTTGGAACTGGCGTGGTCGTCGGTCTTCTGCGCTGAGTCGTTGCCTCCACGTTGCTGGCGCATCCTCTCTATCTCCAACTCGTGGTTCATCTTTTCCCTTTCCAGCTGTCGTTCAGCCTCCTTCTCCTGTCGTTCAGCCTCCTTCTCCTGTCGTTCAGCCTCCTTCTCCCGAGCCTGTCGTTCAGCCTCCAGCTGTCTTTCTCTTTCTAGGCCTTCACGGAGGTAGTCCCGTCTCTCCTGCCCAGTGAGCTCCATAGCGTCCGCTTCCTGGCTAAGCCTTCCAATAACCTCCGACATGTTGTAGATAGCTTGTCGATGATATTCTACAATAAACTATGTAAATAAATCTAGTAATTTTGATCTGGTCCGCTCGAATATGGTCGGATCCCGGACGAGCCCCCAATATGTAACAGCTGAGGTTGTTCTAGCACGTTATAGTAGGGGGGAGTTAGTTGATCTAACTACAACCCTTTAGAAAACGAAACTATTACAGCTGTAAAATAAATAAACACGAGATCCGACGATAGATTAAATAATACTAAAGTTTAATAACTGTATAGTGAACAATAAATTACTAGGAAGACACCAGCGAAACTAAATATCTACGCCACACAAAAGGAAACTCACTTACTCACCCCCCAACCACTCACACAGGTCTATATATATAAACATTTCTATAGAAAGTTCCCGAAATAAACGTTACCTTTGCCCTCGCACAAACTAACCAATCACGCATCAATACGTCATCAGGTTACATCACCCAAGGCCAAATCTGGCGTAAACATCCTTATCCACAGTGTTATCGAATGTTCGGGAACATACTAATATTTACTGAACGAGTCAAAACACCTGACAACAAGCGGGCGAGGAAAAAAACTACTCACTAGAAAAGAAGGTCAGGTCACGGAGTACAGTCAACAATAAAATGAAAAAAGTAGTGGACACATGCTCAGCCACCAGCACAACAACAAAACCGGGGGAGGGCAAGGGGTAGCCCGCAGATGCTACAGAGTGTAATAAGGGGTAAAGCACAACAGACCTTTTCGGCCCTTTCCATGGAAGACGCGGGGGATTATGACCGTGTGAAGGACGCAATATTAAAAGCGTATGAATTAGTGCCTGAAGCATATCGGCAAAAGTTCTGATATTATAAAAAAATTGACAGTCAAACCTATATTGAGTTTGCTCATGAAAAAGAGGTATTTTTTGAGAGATGGTGTTCCTCGATGGAGGTATGTAAAGATTATGAAAAGCTTAAACAGCTCATATTACTAGAGGACTTCAAAACGGGAATCCGTGATGAAATAAAGACGTACCTCAATGAGAAAGAGACAAAGACGTTGCAAGATGCCGCAAAACTGGCTGACGAGTTTACATTAACTCATAAAGTAGATTTGGGCTCAGTAGACCGGGTAGAGTTCAGGATAGGAGGTCCGTAAATGATACTGCTGGCGATCCGAGGGGAGTCAAAATGGAATTCCCGCGGAGATCCAGTAGTTTCGATGGGAGAAGACCTGGTCCTAGTGGGAAAGATTATCATTTCCAGAGAAGAGATTGGAGGAACGAGGGATCAAGATGTAATAAATGCGGGAGATTAGGCCATAGAAGCTGGGATTGTCGTGCTCTTGGAAAAAAGAAGACTGGCCCTATAGCTTTTGTGGGAAGACCGAAAGTTATAAACGCTCCACAGCCTCGTAACCCAGTGAAGTTAGAGACCATAAGGGAAGAGTTTCTGCCATTTGTGTCAGAGGGTCTAGTGTCTCTTGGGGAAAATTCCACCCCCATACCATTAAAAATATTGCGGGATACTGGATGTTCCCAGTCCCTCCTGTTAGATAATGTTCTAGATTTTAATGATGATTCACATACTGGAGAAGTTAGTCTTATACAGGGTATAGAGGGAGTCTTTAGCTCTGTACCTTTGCATAAAATTTATTTGAAGTCAGACTTTATAACAGGTCGAGTGGTAGTTGGACTTAAGTCTGGTTTGCCAATAGAGGGAGTATCTCTATTGTTGGGAAATGATCTTGCCGGTGCTAGGAAAATACCTACTTTGCAGTTGACTTCAAAACCTAGTACTGATGACGAAAGTGAAGATACAAATATATATCCTTCATGTGCGGTGACTCGAGCTATGGCTAAAAAGAAAGAGCAGTCAGATGACAGTGAAGAGATTTGTAAAGAAGATAGGTCGACGGAATCCAATGTAGATCATTCCTATGATCTTTCTAATACTTTTCTAGGATCCATATTACATGAAGATGATGTCAGTCACTCCGATGTTATGCCGGAAGATAATAATAATAATAATAGTAATATATTGCATTTATATAGCGCCCAACCCCGTCGATGACAAGCTCTGGGCGCTTTAACAAACTCTTACACACACACACACACACACGCATACACAAAAGAAATTCAAAAATATTTACTATTGTTGCTGCCGAAAAACACCTAGCCTAGTTTGTCTGAAAGAAATGGGTCTTCAGATGGCGTTTGAAAGAACCAATGTCATTAATTTCCCTGGTTGTCTTTGGAAGGGTGTTCCAGATGGTAGGGCCAAGAAATGAAAAGGACTTTTCTCCTACAGTGGACAGATTCATTTTAGGTACTTTCAATTTTGTAGTGTCAGATGATGATCTTAGTTGACGAGATGGAACATAGTAATCAGTTAAATCAACTAGGTACGATGGAGCAGTATTATTGACACATTTGTGACAAATGGATGACAATTTGTACATTATTCTTTTCTCGACTGGCAGCCAGTGCAAACTCTGCAGAAGTGGCAGTGCTGAATCTCTTCTCTTTTTCTTCAAAACAAGTCTCGCTGCATTGTTTTGAGCAATTTGGAGTTTTCTAATATTTTTTTGTGAAATTCCAGCCAAAAGGGAGTTGCAATAGTCAAGCTTTGAAAGTACAAAAGAATTTACTAAAACAGCCGCAGTTTCAGTTGAAATAAGATGTCTGATTTTACCAATTTTCCAGATTTCCATGTATAGAATACGAATGAGGTGACTAACCTGAGATGACAGAAAGATTTGAATCAATGTAAACCCCTAGGTTTTTTACTTTTTTTGAAATTTCTATTGAATTAGTGCCAATTATCATCTCAGTTCTGTCCACTTCTTGCAGAACCCGCTCACGGCCTAATAAAATAACCTCAGTTTTATCCTCATTTAGTGCCAGTTTGTTTTGGTTCATCCAGCTTTTAATTTCTGTTATACAGTTTCCAGCCTGCTGCAGAAGGCTGTCAACATCGCATGGCAAGGCAGAACTGTAGAGCTGGGTATCATCAGCATAGAAATGATATTGTAAATTAAATTTCTTTATTTCATGTACAAGTGGAATAGTATAGATAGTAAACAAAATAGGACCAAGCACTGAGCCTTGTGGTACGCCATACTGAAGCGCATAAGAAAAAGATCTTATTTTGTTGGTTACAACAAATTGGTGGCGATTTGACAGGTAAGATTCGACCCATTTAAGGGCGACCCCTCTGATTCCGAACGATGTTTCTAGCCTTCTGAGCAGGATTTCGTGATCGATGGTGTCGAACGCTGCTGATAGATCCAACAAATTTAGCAGAGTAATATTTCCAGAATCTGCCTTTACTAATATGTCATTCATGATTCTTAATAGTGCAGTTTCAGTACTGTGGTTACTTCTGTAAGCAGATTGAAATGGTTCCAACAGGTCATTATTTCTCAAATGACACTTTAGTTGTTGTAATATCACCTTTTCAAGGATTTTTTAAAGAAAAGGAAGGTTTGAGACGGGTCTATAATTTTTCAACATGTTTTGATCAAGAGTCGTTTTTTTCAAAAGTGGTGTTACCCAGGCTGTTTTAAAATAATCAGGGACAGACCCACTTAAAATAGAGTTGTTTATTATTTTTGTAATAGATCTTATTCTCTTATTCTATTCTCTCAAGGAGGAAGAGTTTGGGCTGTATAAAAATAACTCGTTCCCTCCACAGTGCTGACTGTGACACCGACCATGCACTGGTAGTCAGCAAAATCAAAATTTCGGCCAAGAAAATATACAGATCAAAAGCCCCTTCAATCCCTAAGATCAATGTAACAGCAATCAGAGATGAATCAAATAGAAAGTCATTTGAAAAGTTATTTGCTGAAAGCATGGATAATGTCACCCAATGTGACTCGGTAGATGAAACATGGAACACTCTCAGTTCAAAAATTCATGACTGTGCCATCAAGTCTTTTGGACAGCATAAAGTTTCAAACAACGACTGGGTAGCCCAGAACAGCGAAATTCTCCTACCTCTCATTGAGCAAAAGAAATCTGCTTTCAATGAGTATAACAAAAATTGCAATCAGAGTACAAAAACTTGTTTGAAAAATGCAAAAGCTAAACTTCAGCTGGAGGTAAGACGTTGCGCCAACAAATACTGGACAGACTTGTGTAACAGCATACAAGAGGCAAATGAAAAGGGAGATATGAAAACCGCCTTTAGTCAGATGAAAGTAGCTCTTGGGCCAATCATCACCAAGAGCGCCCCACTTAAGTCTGTAAATGGTGAACCCATCACAGATAAAAATGAACAACTGAATAGGTGGGTAGAGCATTACTCTCTGTTGTATTCAACTGAGAAAAATATTCCACCAGATTTTGAGGAACACCTCCAAAAACTGCCAATAATGGCCGAACTTGACGCTGAACCTTCCTTAGTCGAGCTTTCCAATGCAATCGACCACCTGTCTGCTGGAAAAGCCACAGGAAGTGACAACATTCCTGCAGAGGTATTAAAAGACCTAAAAGGCCCACTATTACCACACCTGTATAATCTGTTACTGCAGTGTTGGAAAGAAGGCGTGATACCACATGATATGAGAGACGCCAAAATTGTCACACTTTACAAGAACAAAGGAGACAAAGGCGACTGCAACAACTATCGAGGCATATCCCTCCTCAGCATTACTGGAAAGGCTTTTGCTCGCGTCATCCTCTGCCGCCTTCAACAACTGGCGGAAAAAGTCTTACCAGAAACACAATGTGGCTTTCGAAGCAAACGATCAACTATTGACATGATATTTGCACTTCGGCAAATCCAAGAAAAATGTAAAGAACAAAACAGGCCGCTTATAACATGCTTTGTGGACCTAACAAAGGCTTTCGACACCGTAAGCCGATCTGGCCTGTATGCAGTCCTTAAATCCATAGGCTGTCCACCAACATTGCTAAAACTTATTGCATCCTTCCACACTGACATGAGGGCATGTGTCAACTTTGAGGGCTGCACATCCAATTCATTTGCTGTAAACAGCGGTGTGAAGCAGGGATGTGTTCTTGCTCCTACCTTATTTGGTATATATTTTGCAGCCCTACTCAAGAATGCCTTTGGTCAATGTTCAGGTGGAGTACTTATTAACACCAGAGTGGACGGCTCCATTTTTAATGTTGCCAGACTAAAAGCAAAATCTCGTACAGAGCATATTATGTTACAAGAGCTCCTCTTCGCAGATGATGCTGCAATCGTGGCCCACGATGAAACCACGCTCCAGGCTCTCATCAATAGCCTTGCCAAAGCCTGTGACAAATTCATGCTAAAGATCAGTGTCTCAAAAACTGTAGTTTTGACACAAGGCTTGAGAAACCCCAACCCAATCATGCTGAATGGCTCTCCTCTGGAGCAAGTGGGAAAATTCTGCTACCTAGGCTCAACCATCAGTGGTAGCACAGACATAACAACTGAAATAAATGCCAGAATAGGAAAGGCGGCCACAGCTTTTGGCAAACTCTCAAAAAGGGTGTGGAACAATAGCAAGCTGACCATCAAAACAAAGGTACTCGTGTACCAAACTTGCGTCCTAAGCACCCTGCTGTATGGCTCAGAGACATGGACCACCTACTCCAAACATGAAAGATCCCTCAACTCCTTCCACCTGCCCTGCCTACGCAAAATTCTCAAGATCAAGTGGCAAGACAGGATCTCAAATATCGAAGTTCTGAGCCGAGCCAACATTCCATCAACTCAGGCTCTCCTAGGCAAAAAAAGACTGCGGTGGCTTGGACATCTCCACCGTATGGAAAATGATCGCATCCCCAGACAAATTCTCTACGGGGAACTTGCTACTGGCAACCGACCCAGAGGTAGGCCACATCTGCGATTCAAAGACACTTGCAAGGTCACGATGAAAGCATTCAACATCGACCCCAATGAATGGGAGAACCTTGCAAATGATCGAAGCAGATGGAGACAAAAATTGCGCAGTGGCACGCTCGCAATAGACTTCAAGGCAAAAGAAACATACCTGACAAAACGACAGAGGCGGAATGAAAACACTCGCCAAAGTGAACCCAAAAGACTGACCTGCAATCACTGCCATCGCACTCTCGGGTCAAACATTGGTAGAATAAGCCACGAGAGAAGCTGTCAGTCAAAGTGAAAGTGAATATTTTAGCTGCTAAGACCGTCTGTAAAGACGCTAAAGGCCATATATAATAGTTGGAACCAGTTCATCAATACAAGATCTAACCAAAAATGTAGGAATAGGATCGAGGTCACAACATTTTGATGGCGATGCCATGATGATAGATTTTACAGATTCATTCGACACAACACCAAAAGTGTCTATAGGATTTCCCTGAAACTCATCAAAATGATCAATGGCATCAAAACTGTCAAGATTTTCTCGGATAGTTGTAACTGTTTTACCAAAATAATCAGCAAAAACATTGGGCAATAAATTGTTCTCGTAAATTGTGGGTAGAGGTGTTTCCTTTCTTTTCCCTGTGAGTTCATCACAAATACTAAAAAGTTCCTTACAAGATGTAGAATTTTGAAGTTTAGTGACATAGAAGTCTTTTTTTGCAAGTTTAATAACACATTTCCATTTGTTCTTCTGGTGTTTGAAAATGTCCTTGTGGACTGTAAGACCTGTCTTTAACCATTTCCTTTCTGCTTTGCGACATTCTGCTTTGGCTGCTTTGACATCTAGGGTGTACCATGGAGCGAACGGTCTGTTGGAGATTGACCTGGTCTTGATAGGTGCATGTCGCTGTAGTAGATCTTGCTGGATGTTATTATAAGATGTGATGTCGCCTTCAAAGTTCTCGAGAGCATTGGCCATTTCCGTCTTGAAGGCATTGATGTCGATACCTTTTATGTCTCTGGACGACACAACTTTTTTGATGATATTTGGCTTTGCGAAATCAATATCGAGTACGATGGTTTTATGATCCGAAATGAGTTTTTCTAGGACGGCGGTGTTGGTGAAGGTGCTCAAGGTTTGTTTGATGATCACTAAATCTAAGATGTGACCAGCTCGATGAGTTGGACATTTGATTATCTGAGACATGTTGCATTGGTCGATAAGTTCTTTAAGTCGTTTTACTTCAGATGATGTTTCAGAATCAAAATGAAAATTAAGATCACCCAAAAGAACAGAGTATCCTTTCTCGCAGGTTAAGCGTGGTAGGAGAACTTCAAGTTCACTCAGAAAATTGGTTTTACTGCCTGACGCTCGATAAATGCAGACAAAATGAAAGACTTTGGTGCCAAGATCTAATGATAGCTCCATAATCTCAAATGTTTCAGGTTGGTAGCTAGTTTCCGGTTTAATAACAATTTTTGATTCAAGTGATTTTCTGAAAATTACAGCGATCCCGCCCCCAAGACGATTTTTCCGAGGAAAAGATTTATTTTTGAAATTAAGAGGTGTCAGTTCATCTTCAATAATAGCATCACGCTCTTTCACTAACCATGTTTCAACGATAAACAGTAAATCTAGATTCTTTTCGTGAATGAGGTCCACAATGTCTTCAGTTTTATTTCTAGATGACTGAGCATTTAAATAACCAACTCTGATGTTACTGCACTGGTCACGTTCTACATCATCAGTGTCCACTTTGATTAAATTTGCTTTGCATACTTGTCTATATCCAGGGAGACAACCATGTCTACTGGTGATGTTTACTTTAATTCTCTGTTTGCCTCCCCTTCTTGAGCGTTTGGTTGCTGGTATTAAGTTAATTTTGTAGTTTCTTAATCTATGCATTACACTAGGTGGTACAATTGCTGTGTTCAAGGGTCTTAAAGCACACAGCTGGTCTCTTGAATAGGCCATTGTGGGATTACACAGTTGTTGACTGAAGGTGTTCATATTCACTTCACCAAGCACATCAGTGTGCACACCGGTCTCAGTGTGTAAGTGTTCACTTGTCAAAACAATGTTACCTGTACTAGCCATGAGTAGTGACAGGCCAAGAATAACACAAGCACAATGGTGGAAATTATTCCAACTTGAAGATCTTAAAATTGATCTGAGAATTTCTGACTTCAATTTCATAATTTTCACAATATTTTTTCACACATGAATTCACTGAAACCTAATAAACATGCTGGTATAAAAATCCAAAAGAAAGCTGATGTTGATCAGGAACAACAAGTAATAAAATGCAGAGCACAAAAAGGCTGCCAACCGGCGCACTGTGTCATACATCATATCAAGATAAGAATTTATCATATGATAGAGACCAGTTAATTAAAGAACAAGGCTTAGATCCTAGCTTACAGCCATTGCCCCCATTGCAGGATCAAGTTCTGAGCGACGAAGAACTTAATAAAGTACCAAAAGGGTACTTCATAAAAGATGGAGTACTTATGAGAAAATGGAGACCCATTGATGTCCGCGCAACGGAAGAGTGGGCGGTTGTCTATCAAGTTGTGGTTCCAAAACCATATAGGCACGAGATACTTGCCATGGCCCATAATTTACCTCTGGGTGGCCATTTGGGTATAAGGAAAACAAATGATAGGATAACGAGACATTTTTTTTGGCCAGGAATTAACAAGGATGTGGCTTATTTTTGTAATACATGTCACACATGTCAGATAGTGGGAAAACCAAATGCTGGAAAAAGAATGGCCCCTTTACAGCTAATTCCAATTTGTGGGGAGCCCTTTTCTAAGGTTATCGTTGATTGCGTTGGTCCTTTGCCAAAGACCAGCTCAGGAAATCAATATTTATTAACCATAATGTGTACATCCACTAGATTTCCTGAGGCGATTCCTCTTAGAAATATTAAGACACAGAGTATTGTGAAAGCTCTAGTAAAGTTTTTTACTTTATTTGGATTGCCCAAAGAAATACAGTCTGATCAGGGCAGTAACTTTATGTCGAGACTGTTTAAACAAGTTATTGGTGAACTGGGGACAAGACAAATTAAGTCGTCTGCGTACCACCCAGAATCTCAGGGAGCTTTAGAGAGATTCCACGCTACTTTAAAGAATATGATGAGAACATATTGCTATGATAGCCAGAAAAATTGGGACGAAGGAATACATTTGCTGTTGTTTGCAGCTAGAGAGTCAGTTCAAGAATCACTAGGATTTAGTCCTTTTGAGTTAGTGTTTGGACATAATGTTCGTGGGCCGTTGGCTCTGTTAAAAGAAAAATGGATCGGTGATGATCCTCAAATGAATGTATTAAATTATGTGCAGAAGTTTAGAGATAGGCTGCATAAGGTTTGTGAATTAGCAAAAGAGAATTTGGGATGTGCCCAAGAGAAAATGAAATTTTGGTATGACAGGAAGGCCAGGACAAGAAGTTTTAAACCTGGAGATAAGGTACTTGTTTTATTTCCCCTGGAGTCAAATCCTCTCCAGGCTAGATTTTATGGACCCTGTGAAATTGAGACAAAAATTAATGATCTCAATTATATTATAAAAACTCCAGATAGGAGAAAGAGTACACAGTTGTGTCATATTAATATGTTGAAAATGTATCATGAAAAGCCAGTTGAGATTGTTGCTGTAGTGAATGAAGTAGATAATGATATGGAGTCACAAGAAGAGACTCAAGATGTACATCTCAGACGTGATGTGATATCCCCTAAGTTGTCAAATTCTGAGATTTTACAGAATATTGATGGTAAATTAAATCATTTGGAAGTATGTCAAAGAGAACAGTTGAAAGATTTGATTGTTAGATATAAAGATTTGTTTGCTGATGTACCAAGGAGAGCTACTCTCATTTCCCACGATGTAGATGTTGGGGATGCCAAACCCATTAAGCAGCATCCTTATAGGATAAATCCTCAGAGGCGAGAATTGGTTAAGAAAGAAATTGATTATATGTTAGAAAATAATATTGTTCAACCATCTCACTCTGACTGGAGTTCCCCATGTATACTTGTACCAAAGCCTGATGGAGCTGTTAGGTTTTGCACAGACTATAGGAAAGTGAATGCAATTAGTAGATCTGATGCCTATCCTATCCCAAGAATTGACGACTGCATAGATAAAGTTGGAAGGGCCAAGTATGTGACAAAGATTGATTTGTTGAAGGGTTATTGGTGTGTGCCTTTGACTGAGAGAGCGAGAGAGATTTCTGCCTTTGTAACCCCTTCAGGATTGTATGAATATAATGTTTTGCCATTTGGGATGAAAAATGCCCCAGCTACTTTCCAAAGAATGATGCACAGGGTTATTCAGGGACTGAGTGACACAGATGCTTATATTGACGATGTGGTAACGGGGAATGAAACATGGGAGGAACATCTCGCAGCGATAGAGAAATTATTTAAAAGACTTTCCGATGCGAATTTAACTATAAACTTGTCAAAGAGTGAATTTGGACATGGTACTCTGACCTATTTAGGATATGTTGTTGGGCAGGGTAAAGTAGCCCCCCTCCAGGCTAAAATCCAGACTATTCTGCAGTTTCCTCCGCCCGTAAATAAAAGGAGTCTTAGAAGATTTTTGGGAATGGCTGGATACTATAGAAAATTTTGTAAGAATTTTGCAGAGGTTACCACGCCCTTAACTGATCTGTTGAAAAAAGACAGAAAGTTTTCTTGGGATGAAGCATGTAAAAGCTCATTTGGTAAATTGAAGGCTTTATTATGTCAGTCTCCCATCCTGAAATCCCCTGATTTTAGTCAGCCGTTTGCATTAGCAGTAGATGCTAGTGATGAAGCCATTGGAGCGGTTCTATTACAGAGGGATGATGATAATGTAGAGCATCCTGTTGCGTATTTCTCAAAAAAATTAAATAGGCACCAGGTGTCTTATTCAACTATAGAAAAGGAAGCCTTGGCCTTAATTGTGGCCGTGCAACATTTCGATGTGTACATGTGTACAGCTGTATACCATGTAAATGTCTATACTGATCATAACCCATTGGTGTTTTTGCATAGGATGAAAGGTCGAAATCGACGCTTGTTAAATTGGAGTCTAATGTTGCAGGAATATGATTTACATATTATACATGTGAAAGGGAGAGAGAATGTAATTGCTGATTGCCTTTCCAGATGTCATTGATGCTATGTATTTGGATTGTTTACCCTTCTTATTTGAATGAAATTCTGATGTATTGAATTTCTTGTAAAAATTTTGCTCTAGGGATCAAAATTTTGTTTTGTGGGAAAGAGGTGTCACGACCTTGTACGCCACGAGTATAGAGGGGGTAAACTTAGTAGGGGAGAAGGGGAGTTTTTAAGTTGTTGACTAGCATGAAAGATTACTATCACGAGGAAGGTCGGTGGCCTTGTGCGCCACGAGTCTAGGGGGGTGAGCTTAGCAGGGGAAAACACGGTTTTTAACATTGTTGACGAGCGTGGATAGATACACACGACTCGCTTTAAAATAGTCGCGTGTGCAAAAACCTCGGGAGTATAAGTAGAGGAGAAGCTCGACACACGTGGTTCCCAAGTTATTCATTCCTAAAGGAAGACGCAGAATTTATCGGTCCGGGCGACAGGTGGAAGGTCGTGCCAGTGGGGACCAGAAGTGTTAGGTGTGTGAGGGATCCATGATGTTCACATTTATTTCCCAATAAGAAGAATTTATCGGTCCGGGCGACCAGTGGAAGGTCGTGCCATGGGGACCAGAAGTTGAGGAGTTCTGATGATAGGATGGGAACCCATCAGAAGCTCGTGAATCTACGATGGCGGGTGTGAACCGTCGGTGTGCTGTGTGTTTGCAAGTTGAAGAGTCTTGAGGACGGGATGTCGAGAACCCCTCAAGGAACAAGTAATCTACGATGGCGGGTGTGAACTGTGTGTTCTTATTTGTGTGAAGCCAGGGGCGTCTGTTTCCCCTTTTATCGTCGAAATTAAAGATCTAGAAAGTATTGTGTGAACTCTGGAGAAGTGAAACTGCATCAACAAGGAGGGCAGCTGTTGACAGAGACTATTAAGTATACGTAGTTAAGTTTATAGACAGAGGGATTAGATCTAGATGTGAAACGGTGAATAGATAATAGCCATGATCCCCAAGAGTAAATTTGAAGTATCTCTGTTTTTGTGATTATGTATGTGATTATCATGAGTTGAATGTTTTGACATAAGTTTGGTCATGCATTTATAATTAAATATCGTTTAATTTAAATCTCACTCCATTTGTCCGTTGATCGCTGGTCTGCTTGCTTGGCTTGTTAGCTGGGTTTGAAAGGTAAATAAGTTAGGTACTCATCACACACGTGGTCGTGACCATCTTCACCGAAGTGATCGTGACACCTTAATATCTTATTACTTGTTTTAACTGGGGCTCTAGAGGAAAACAGTCAATTAGTGACATGTTTTATTGGCAATAAAGGGATCAAACTCCTGCAAGGGACAGTGTCACAGAACTGCTGTCCACTTATCTCCCTTCTTCTGTCACTTGACTTGCCCTTGCCTTGGCACTCACAAGAAAATGAATAAAATAGCACGACCGGAAAAGACGAAGAACGAAGACAACAGAAAGAAAGAAAGAAAGAACAACAACAAACAAGAAAGAGAGAGACAATCAAGAACATGGGACCAACAGCACTATGCTGAGGCCCCCGAGAAACAAAAGAACTCATCCCGGCAGGAAACCAGTTATGATGTATGTAGCAGCAAATAAAGATGTCAGCATAGACCCAGACCACGTGCTTGCGTCAGTCCTTTACATTGGCGACGAGGATCAGTCAGGATCTAACTCACAGATAGCCATCCAGGGTTGCGAACAACTGTCCAAGCAACAGCAGACCCTCACAAACAAGATCCAGGTGATATTTTTTTTCATGTGTGTATCATCAGGATCTAGACATAGAATCTAGTCATGGCATTTGCACAACTGCCAAGCTATGAACCCTTAGACACAAGATCTGAAGGAGTATCAATCAGATGGTCCAAATGGATCAAGAGACTGACAGACAATCTCTTTGTAGCATATGTGTCACGAGTGGAGTGAGCGATAGTTAATAATTACGGGGGGAAAGGAGGCGAGTAAAATTAACGCACGTAGACAAGTAAGTTAAAGCGTGCATGTTGTGAGTTGTGGGGTGTCTGAAGGAGGCGAGGGCGCTGTATTACCAGTTCACTGCACAGAGATAGTCCAAAGAGAACGGACGCTAGTAAGAGCCCAGCGGGCGAACATAAGGGGAGCAGTCGGAAGACGGATGAGAGTGTTTTTTCCAGTGATGACTGGTAGGTAGAACGTTGATTGATAATTATGATTGATGTATTATATTATATTCGTCTATTACCATGATGTAAATAAGTATATGTGAGGAATGTGGAAGTCCTTGATATTGGATATAGCAATGTGCGCCATGAGCGATAGATGAAAGTTGAGTTCATGGATTTGTAGCGCGAGTGAGTAGTGTGTACTCCGATGGAGGTGTGTTACCGTAAGATGTTTGGTGAGTGAAAGGTGAACTATTGTGTGTACGCTTCATGGGTTGTCAGGAGAGGTGGAGTGAATAGAAATGGTAGGGTATTTGTAGCATCTGCGGGCTACCCCTTGCCCTCCCCCGGTTTTGTTGTTGTGCTGGTGGCTGAGCATGTGTCCACTACTTTTTTCATTTTATTGTTGACAACCGCCAGAGTGTACTGTACTCCGTGACCTGACCTTCTTTTCTAGTGAGTAGTTTTTTTCCTCGCTCGCTTGTTGTCAGGTGTTTTGACTCGTTCAGTAAATATTAGTATGTTCCCGAATATTCGATAACGTTGTGGATACGAATGTTTACGCCAGATTTGGCCTTGAGTGATGTAACCTGATGACGTATTGATACGTGATTGGTTAGTTTGTGCGAGGGCAAAGGTAACGTTTATCTCGGGAACTTTCTGTAGGAATGTTTATATATATAGACCTGCGTGAGTGGTTGGTCGGTGAGTAAGTGAGTTTCCTTTTGTGTGGCGTAGATATTTAGTTTCGCTGGTGTCTTCCTAGTAATTTATTGTTCACTATACAGTTAGTAAACTTTAGTATTATTTAATCTATCGTCGGATCTCGTGTTTATTTATTTTACAGCTGTAATAGTTTCGTTTTCTAAAGGGTTGTAGTTAGATCAACTAACTCCCCCCTACTATAATGTGCTAGAACAACCTCAGCTGTTACATATTGGGGGCTCGTCCGGGATCCGACCATATTCGAGCGGACCAGATCAAAATTACTAGATTTATTTACATAGTTTATTGTAGAATATCATCGACAAGCTATCTACAACATGTCGGAGCTTATTGGAAGGCTTAGCCAGGAAGCGGACGCTATGGAGCTCACTGGGCAGGAGAGACGGGACTACCTCCGTGAAGGCCTAGAAAGAGAAAGACAGCTGGAGGCTGAACGACAGGCTCGGGAGAAGGAGGCTGAACGACAGGAGAAGGAGGCTGAACGACAGCTGGAAAGGGAAAAGATGAACCACGAGTTGGAGATAGAGAGGATGCGCCAGCAACGTGGAGGCAACGACTCAGCGCAGAAGACCGACGACCACGCCAGTTCTAAGAGACCCAAGCTACCTGCATTTCAGGACAAGAAGGACGATCTGGATAGCTGGTTGCTGCGGTTTGAGAGGTTTGCCGAGACAGCTGAATGGCCCAGATCCACCTGGACGACATCACTGTCTGCCCTGCTGACCGGGAGAGCTTTGGAGTGCTTCTGCAGACTACCGATCGACGAAGCCAAGGACTACGACAAGGTCAAGGAAGCGTTGCAGAATAGGTACAACCTGTCAGAGGACGGATACAGACTCATGTTCAGACAAGGTAAGCCTGAAGATGGAGAAGATGTTGGAATGTTTTTGACCAGGATCAAGACCTATCTAGAGAGGTGGATAAAGCTGTCGAAGACGGAGGAGACCTACGAAGGAGTGAGAGATCTGTTCGTCAGAGAGCAATTCATGGATGCCTGCCCACCAGACCTTGCAACCCATGTGAGGGAGAGGAAACCAAAGACGCTACAGGACATCGCAGATTCAGCGGAGGCGTACCTGGTAGCGAGGAACCGGACGCTCAGCGGGAGCGCCAGACTGCAGAGCCGGCCAGTGCGACAGAGGCCCAACGGAGACAGAAGCCCACAGGTCTGCCATAGGTGCCAGAGGCCGGGACACAAGGCGACGGAGTGTCGTGCAAAGTTAAACGACAAAGGTGAGTTGAAATGTTACCTTTGTGGAAAGCCAGGCCACGTTCGGAGGATGTGTCCAGCCCAGAAGGATATGGGAGGAGGCAAGCCGAACAAGGCGGCGGCGGCCGTAGTGATAGCGGCGGACGAGTCGTCGAGACAGGATGCGACGACGGCTGACACCAGCATCAACGTTCAAGCGGTAATGAAGGACGGGAAGCTACAGTTAGCGGTGCCTGTTACTTGCGGAGGATGCAGTGACGGAAGGACCGTGGAGAAACTGAAGTTACCAGTGATGAAGGGCTTGATTGGAAATCGAGCGGTAGATGTCCTAAGAGATACCGGCTGTGAAGGTGTAGTGGTGCGGCGAGCATTGGTGGACGACGGACAGCTCACCGGTGGGAAGAAACTTATCGCGAGGATCGATAACTCCTTGCTAGCGGCGGAGGAAGCCGTTATCGACGTGGAGACGCAATACCTGACGGGCAAAGTGACGGCGCTGTGTCTCCCGGAGACCATCTGCGACCTAGTAGTCGGGAACGTGGACGGAGCGAAGGACCCGTACGACCCTGATACTGAGGTGATGGTAGGAGCGGTGACCACGAGGGCCCAGGAGAAGAGGAAGGACCGGTCTACGTCGCTGAAGGTGCCGAGGGCAGAACGGCACGCGGGAGTGGATAGAGAGGAACTTATCCGACTCCAAGAAGAAGACGAAGTCATTAGGAAGTTAGAGCAGAAGAAGATCCCAACTAATAGAGGCAATAAATCTGTTCATTTTGAGAAACATGGAGGAGTACTGTACCGGATCTACAAGGACCTGAGACAGGCGACGCTTATAAGGCAAGTGGTACTACCCGAGAAACTGAGAGAGTATGTACTGAGTGTAGCCCACGACTCGATCGTCGGAGGACACCTCGGCGTGAAGAAAACCAAAGACAGAGTTATGAGCAATTTTTATTGGCCTGGAATTGAAGGTGACGTCGCGAGATATTGCCGCTCATGCGACATATGCCAGAGGACGGTGAACAAAGGAGCGACCCCAAAGGTGCACCTGCAGAGTATGCCAGTAGTGGACGTACCATTTAGGCGAGTGGCCGTGGACTTAGTAGGACCTATCGACCCCCCAAGTGAAGGTGGACATCGGTATATCCTGGTGTACATAGACTACGCTAATCGTTACCCCGAAGCCACACCCTTGAAGAAGATCGACGCAGAAACGGTAGCAGAAGCCTTAGTGAACATCTACAGCCGTTTGGGTGTGCCCGAAGAGATCTTGTCAGACCAAGGGACCCAGTTTATGTCAGATGTCATGAAGGAAACGAACAGACTACTGGGAATTCGACAGTCGACCACTACCGTCTACCACCCTATGTGCAACGGGTTGGTGGAGCGATTCAACGGCACACTGAAGAAAACTTTGAGACGATTGTGCGCAGAGCAACCCAAGCAGTGGCACAGATACATCAACCCGCTGCTCTTCGCATATCGTGAAGTTCCCCAAGAGTCGACCAAGTTTGCCCCATTCGAGTTGCTGTATGGGAGAACTGTGAGAGGACCAATGCACATCTTACGACAACTATGGACCAAGGACGTAGAGGAGCCGGAAACGAAGACCAGTTACCAGTACGTCATGGAACTACGTGAGAGGCTGGAGGACACATGGAAGTTAGCGACGGAAGAACTCTCCAAGGCTCAAGGTAGACAGAAGACCTACTACGACCGGAAGGCGCGAGAGAGGAAGTTCCGCCCCGGAGATGAAGTGTTGGTGCTACTGCCGACGAACACTAACAAGCTCCTAGTCCAATGGAAGGGACCATATAAGGTAGTCTCAGTTGTCGGTGTTAACGACTATAGAGTCAAGATGGGTGCAAAAGAAAAGACCTTGCACGCCAACCTCCTCAAGAGATACATTCCAAGGACGTCAAAAGCAGCAGCAGTGGCAATGGAACCGAGACCTATTGTGACCGAGATGTGTGGGATGGACAACAGTAGGAGAGATACCACGCCTGAACATGTCAACGCCATAAAGGACGGCGGCGGTGATAGTGCTGAGACTGTACTGGCAGAGGACGACATGATGGACAAGAGTCAACCCGTGGAGTCAGCTGGCATGACAATCATCGAGGACTGCGACCTGGAAGGCGACAACGGTGGAACGACCGAGGACCTTGCCGACGTAGGAAGCTGGGACCAGAATGAAGGCTACAGAGATGTCCAGTATGGAACGCAACTGACATCGGAACAACGTCAAGAACTCTGCGATGTGGTGAAGAATTACCAGCACGTCTTCACCAATCTCCCTGGATGCTGTCAGTTGGGTGAACATCGCATCGACCTGACGACAGAAGTACCAGTTCGTCAACGACCATACCCGGTGCCCTACGCTATGCGCGACTCATTGAAGGAGGAGCTTAGCACCATGGAACGGCTGGGCATCATTCGAAGGAGCTCATCAGCTTATGCTTCACCTATTGTTGTCGTCAAGAAGAAGGACGGATCCAACCGAGTCTGCATCGACTACAGGAGGTTAAACAAGATCACAGTATTCGACCCTCATCCGACAGCAGCGCCATTAGAAGTGTTTCAGAGTCTCTCGAGAGGAAAATTATTCTCTCGGATTGACCTGAGCAAGGGATACTGGCAAGTGAAAGTTCGAGAGCAAGACATTCCCAAGACGGCGTTCGTCACCATGGGCGAACACTATGAATTCATTCGGATGCCTTTTGGGATGATGAACTCAGGAGCCACGCTGAACAGGATCGTAAAGCCATTGATCCGTGGAATGAACAATATGACAGCATATGTGGACGACCTGCTGATTCATACAGAGACATTCGACGAGCATGTGAAGACTCTCAAGGACTTACTGCAGAGGATGGACCAAGCTGGATTAACTGCTAGACCATCGAAGTGTCTGATTGGAACGTCTGAAGTAGACTTTGTTGGACACTTAGTGGGAGAAGGTATGATTGGCCTGTTAGAAGAGAATGTATGTAAGGTACGAGACGCACCCAGACCCACCACTAAGAAGGAAGTGAAAGCATTCTTAGGATTAGTGGGATATTACCATGAATTTATTCCTAACTTTTCAGCGATTGCATCACCATTGTCTGATTTACTTAGAAAGGGTCAGCCCAATATAGTTCAGTGGGATGAAACGCAGGAGAAAGCGTACACCTGTTTGAAGAATGTCATTATCTCCAAACCCGTGTTATGTTTGCCAGATTTTTCCAAAGAGTTTGTCTTAGCAACTGATGCATCAGATCGCGGATTAGGCGCTAGTCTTATGCAGGAACACGAGGGAAATTTGTACCCTGTGGCATATGCTAGTCGTAAGCTATTGCCTCGTGAGACAAAATATTCGGTCTCAGAGCGCGAATGTTTAGCTATTGTTTGGGCTGTAAAAAAGTTTACTTTGTATTTGTATGGAAAGGAGTTTGTGCTCCAAACTGACCATCGGTCATTAGAGTTTTTGAACTCTGCCAAGTTTGACAGTCCAAAGTTATTACGATGGAGTTTATTTTTACAGTCTTATCGATTCAGGATTCACTACGTAAAAGGCAGAGAAAATGTCTGTGCCGATTTCCTGAGCAGGGTATTTTAAAGTAGTACACTATCAGTGAAATGCATTGTAACCCATACTTTTGCCTACTAGATGAATTTCTAGGACGGCAGTATTGTACTGTAATTGGGGACATAGTTCATCTGTGACTGAATATTGGATTGATGGCTGATAGAGAGTCATGATGTGTTAGTCACATTTTGATTTTATGCTATGTCATATTAGTTACCAATGGAACTTGGTGTAATTTTGGAAAATGTAACCCAAATGGGGACTGTGCAAGCAGTGTTTGTGTTATATTGCAATGTTGTAACTTGTTTTGACCTAATATGATGAAGAAAGACCCTAATCAGTGGTCGGTATGTATTGGTATTTTTGCCATTGTACGTATGAGTTATACATTTTGGAGGTAACCAGGTTATGTACAACAAGTTATATGCTATGATTCGTGCACGAAGCATTATGTAAACGATGGGCCATCGTTTCACCTTATATGATTTGTAATAATATCATTGACCATTGTTTCACCACAGTGGTGGCCTTGTGTTATCTTGACTAGTAGGCCTACTGTTTACTATTGGGAAGCAATGACGGTATTGTATTAGTTATGGTATTAGTGATGCAAAGTACACTGCATTGTATTGTATTTGTGATGACATTCGGGAAGACACTGAAATTGTTATTAATTGTAATAGAATTAGCAACTACCTTTGTGAGATTGGGAGTGCTATCAGATTATTTCACGATAGTGCAGACGCTGTATAATGTTTTTGGAGTTGAAAGATATTCAACTTAAATTGGGGAGTTGTGTAGCATCTGCGGGCTACCCCTTGCCCTCCCCCGGTTTTGTTGTTGTGCTGGTGGCTGAGCATGTGTCCACTACTTTTTTCATTTTATTGTTGACAACCGCCAGAGTGTAATGTACTCCGTGACCTGACCTTCTTTTCTAGTGAGTAGTTTTTTTCCTCGCTCGCTTGTTGTCAGGTGTTTTGACTCGTTCAGTAAATATTAGTATGTTCCCGAATATTCGATAACGTTGTGGATACGAATGTTTACGCCAGATTTGGCCTTGAGTGATGTAACCTGATGACGTATTGATACGTGATTGGTTAGTTTGTGCGAGGGCAAAGGTAACGTTTATCTCGGGAACTTTCTGTAGGAATGTTTATATATATAGACCTGCGTGAGTGGTTGGTCGGTGAGTAAGTGAGTTTCCTTTTGTGTGGCGTAGATATTTAGTTTCGCTGGTGTCTTCCTAGTAATTTATTGTTCACTATACAGTTAGTAAACTTTAGTATTATTTAATCTATCGTCGGATCTCGTGTTTATTTATTTTACAGCTGTAATAGTTTCGTTTTCTAAAGGGTTGTAGTTAGATCAACTAACTCCCCCCTACTATAATGTGCTAGAACAACCTCAGCTGTTACAGTATTATACCAATGTAATGTTATTCTTGTAGGTGTCGGGGACGGGCCAAAGAGCCACCTCGGTGAGCACAGGGGATAGGCCAGCATAGGGCCGGAGGCCACACATAGGCCAAGAGTGAGGCTGTCGGTGCAGGACAGTAGAGGCACATAAAGTCGTGGCAGTCTGGCCACGGACAGGGACGTAGATATGAGCGTGAATGTGATAATGTACTATTGCCATGTTGATGGGCTATTGAAATGATAATGTACTATTGCCATGTTGATGGGCTATTGAAATGATAATGTGCTATTGCCCTGCTGAGGTGCTAGTGGAATGCTAAGGTGTATGACAATAGGAAGGTGATATTGAGAGACTGCGGTGCCAGTGAATTATTAATGTGCTATTAAGACCCTGAGGGGAGAGGCTGAGGCCGAAGTGCCTTTAGGAAGTAACTACCGGGTTGTGGATCCGAGGAAGAGTGCATGTGAGAATAAGGCCGTTGTACGGCAGTTAATTTCAATAATATAATGTATGTAATTGCTCTATTATCTGTATAATTATGTTTAATAAATGTGTGAGTCTGATGGGTTGTCCTGTTAAGTGTTAAACTTGTTCGTTCGTGATTGTTGTCCTGTCATAACTTATTACATCTCCCAGTCTGGGATTTGTGACAATATGATATGACTGATGACAAATGAAAAAAGGCACTCATGCTCACATATGCAGGCAACGACCTCAATGACATCGTAGAGAATCTCCCTCACGAACTAACCACACCTGGAGAGGATGGAAATGTATTTGACAAACTTGTGGATGCCATCACGAAACACTTCAATCCTAAAATCAACACAGAAATACAAAGATACACATTTCGTCAAATGAAACAAACTACAGATGATATCGATGACTTCTACACTGAATTGTCAAAGCTAGCGCCCTTATGTAATTTCCATGACCCAGATGAGGAAATAAAGTCTCGCAGTTGATAGCAGGCTGTCGATCGGCAAGGGTAAGAGAGAAGGGACTTTGCAATCCAAGTTTAAGCTTACAAGATCTTCTGCGATATGCCAGAACAACAGAACTATCTAAAAAACATGCACAGCATGTCACTTTGCGACAGTATGCAAAAGTACAAAGAATCCTCAAACTCAGAGACATACAAATCAATATCAACCAGACAGGAGACAGTCAAACAATACAAACAGATCGTTCAGAACAAGAAAGTCAAATGTACGAAATGTGCAAGAAGAATCTGACGAATCTTCATCTGATGACTATGTATTTTCGTCAAGTAGTATGAGAAAAGACATGCCTGTATTCTGCATCAACATACATGGCAAAAACTTTGATGTTCTCGCAGATTCTGGCGCAACAACAAACATCCTACCCATAACAGAGTTTGAGAAATTAAAACCAACGCCCACTCTCAGCAAGCGTTCAACAAGAATTTTTCCTTTCTCATCAACTTCTCCATTACATGTGCTCGGAAAATTCAGCACAGTTGTTAGTCACAACCAAATCCAAAAACCCATTGAATTTTTGGCCGTGAACACAAAAGACATACCAATCCTAGGATGGAAAGCAAGCCAGGAACTGAAACTCCTGAGCATGGTTAACAAACTAGACGTTAATAACATCACAAAACAGTACCCTGATGTATTCACTGGCCTTGGGAAACTAAAGAATTATCCAGTCAGTCTCCACATTGACAAGGATGTTCCGCCGGTAGCCCAACGATGCAGAAGAATCCCCTTCCACATGCGAAGACAATTGGATGAACACCTTAACAAAGAGGAAGAACTCGGAGTAATCGAACGAGCGACAGGTCCGACACCATGGGTGAGCCCGCTGGTCATCGTTCCGAAACCAAAAAGTCCAAACAAAATAAGAGTATGTGTTGATATGAGAGCAGCTAACACCGCAATCAAAAGAGAACGCCACAACACGCCTACTCTAGATGAGCTGACGACACTGCTGTCTGCAGCAAGATGGTTCAGCAAACTTGACCTCAACCAAGGCTACAACCAGCTCGAACTGGACGAGGCCTCGAGATACATCACCACCTTCGCTACGCGTAGAGGATTGTATCGCTTCAAAAGATTAAATTTTGGAGTGAACAGCGCTGCTGAAGTGTTTCAAGAGGCGATCAGACAAACTCTGAATGGACTGCCTGGAGCGGTGAATGTTAGTGACGATATCTTGGTTTTTGGCGGAGACGAAAAGAAGCACGATCACAACCTGAAACAAGTTCTGGACAGACTGCGTGAGAGGAACTTGACTCTGAACCTCGACAAATGTCAGTTCATGAAAGAATCTGTCGAATTCCTAGGACACACTTTCTCTTCGGAAGGAATAAAACCATCACCGAGCAAGCTGAAAAGCATAAGCGAGATGCCGACACCAACAAATGTCACTGAAGTGAGAAGTCTACTTGGAATGTTGAACTTTTGTGGAACAAGGTTCATTCCTGACTATACAACACTAACATACAAGCTCAGACAGCTGACACAACAGAACATGAAGTTCAAATGGACAAAAGAACATGATAAAGCTCTCGAAGCTATCACAACGGAACTAAGAAAATCAGTGAGCTTGTCATACGTCTACTCAAATACATGTAGAGGCAAGTCCGGTCGGAATATCAGCAATCCTCACACAAGGCAAGAGTGGAAACCATCAAGTGGTTCAATTTGCCAGCCGATCTCTGTCTGAAACTGAACAAAGATACTCACAAACAGAAAGAGAAGCACTAGCCGTAACATGAGTACTTTCATGTTTATCTGTTTGGATCACCAACATTCGCAGTGTACACAGATCACAAACCCCTTGTGACGCTGTTTGGAAACCCGAAAACGCAGTTACCAGTCAGAATTGTAAGATGGGTCATGCGAACGCAAGCATATAACATGAATGTTGTCTTCAGACCAGGAAAAGACAATCCTGCTGATTATATGAGTAGACATCCTCACCGACAAACGAGACTAAGTTCAAGAGGGGAAAAGATAGCCGAAGAATACATCCAATACATTGTAAAAAATGATGTTCCAAAGGCAATGACTCTAGAAACGGTGCAAGAAGAGACATTGAAAGATCCTACAATACAAGCTGTCCTAGAATCCATTAAAACAAACAACTGGTCAAGACATCAACAAGTGCCTCCTGATGAAATCAGAAACTTTGAGACTCTTAAACAGTGTGCAAATGAACTCATTGTCACTCAGGATGGACTTCTTCTCAAGTGCAAACAGATTGTCTTACCGAGAGCTTTACAAGACAAAGCTGTTCAAATTGCACACGGTGGACACCAAGGAAAGACGAAAATATTATCACTGCTACGAGGAAAGGTTTACTTCCAGGGCATGAGCAGTGCAGTTGAGAAATCAGTCAAAAACTGCCTAGCTTGTCAAATTGCTACACCCCCCACAACTAGGGAACCATTATGAATGTCTGAACTGCCTCTCAAATCATGGTCACAACTCAGCGCTGACTTTGGACACCTGCCAGATGGCACATACTTACTGGTCGTAACAGATGAATATTCACGATATGTTGTTGTAGACACGCCGAAAAGCACATCCGCACAAGCTGTTATAACTAAACTTGACAAGATTTTCTTTGAATTCGGTATCCCCGATGAACTGAAAACCGACAATGGACCACCATTCAATGGTACAGAACTCAGAACATACCTTCAAAACATGGGGGTCAAATACCGAAAGATAACTCCCCCATGGCCTAGAGCTAATTGTCACGAGCAGAGTTAGGGTCTTGGGGAGCATTCGACTGCACGAGAGGCAGCTAACTCACACTCGGACACAACCACACAAGAAAAGTATTAAACAACTAGAGTATCTATATATGTCAGGCCGGTCAGGCCATGTTTTACATAAATATTAATAAACAAAAACAAAAGACAATAGAGGTAGTTTCAAAGCAATAAATTCTAATTACTAACTTAATCTATGATATTCATGTAATTATGGTTCCTTATTGGATGTACTGCAATCAATAGCAAATAGGTATATTATACGAAACTAGATATCAATTTAAAGTGACAGTTGAGTCGCCACTGGCCAGTCGCCAGGCAAACTCTCCCTAAATCATATGGGCTTGAATGTTAGGAGAGCCCAGTACGTTCCAAGCCTACAGAAGCACACTTCGGCTTGTAGGTAATTACGCCGTTGCAAAAAACTATTTATATATATGCACAATCATTATTCAATTCATCCACAATGTGCCATATTACTTCAATCATACTATGGAAATAATTCTATAACACAGGCCACTCGTCGTCGAGTGCCAGCTGGGGTTTCCTTAGACTTCCTATGAGGCTGTGGTTCTCTCTCTATCTCTGATCTTCTATTATGCTTGAACAAATAAGATATATTTGGTATCTACTGGTAGGCGCGAACATCAAAATAGCGCAGCGTGGGCTTTCAAAGGTCAGCCCACTCAGACCTTTCTTTCTAGAGCTCAGTCAGTCCGTTAGCAAGGACTTCTAGTCTTCAAATCACAGTTCAGGTACTGGCCAACCGGAGATACTTCGCGACACGATGCTTCTGCTCGTCTGTATTCAATAAATCTGAACGTTACACGATGTTTTATACTATCTAACTACCCAGCAGTGCTAGTCCGCTGGCCCAATTAGTTCAGCTATCTCATTGGCCGAAACCTCCCACCATTTTAATTGTAGTAATACGTCTGCACTATTCTACCAGCCAGTTAACGTGCAAAAACTTGTCTAGTCATACTTAACAATGTCAACTATCCCCACCTTGTTTCACCCCTACTCCATTACTTATTAATCACGAACATTAAAACCGACAAGCGTGAATCTAACAGTTAACGTTACATTTATTTACTCACCGACTATAATTCGCGAGGGCCGTTCAAGGCCACCAGCCGATTTCTCATGGCCCTGGTAAAACAACAACAACTCACTCTCTGCGTGAGTTTTAACAACATCCGAATCATGACACATCCCCCACCCCAGTTAAAATTTGCAATTTTAACGATATAAATGATTATCGTAAGGGGAAGGCATGAGTCGAGAAATTGCTCGAAAGGTGAACTTAACTAGGTAATAACTAAGACTACTACAAAAGTTGAAAAAACCCTACAGGACGGGTATCCTTGATGGACAAAACTTCATGAAAATCTTAAGGCTCCGTCCAAAAGTATATATCTCTCTGAGGATTAAATCTTACCTCTAAATACGTAGACATTAACAATCATAACTCGAAAATTTTAGAGTACAACATTGATCCTTTGCGAATGTCATCAGGAATGCATACATACAATGAATAATACTCAAGAAAAGATAACTATAGTAGCATCGATGGCATTAGTGGATCTGGACTCCTGGTCTGCCATGACTTCTCGTCCTCGACCCTGGGCAACAACGTCTGGTGTGGCCAAAATACGGGTCGACGTCAGTAAAATAGCTGTTGGAACAAAGGAAAGCACAGGGGTAGGTGAAAAGTGTTCACAATGGGTGAACAATATGTGATACCATCCCTCGGTCTCTGAATGAGGTGTCAATCCCATCCAAGGCCAATACATATGACAGACTAAAATACAACAAGATTAACGTAACCGTGATAATAGGTCGGCATGGACATTGTCTCCACCAGGAATGGCCTTTATAATGAAGCGATATTCCTGAACCAAGTAGTGGTTGAGCTATCCTAGTGATCACTTATCTCCTTCACGCATATCTCCTAATCCTCAAGCAGTCAGTCTACTGCTTCCGTGATTGGTCGTTAACTAACGATACCAATGTAGTATTCCCAGTGTATCTTCCGTACACTCCTAGCAGCGTTCCCTCTGCTATAAAAAGGAATAAATCAATATTCACGATATTAACTTCCTTGGCTATACAAGCCTAACAACTGTAATATCCAGATTATCTCTCAACGTGCCATAGACACGTGATTTATCCCAGGCAATAATATAGCGAGTATGAATACAAAATATAATAATGCAACACTATAATGGAAAAGAATTACATGGAGAGTGAGACGAGAATAACAAAGAACAAACGACAACAGACCTGACTAACCTGAAACTATCTACAGAAAGGTAAGAAAAAGAACAGGAGAGACGTCTTCCTAAAAGTACGAGGAAGATAGAACGCTAACAATCTACACGAATAACAGGTCCCTATAGAACTATTCAAGGCAAAGCATACCCCACATCCGGTTTAAACCACCATCTAGATCGGCTAGTCTGGCAAGAAAGGTAAGCTGAGTCTCGATCCCTTCCAACCTCCCGCGTATCTAATCTAAACACAAAAGGAAAAAAATAATGAGTGTCAAAAGTAGGGGAGCTGGAACGACGAACCCCTCAAACGAAGACAAATACAGATGGTTCACTTAACTGGGTTAAATGGACTGGCTCTTTCCCTTGGTCCACAGCGCTGGTCTTGTCTTTTCCTGTTACTAGCTGTCAGTCCCTCGTAGTGGTCCCAGGATCAATGACGAGAGGACATGCCAGACATGTGGGGGAGAAACAAAAAAAATTAGCAGTATACAAAACTATAAACTACAAAAAATGACATAAATAACATTGGAGTCTAGAGTGGTATCCCTGCAGATGTTGACGGGGTCCTCTTCAGATGTCAGTTTAGATGCTAGTGGTGTTCTCTAGATGTCAGTGGTGTCCTCTAGATGTCAGTGGGGTCCCCTCCAGATGTCAGTTCAGGGTGAGGATGTCCCCTCCAGATGTCACGAGCAGAGTTAGGGTCTTGGGGAGCATTCGACTGCACGAGAGGCAGCTAACTCACACTCGGACACAACCACACAAGAAAAGTATTAAACAACTAGAGTATCTATATATGTCAGGCCGGTCAGGCCATGTTTTACATAAATATTAATAAACAAAAACAAAAGACAATAGAGGTAGTTTCAAAGCAATAAATTCTAATTACTAACTTAATCTATGATATTCATGTAATTATGGTTCCTTATTGGATGTACTGCAATCAATAGCAAATAGGTATATTATACGAAACTAGATATCAATTTAAAGTGACAGTTGAGTCGCCACTGGCCAGTCGCCAGGCAAACTCTCCCTAAATCATATGGGCTTGAATGTTAGGAGAGCCCAGTACGTTCCAAGCCTACAGAAGCACACTTCGGCTTGTAGGTAATTACGCCGTTGCAAAAAACTATTTATATATATGCACAATCATTATTCAATTCATCCACAATGTGCCATATTACTTCAATCATACTATGGAAATAATTCTATAACACAGGCCACTCGTCGTCGAGTGCCAGCTGGGGTTTCCTTAGACTTCCTATGAGGCTGTGGTTTTCTCTCTATCTCTGATCTTCTATTATGCTTGAACAAATAAGATATATTACCATTGGTCACGCCTACTGGTAGGCGCGAACATCAAAATAGCGCAGCGTGGGCTTTCAAAGGTCAGCCCACTCAGACCTTTCTTTCTAGAGCTCAGTCAGTCCGTTAGCAAGGACTTCTAGTCTTCAAATCACAGTTCAGGTACTGGCCAACCGGAGATACTTCGCGACACGATGCTTCTGCTCGTCTGTATTCAATAAATCTGAACGTTACACGATGTTTTATACTATCTAACTACCCAGCAGTGCTAGTCCGCTGGCCCAATTAGTTCAGCTATCTCATTGGCCGAAACCTCCCACCATTTTAATTGTAGTAATACGTCGGCACTATTCTACCAGCCAGTTAACGTGCAAAAACTTGTCTAGTCATACTTAACAATGTCAACTATCCCCACCTTGTTTCACCCCTACTCCATTACTTATTAATCACGAACATTAAAACCGACAAGCGTGAATCTAACAGTTAACTTTACATTTATTTACTCACCAACTATAATTCGCGAGGGCCGTTCAAGGCCACCAGCCGATTTCTCATGGCCCTGGTAAAACAACAACAACTCACTCTCTGCGTGAGTTTTAACAACATCCGAATCATGACACTAATTCAGAAAATGAAAGGTTCATGAGAACAATCAAGAAATCCATCAAAGCTGCTAGAGCTGAAGGAAAATCATGGAAGCAAGAAATGTTCAAATTTCTGCTCGCATACCGGACAACTCCACATTCTACAACAGGACTAGCACCAGCACAAGTACTGTTTGGTAGAAACTTGAAAACGAAGTTACCTGAACCTCCCACTGAACTAGACCTCTGTTCTGATATTGATATTGACACTATCATCAGACAAAACGATGCTAAGGCGAAGCAACGAGTGAAGTTTCATGCGGTCATGAAACCAAACATTAAACCGTCCTTGATCAACATTGGAGACAGTGTGTTAGTAAAAGACACAACCAAAATCAATCCTATGACTCCATATGAACCTACACCATATGTTGTACAATCTACTACAGGTTCCATGATCACCGCGAGAAGAAACAACAAATCTATCACACGTAACAGCAGTTTCTTCAAGAAATCTCCGAAACATTCAACTGGCGCGGCAGAAGAAAGTGAAGAAGAACCAGTCGAACTGTTCAAGGAAGAAACCAGTTGAAACCAACCACAGTGATGAGAACCAACAAATTCAGCCCGAACCTGTTCCTGAACCTGAACAAAGACCAAGGAGAACAAGAAGACCTCCCAAACGCTTTGAAGACTACCGGTACCAGAGATACTGATGATTCTAGATCTAATCTACATAACAAAATCCAGCATCGAATTCTACGTTCAAGTCGTATCGTTTCCTATGGGCATTCTCCAATTCCAGCAGACACTCACCAGATGATGATGTTATGCCCCAACGAACTAACAAGGCAAAAGCTCGTTAAGCCTTGTCGCCCTTTATTTTGACCCTCATGGTCTCATCGTTTATTTGATACAATTCGTATCCAAAACTTATTCGTTTCATCGTTTACTGTGGTTAGGAAGAGCACACACACATTGTGACACAAAATAGAATCTAATCCATCATGCCATTATTATTGTTTGACTGAACCTCAAACTCAAGCTTCAAGATCTTTCTCTATAGACTAGACCTAGATCTAGACTGGTCTTCCTTTCATTTGACAGTGCCTTAAAGAAGTCTCAAATATCTACTTACCAACAATAAACACTCCAGTAATTAATCCATGAACAATTTGAACTCTCAGAGACAAGTCCAAGAAACTCTCACTTTTCACAACTCCTGCGCTCGAACTCGAACTAGAATCTAGCCAATCTCTACAAGGCACATATTGAAGAAAGGCTTTTGCCTAGCCTTGAACTCTGAACTTTAGGCCTAGCCTACTGCTGCTCTTTCCACAGAAATCTACCTCCTTGCCACAGAACTTCAACACAGTCGTTACTTTTGAAATTCGCCCATTTCATGTTTTGTTTCAGCCTTAGATTATAATTATTGACTTAGTCCTGATACAACTTGAAGCAACCTGAGACCCATCCCCAAAGGCTCTGACTCTGACAACTTTGGCTCAGTTATCATTACATAGCATCAAATCCGAGGAAGGAAGAGATGTAATAGAATGCTTTGTCATATCATGTTTCATGTAGTGATTCTATTCAAGGGATACAATAGAACTACTATTGTGGCAGTTGTTATTTGTTAATTGTTGTAGTTCATTCCCCTTATAGGGTAGTATTTAAGGAGTTGCTTCCCAAGCAGGAAACCAGTTATGATGTATGTAGCAGCAAATAAAGATGTCAGCATAGACCTAGACCACGTGCTTGCGTCAGTCCTTTACAATGACTTTCGAGCATTCGCCGTTAGATGGCGTTGCGAAATCTGTGCACGCTAACGGCGTTAGCTGTCTCATCTTATTGTGTCTCATATCTTTGTTGTGAGAGAGAAAGAGGAAAAGAGAGACAAACAAGGAAATAGGACAGTGAACGATCTGACCAAACAACATGGCGGATTCGGAGTGGAATGTGTATCTAAGCTCTAGCTAGAGTTAAGAGTAGAGAATCTTGTTGGTCAAACGTAGTCAGTTTGGCATTCTCTTCAGTGACGATGACGTTGACAATGATGACGATGATGATGGTGATGATGATGATGATGACGATGGTGATGATTTATGTGCAACGACAGAATATCTAAATATTGTCAAAAATGCAATAGCCGTTATTGTACATAAATCATCGTCATAATCATCATCCTCATCACCATCATTAGATGAAAGTTTACTAGCTTGAAGATATGTGTACTACCATCTTTACTTTCAATAAGTATTGTATAAACGAAATGTCTTATCCCGATACAGATCAACAAATTACTATAGCAAGCAGTTCTACAATTATTCGTCAGTTTCGCGACCACACACTAAGAGCTGTGAAGAAGAACAACCTCCACTTCTTCCATCAACAAAAGAGAAGTTTGTAGAAACCGATCAACCGTACAGTTAGGGTCAGGAGATGCAGATTTTATGTTCAAATAAGATAAGATAAGATAAGATAAGATATTATATGACTGTCTTTATTATCTTGTTTCTAGGAAATTTGTTGTCACAGCATTCAGTAACAGTACAACAGCAAATACAATATCTAAGACCTACAAGTCCTTAACGCACACCACACACGCGCATATTGCTCACACAACATTACCAACAAGTAACAACATTGCTCACACACACACACACACACACAAACACACACACTGTAAGAAAACTCCATTAGGAAAAAGTAACAACAGCATACTACTACATCAGGAACCATTGCTACTTCGAATTGCGGATGGCAAAAAAAGATTGTCTATAGCGCTCTCTGCTTGTTTTTAAATACGGTAAAATAACGCAGTTTAACTTTAAGACGGTTTATGTCTAAGAGCTTACCAAGTTGTACATTCTCAACATTTGTCGTTCCAATTTGTGTACCGATCATATTGCCGCCATTGACTCAATTGTTTTTGATTTCTGACTTGAGACAATCTGATTTCTTTCTTGTCTGTTGTTTAAAGTGATATTAAACTGATCTCTGTTTCTGTCACCGCTGAAAAATAATCAATGAGAAATTTGAAGTTGTAGAGAAAAGATTTACCTGCATTCACCAAATGTCTCCTGTTTAATCTGATCTGCTAATGGTCTGTCCTGAAACTTAAATACTGTACTGGTTCTCCCACAGACAACATTGCCATGCCCACATACAGATTGTGTACACAGAGCTCCAAGTGTGGCGCTTATTGACATGAATTAGCACATTAGACTTCCATGATAGTTTAAAGAGGTCCCAGCTGCAACTTCTTCAAAAGTCAAAAGTACTTTACAGGTTAAGGGCAGACAGATAAAAGATAATTAAATTGTACCTGTTCAAACATCCATCACTGTGACAAACACGTCATGGCAGCAGCAGGTGGTGATAGCGCTGGGCATAATGACAGTCATGGCTGAATTTCCCAGATGTAGGGATAAAATGTTTACTTCATACTGCACTGAACCAACGGTTCGATCAGTCAACTAACCATCCTATCTTCCAAACAAATATCATAAAAACCACAGAAAAAATGTGGAGTCGCAGCAGGGCTATAAGCAAAGTCAAAATTGGGCAAAAAGAAAAGGTTGTATGTAGCAAAACCCCGCGTGAGAAATAAAACCCAAACAATACAAAGCAAACTAAAGAGAAGACAGAAAATACACAAAATTTTCGGCTTTCGCCTTTTTCAAGTGAAAAAAAAAAACGAACAACAAAAGACTTCAACAGGAACGAAGTGAAACAGTTTACTTAGCTGTGAGTTCTTGCTTCGTTAGCAGCACCAAATCACGTCTGTTACGAATGGATTTACTTGTTATCATTGATGGTATCATAATGTTGTGTTGGGGTGTTGTTCGACTGCATATTTCTAATAGTAATATTAACTTTAATATTAACTTGCAGACCCATGCCAATTACTAAGGAACAAAAGTGGATAAATTTGGACAATAGGGCCTGCAGGGCCACATTTTATTTACGTTAAGTTTACTAACAATTTCGACTAGAGATATAATATGTAGTAATGATAAATATCAGCAGCATCAATTTCATAATCAAAAAATACGTCTTTACAAGTCTAGCTCTAGGTTTCCTATAAAATCATTTAGATCTAACTTCTGTTCCCGCTACTTATCTAAATACTAATTATATATCTCTAAAACCTGGTCTGCTTATTGTATGGCAATCAATATACTAGTACAATCTCTGGAGACATAAGGTCATCTCAGATATTTAGATCCGAATTTATAGGTCTATCTCTTGCCCGTCGAAGTGACGTCGGCACAGTTAAATATAGATCAAGGATGGGCTGGCAACTCCCAGCCTCACCCAGACAATTCAATTACAATTATATGATTCACACATTAATACGAGTTGCAGTTCTAGGAATCACAGCTAGATCTATATATTTTGCATCTTGCATTCTCCGGCAAGCACTCCTGGTATTTCATCAAGTGATCAGGACTCCTACTGGATAACTGTCATGCTTTTCGCCTCACTATTCACTGTCAATCATCACGAGCTTCGGTCAGATCTTACTTACGATTGTTCTGGCGCTAAGGCCAGAAACAGTAGATAAAAGCGGTGTCATATTCAATGAGCCATGGATTAGTGGCAAGGTATTCATCCAGCCATGCTGTTCATTATAACTGGATCCAGTCAAGCGGGATCTGCGCTGAAACCCTCACAGATGGAGAAATCTGTATGGAATGAATAAGAAGTGCTGCCCGCACGGTTTGCAAGCAGCACGATCACTACGCATTGATGTAAGAGAAAATATAATCCCCTTAGAAAAGTAAAACGGGGGCGCTAATCTTTCATCTAAACCATACTGGCTTTTATTTAACTCTTTACTAGCTCCCAATATATATGTTTTCTTATTATTATCAATATACGAAGATTTCTATACTTGGTTGTTAACTTCCTCTATGCAAATTTGTTAAACGTTAAAAAATTGACATTGCAGACGACAATTCTTTAAGGCCACTCTAATAGATATTCTGGTTTTTCACAAAAGTGGTTTTTACTCTGAGGCCAAAGTATTTAATCTGCATATCCCACTCTTTAAGGCCACTCTAATAGATATTTTGGTTTTTCACAAAATGGCTTTTACTCTGAGGCCAACGTGTTTAATCTTGATATCCCACTCTAGGTTGTATTAATTAGGTTATTTCCCCTTGACCGTATTTGATTCTGACAACGTCCGTCCGCCAAAAGCATGAGAGCTCGAAATGACGCATATCTGCCAACCAACCATCCTATCAGCCAAAAAACATCCTATCAGCCAATTAACCATCATATCAGCCAACTAACCATCCTATCAGCCATTCAGCCATCCTATCAGCCAACTAACAATCCTATCAGCCAACCAACCATCCTATCAGCCAACCAACCGTCCTGGCAGCCAGATAACCATCCTATCAGCCAACCAACCATTCTATCAGCCAACCAACCATCCTATCAGTCAACCATTCTATCGGCCAACCAACCGTCCTGGCAGCCAACTAACCATGCTATCAGCCAACCAAAAATCCTATCAGCCAAACAACCATCCTATCAGCCAACCAACCAATCTATCAGCCAACCAACCATCCTATCAGCCATTTTATCTGCCAACCAACCGTCCTATCAGCTCACAAACCATCCTATCTGCCAACCAATCATCCTATCTGCCAACCACCCATCCTATCAGCCAACCAACCATCCTCTCAGCCAACCAACCATCCTATCAGCCAACAAATCATTCTATCAGCCAATCAACCATCCGATTAGCCAACCAACCATCATATCAGCCAACCAACCATCCTCTCAGCCTACCAACCATCCTATCAGCCAACCAACCATCTTATCAGCCAACCAACCATCCTATTTGCCAATCAACCATCCTCTCAGCCAACCAACCATCCTCTCAGCCAACCAACCATCCTATCAGCCAACCAGCCAGCCTATCACCTAACCAGAAATGCAAACAGTCAACCAACCAACCAACCAACAGACAAATCAGCCAACCAAACTACCAACCAACCAACCGACCAACCAGATTCAACCAACCTGTCACGAGCGAGTGAGCGAGGATCAGTAAGTACGAGAAGAGGGTTAGAATAAAGTTAACCCACGGGCCACGGGGTAAGGGAAAGCGTGCATGTTGTGAGTGGTGGGGGTCTGAATGAGGAGAGAGCGCTGTATTACTATCACTGCACACTAAGACGTCCTAGGGAACGGACGCAGGAGAAGCCCCAGAGGGCGAACATAAGGAGAGCAGTCGGAAGACTTGGGAGTAGTGTTTTCCCAGTGATGACTGGTAGGTGGAACGATGATTGATAATAGTTATGATTGATGTATTATATTCGTCTATGACCATGATGTAAATAAGTATATGTGAGGAATGTGGAAGTCCTTGATACTGTATATAGCAATGTGGGCCATGAGCGATAGATGAAAGTTGAGTTCATGGATTTGTAGCGAGAGTGAGTATTGTGTACTACAGTGGAGGTGTGTTACCGTAAGATGTTTGGTGAGTGAAATATGAACTATTGTGTGTACGCTTCATGAGTTGTAAGGAGGGGTGAAGTGAATAGAAGTGGTATGGTATTATACCAATGTAATGTGATTCTTGTAGGTGCCGGGGACGGGCCGAAGAGCCGCCTACGGTGAGCACAGGGGATAGGCCAGCATAGGGCCGAAGGCCACACATAGGCCAGGAAGGAAGCTGTCGGTGCAGGACAGTAGAGGCACATGAGTCGTGGCAGTCTGGCCAACGACAGGGACGTATATATGATCGTGAATGTGCTATTGAAATGCTAATGTGCTATTGCCATGTTGATGTGTTATTGAAATGCTAATGTGCTATTGCCATGTTGATGTGCTATTGGAATGCTAATGTGTTATGGCAATAGGAAGGGGCTATTGAGAGACGGCGGTGCCATTGAAATATTAATGTGCTATTAAGACAGGGAGAGGAGAAGCTGAGACCGAAGTGTCTTTAGAAAGTAACTACCGGGTTGTGGACCCGAGGAAGAGTGCATGTGGGAATAAGGCCGTTGGACGGTAGTAAATTCAATAGTATAGTGTATGTAATTGCACTTTTATCTGTATCTTATTGTATAATAAATGTGTGAGTCTGATGGGTTGTTCTGTTAAGTGTTATACTTGTTCGTTCGTGATTGTTGTCTTGTTATAATTATTACATCTCCCAGTCTGGGATTTGTGACACAACCAACCAGTCAGCCAATCAATCAACCAACCAATTAATCAACCAACCAACCAATCAACCAATATACCAGCCAACCAAGCAACTAAAAACCCAAACAACCAATCAATCCGCCCTCTCTCAATCAACGTACCCACCCAACGACCCATCCGTCCATCCATATCTATCTATCTATCTATCTATCTATCTATCTATCTATCTATCTATCTATCTATCTATCTATCTATCTATCTTTCTACCTATCTATCTATCTATCTATCTATCTATCTATCTATCTATCTATCTATCTATCTATCTATCTATCTAATCTATCTGTCTATCTATCTATCTATCTATCTATCTATCTATCTATCTATCTATCTATCTATCTATCTATCTATCTATCTATCTATTTATCTATCTATCTATCTATCTATCTATATATCTATCTACCTATCTATCTATCTGTTTATCTATCTATCTATCTATCTATCTATCTATCTATCTATCTATCTTTCTATCTATCTATCTATCTACCTATCTATCTATCTATCTATCTATCTATCTATCTATCTATCTATCTATCTATCTATCTATCTATCTGTCTGTTTATCTATCTATCTATCTATCTATCTATCTATCTATCTATCTATCTATCTATCTATCTATTATATATCTATCTACCTATCTATCTAACTATCTAATCTATCTATCTATCTGTCTACCTATCTATCTATCTATCTATCTATCTATCTATCTATCTATCTATCTATCTATCTATCTATCTATCTTTCTATCTGTCTATTTATCTATCTATCTATCTATCTAATCTATCTATCTATCTATCTATCTATCTATCTATCTATCTATCTATCTATCTATCTATCTATCTATCTACCTATCTATCTATCTGTTTATCTATCTATATATCTATCTATCTTTCTTTCTATCTATCTATCTATCTATCTATCTATCTATCTATCTATCTATCTATCTATCTATCTATCTATCTATCTATCTATCTATCTATCTATCTATCTATCTATCTATCTATCTGTCTTTCTATCTGTCTATTTATCTATCTATCTATCTATCTATCTATCTATCTATCTATCTATCTATCTATCTATCTATCTATCTTTCTTTGTATCTATCTATCTATCTATCTATCTATCTATCTATCTATCTATCTATCTATCTATCTATCTATCTATCTATCTATCTATCTATCTACCTATCTATCTATGATGTAACCAAGATGGCAGCTGAACTGGCTGCGGTTTTGTGTAGTGCAGTTCTTCCTGCTGTTTTTGGCCCGTCATCCGTCGTAACTGCCGCCGATAACGTAGCCATGGTGACCAGAACTGAGGGCCTAGTCCCTAGGCTCAGAGTGTGTTATAAAATTGCCATGAGAAGCGGTAGGATAAAAATTATTTCACCTGGAACTCAAGATTTCGACCTGAACTACCAAAATGTCGACCATAACACACTGTTGAATCCGGTGAGTTGGAATCGCTTTAACAACGCCCAGTGTTACGGGTCTGGTACTGGGTGATTGGTTTTATGACTGCATTTTAAAATCGAGAGGTTTTTATAAATTACTCTTTCGTACCATGCCACACGCTAATAACAATCTGAATAAGTTTTATGAACAGACCTGCAGGGCCACAAATTTAATTACCTTAAATATCCTAACAATTTTGTCTAGATCTCTTACATACTAAAAAGACAACATCAGCAGCATCAAATGAAAATTCAATAATATGACACTAGAAGTCTCCTCGAGATTCCTATGAGATTAAGATCATTCTGACTCACTAACAATTCAAGTATTAATTATCTATCTCTCAGATATAGTCTGCCTACTATCTATCAAGCAATATACTAATGTCTCTGGCGACAATGTCATCTCAGCTATTTGTGCCTACCGCTTATAATGGATCAAGCTCGTCAATACAAACTGACGTAGTTAAGTTAGATCTACTCTAGGATGGGCTGGCAATCCCCAGCCTCATCCAGACAAATTAATTCCAATTCACAGTTGTGTATGCCAAACATTCATACTAGATCTAGTTGCAAGTTAATATACATCTTTGTCTTGCATTCTTGGGTAGCACTCCTAGCTTATGCGGCAATCCTGTCCTACTTTCAGCTCCTCGTCATTGTTGAATCAACAACAGACAAACACTTACACTTGGTCCCTGATAGGGAATCAGGGAACAGTAGACAACAGCAGTGGGTAAATCATAATCGAGCATAGGGCTTCATCTCAACGCCTATAATGGACATAGACGTAAAAACAACAGTCTTCTGATTCTTCTGGCAGAATCACGCCGACGCCTGCACAGATGGAATTTTCTGTATGGAGTCATGAACATAGGAATGGCTACGCTTTTATACTGTGCGGCCAGCTGCAAATTACCGTCCAAATGCCTAGATCTGATTGGTGCATCCATTCGAGCCCAGCTCGTAGTATTAATAGATTCTGCATGGAAGTTGGTCACGGCCTTGTACTAGAAACAGACAAGGTCAAATTAAAATGTCAAAACCATTACTAAAATCTCTAAACCCTCGTGCTTTCTACGTTTTATGTACGAATTTCTGAACGCGACTAAGCGTCTTAAACTATCTATCCTTATTCACCCCTTGTAAGAGTTCATCAAAATCACGGGGTCGAGAATTGCACTGTCACTCCTAACTTATCCATTTATTCTATCTTGCCCCACTTTCTTTCCATCTCTAAGAAAAAGTGTTACAAAAACAAAATGTTCACGAGAACAGTTCAAGGACATTCACGCTAGTTATAATCAACGAGACCGTGAAAAAACACAAGTCTTTTCAAGTCGTGACCCAGCACGACAATTATAGTTTTAACCTTGACACCCAGCTTTGGGACGAATTCATTATATATGAAAAGGCTTTTTGTCATGATTCGGATGTTGTTAAAACTCACGCAGAGAGTGAGTTGTTGTTGTTTACCAGGGCAATGAGAAATTGGCTGGTGGCCTTGAACGGTCCTCGCCAAATTATAGTTGGTGAGTAAATAAATGTAAAGTTAAACGGTTAGATTCACGCTTGTCGGTTTTAATGTTCGTGATTAATAAGTAATGGAGTAGGGGTGAAACAAGGTGGGGACAGTTGACATTGTTAAGTATGACTAGACAAGTTTTTGCACGTTAACTGGCTGGTAGAATAGTGCAGACGTATTACTACAATTAAAATGGTGGGAGGTTTCGACCTATGAGATAGCTGAACTAATTGGGCCAGCGGACTAGCACGCTGGGGAGTTAGATAGTATAAAACATCGTGTAACGTTCAGATTTGGTGAATACAGGCGAGCAGAAGCATCTTGTCGTGAAGTATCTCCGGTTGACCAGTACCTGAACTGTGTGCTTTGAAGACAAGAAGTCCTTGCTAACGGACTGACTGAGCTCTAGAAAGAAAGGTCTGAGTGGGCTGACCTTTGAAAGCCCACGCTGCGCTATTTTGATGTTCGCGCCTACCAGTAGGCGTGAGCAATGGTAATATATTTTATTTGTTCAAGCATAATAGAGATCGGAGATAGAGAGAGAACTACAGCCTCATAGGAAGACTAAGGAAACCCCAGCTGGCACTCGACCACGAGTGTCCTGTATCATAGATCTATTGCCATAGTATGATTAGAATAATATAGCACATTGTTGATGAATTGAATAGTGATTGTGCATAAAATATAGTCTTTTGGCAACTGCTTAAATTACCTACAAGCCGAAGAGTGCTTCTGTAGGCTTTGAACGTACTGGGTGTTACGATTTGGGTCCTACCCTCGCGTGTTATGGGGTGATTAATTATAAATTTACGTGTTCGACTGCATTTAATAATATCGAGAGGTTTTACAAATTACTCTGCCATACCATGCCACATACACTAATAACAATTTCGAGTAAGTTATATCAAGGACCTTGTAGGGCCACAAATTTATTACTTAAAATTCCTAACAATTTCGTCTATCGTTACATATTAAAAAGACAACATCAGCAGCATCAAACGAAAATACGATAATACATAACTAGAAGTCTCCTCTAGATTCTTAAAAGATTAGCAAATCTATATCATTCTGACTCATTCACAGTTTACTTAGTAATTATTTATCTTCAGAAATATAGTCTGCCTACTATATTGCAAATAATATTCTTATGTCTCAGACGACAATATTAACTCAGTAATAGCTTATAAAGGATCAAACCGTCAAGACACACTGACGTAGTTAAGATAGATCTAGATCTGCTCTAGGATGGGCTGGCAATCCCGAGCCTCATCCAGACACATCAATTACAATTTACAAATGTGTATACCAGTCACTCATTCTAGATCTTAATTGCAAGTAAAAACATTATAGTCTTGCATCTTTTGGTAGTACTTCTACTGGAAAAGTAGGGTCAGATTCACGTCATCGTCGACGCACTGTCTCGAAACTTACGATTGGTTCCCTGAAACGATATCAGGGAACTGGAGAAAATAGCTGTGGGTAAATTCATTGTCTATCAAGGACATAGACATGTCTTTAACAGTCTCATGATTCTCTCAGGCTGAATCTTGCCGACACCCTCGTAGGTTGGAAGGACCTGCATGGAGTGAGTAAACCTAAAGATGGCTTCGCTTATATCTTCTGCAAACCCCCAGCCAACTGCTCAAATTTGATTGGTGCATCCATTTCGAGCTCAGCTCGCAGTCTATTAATAGTAACAGACAAAGTTAAATTAGGATGTCAAAAGCTTTCGCAAAGTCTCTACACCCTCTACGTTTTATGTACGAATTTATTCACTCCTTATTCGCCCCGTCTTTCCTTGCTAAAGTACACCCAAACCACGGGGTCGAAAACTGCACCGTCACTGTTAATTTATCCATTCGTTCTATCTTGCCCCACTTTCTTTCCATCTCTAAGAAAAAGCGTTTCAAAAACAAACTGTCCACGGGAATAGTTCAAGGACGTTTGCACTGGCCAAAATCAATGATGACATGAAATAAACAAAGCGTGACCCAGCACGGTAATTCAAATCCTAACCCTGACATATCCCCCACCCCAGTGAAAATTTTAAATAAAATTTGCACGATAGGATCCAAGAAATCCCAAAGTTATTGTGGTAGGGGCTTAAGTAGTACTGTAGAAAAATGAGCCTTAAGCTTGAGAAGAAAAATCTAACTAAGAACGTGCATATTGGATGGACAAAAAGCATACAATTATTGATGCCACGTTTTATAGAATCTAATCTATTTAAACATTCTTACTGCACACAATCAAAATTCTCAGAAACATCTATAATAATAATGAGTATATCACTGTATACTGCTGGGTTAAAGTATAACTATTATCAAATAATGAAGCCTTACTGAAGGAATAGGCTTATAATTATATAGTCAACACACACAATTGCTGCTTATATACACATTCACACACAATATATTGTTAATTAAAATACTGTGGTATCCAATGGCAGCAGTAGCTCTGGTAGCTTGGTTTGCTATGTCTCCATCTCATTGACCCGCTGACAAGGGCGTCAGGTTTGCCAGAAGTTCAGGTCACAGTCAGGAATGACGCTGGTGGAAAGAGGATATTCACAAAAAAAAGATTGTAAAACTGGTTCATAAAGTAATGAACAAGATAAATGTGAATCCATCCACCGTCTAGAATTGAGGGGGACAAGCACTATCCAACCCCAATACAAGACACAACACTCTTTAATGGGAAATTAAATGAGACGTGACAAAATATCAGCTTGGGAATTGTCACCGCCCGGGATAGCCCGGATAACAAACCGGTATTCCTGAAGTGCAAGACTCCACCTCGTTAATCGAGCATTTTTAGCCCTGTTAGTCTTTAAGAATAACAACGGACGATGGTCCGTTTCAATTATAAACTCGGACATGAGTAGATATCGCGAAAATGCGTTTACAGCAAAAATGATAGCGAGGCACTCTCGCTCGATAATTGCATAGCGGCATTCCCTATCTAGCAACTTGCGGCTGGCGTATAGACAAGGCCGCAAGGTATCGTCTCGTTCCTGTAATAACACAGCTCCCAATCCCTTGTCCGATGCATCAGTGCGGACAATAAATATTTGGTTTATATCTGGCAGTATGAGAATGGGGGAAGTGGAAAACAATTGTTGAACGGTACGAAGTGTATCAGCACATTCGGTTGTCCATTTCACTTTATTAGGAAAATTCTTTCTTGTGAGGTCCGACAACGGAGCTGTAAGCGAAGAAAAATTTGGAATGAATTTACTATAATAGTTAAGAAAGCCCAATAAACTACGAACTTCTTTCTTAGTTCGAGGAGGTTGGAGCTTTAAGATGGTAGTTATCTTCTTGTCATCAGGAGTCTGAACGCCGTGGGCAATTGTATGGCCCAGAAAATTAATTTCATTATATCCTAAAAACACCTTACTGGGTTTCGCCGTAAGGCCAGCTCGACGAAGAGCAATAAAAACTTGTCGTAGGGCTGCGATGTGGCCCGACCAACTGGTTTCATAAATACAAATGTCGTCAAAATACGACAATACGGAATTCATACCCTGGAGCAATATTGTCATCATACGGGCGAAAGTAGCAGGGGCTGTAACTAACCCGAAAGGCATATAGCGCCACTGCATAAGACCCAACGGAGTCTGAAAAGCGGTATATTGCTTGCTATTCTCATCAAGCGGAATTTGCCAATAGCCTTTGGAAAGATCAATTTTAGAAAAAATCGTTGCCCTGGCTAACTGAGCAAAAAGATTCTCCTGGTTGGGAATCGGTTCAGCGTCATATATCGTAACCTCATTAAGTTTACGATAGTCAATACAAAAACGCACGGTATCATCTTTTTTTTTCACTAAGACGATGGGTGAGTTATATGGACTCGTCGATCGCTCTATCACTCCCAAGTGAAACATGTTACGTACCTCGGTTATTATAGTCTCCTGTGCGTGCAGCGGACGCGGATATGGTTTAACAAAGACGGGTATATCCGTCTTTAATCTTATAACATGTTGTACCAAGGAAGTATTACCTGGTAGATCAGTAAAGACTGTAGTAAACTCGTTAAGCAAATCTCTTAAATCTTGTCTTTGCGATTCAGATAAATCTGGATTTATATTTACATCCGAAGTGTTTTCAGAAGATCGAAGTGCGGGTATTGAATTCTCTAACTTAATAGGATCATCATCGTCAACTGAAACCAAGGCCGCATTGGCCTGAACAACCACATTTCGGCGATTATTCTGTCGATTATCATCGTCGGACAGGTACTGCTTTAACATATTTATATGGAAGACTTTGTCCTGTCCTCGAATCTTGATAAGATAATTTACTCGAGAAAGTCTCTTTAGAACTTTAAAAGGTCCCTTCCATGTAAGAAGGAGTTTATTTTTGGTCTCCGGAAGGAGAACAAGAGTTTTGTCTCCGGCGGCCAAGGTTCGCAATCGGCTACCTTGATCGCGATATTGTTTATAAAGATTAGCATGCGCAGCTGAAGATTTTTGTGCGAGCTGACATGCGTTAAGTATTCGATGGCGTAAGTCTACAACGTATTGATATGCAGACCGCGTATCGTTGTCGTCGGTGTCTGATCCGGCGAATAAATCATGAAGTATGGCCATTGGACCACGCGGCTTACGACCATACAATAATTCGAAGGGAGAAAAACCCGTCGATGCGTTCGGTAGTTCTCGGTATGCAAAAAGAATAGCGGGGAGTTGTCGATCCCAATCACTCGGCTTGTCGGCGGAAACTCGTGCAAGCATACTTTTCATGGTAGCATTCCAACGTTCACAGCAGCCATTAGACTGTGGGTGGTATGGAGATGTCAATCTTTGTTTAATCCCGACCAATTCCAAGACTTTCTTAAAAAGCTCAGAGGTAAACTGTGGACCTCTGTCCGATAAAATTTCAACCGGAAACCCAAGACGCGAAAAAATAGTAATAAGAGCTTCAGCGACATGATCAGCTGAAATGTCTTTTAGCGGAATGGCCTCTGGCCAACGGGTTGCGTAGTCAATGACAGAAAGTATAAAACGATGTCCTCTGTCTGACTTGTGTAGAGGCCCAACTATATCTACGGCAACGCGCTCAAATGGTCTGGAGACCATAGGCATCTCCTGCAGAGGAGCCCGCGATGCTCTTCCTTTAGGAGTACGTCTCTGACATACGTCACATGTTGATACGAATCGGTTTACATCTGCGTAAATACTGGGCCAAAAAAATTGCGATAGTATTCTAGACTTAGTTCTGGCCTTTCCCTGGTGACCTGCCAAGGAAGTGTCATGCGCGAGACGAATAATGTCGCGACGAAAAGATCTTGGTACTACAAGCTGCATAATGGCCTCTCGCTTATTCCGAAAATTACGATATAATAAGTCATCTTTAATAAGAAACTTAGAGGTATCCGGTGCGGTAGGATCAACCTTAGCAAACAAATGTTTCAATGTGGGATCTGAATGTTGCTCATCATGAAATGCACTAGACGTTATGTTCACTTCAATAGTAGGATTACTCAATGGACTGTCTGCTCGTCGACTCGATTGTAGGCGTGTTGTCGCACAAGCAACACTCTCATCCTCAGTCCAAATTTCCAAGTTACCGATAGGAAACTTATTTACTTGAGGTACATTCCCTATGATTATATCAGCCACTGGATTAGGCAGTACACATGCAGTAACAATACCTGTGAGAAAAGGTGTATCAATATAAACTTCTGCAAGACGGAATCGCTCTACAGATCCGCCAAAAGTAATACAAGTTACCTCTTTGTCCAAAAATTGTGTTGGACGGACTAGTGACTGTCGAACGCCGATAGTCGTGCATCCGGAGTCACGTAGAACAGAAGCGCGAATCGCGTTCACGCGGCCCTGGTAAAATGTCAATTCACCGAGTTCATGTAGGGCGGACATGACTGGAATAGTCTTTGATTGTCATGAAGATTCAGAATGACCGTCAGTCTCATAAGGTGTAGATTTAACCGAGCAGGCATTTGCGGATTCCACTTTCGCGTTACAAAATCTTTGTATGTGGCCTACCCTGTTACACCTAAAACATATAGTACGATTAGGATCGTTTCCACGATAAGGAAGACTCTGTGGTCTATTATAATTATGATTATCATCAAAATGCACTCGTCGCGGCGGTCCCTGAGGCCGGTTATATTGTTGGCCTGGATAGTTGCCACGATAATATGGACGAGGCTCACAAAAAGAATAACTCTGGTATCCTCGACGCGGGGATACATTACCTCGATTCGGGAAATCTCTCTGTCTAAAAAAAGGCGGTTCTGATTGAGAGCGCGGATTTGGGGCCTGACGACGAGTCGGCCTTGAACGATCGTGTCCGGTTGGCGCTCCTTTGCTTACGTTGGCATAACACGGTGTTGTAGTTGAAGGCTTTGCTAAAGGACGATTTGGGTGGGCGGACGCATACCGTTCCGCGCACGATGTGATTTCTTCAGAGGATGTCGGTGCCCTCTCTTTAAGGTGGGCAACCAAATCGGAATGACATGCTGTATAGATTTGGTCCTTTAAGACCAAATCGTAAAGTTGGGAATAATTTCCGGTAGTTACGTTGGCGAGCTCAATCCAGCGATCTAAATAATGTTTCAGCCGATTCACATAAGTTGAGAAATTTTCAGATGGCTCAGGTTTACATGAGCGAAATCTTTGATGAAAGCCATCCTCGGTATGCTGGAATCGCTTAAGCAGTGCTGTTTTAAGCTTGTCATAATCGTTGGCATCCTCTACTTTGAGGCTATGAAATACTTCTAAAGCCTTACCTGTTAATAAATTAGACAGGCATGAACTGTACATCGCCTGCTGCCATCCGACGCATTTAGCGTGTAACTCGAACCGATGTAAATATGCGTCGATCCCGTCGAGTTTTTCATTAAATGTCGGCAGTTTTGGTTTCTTAGCATAAGTATTGCTGGCAGTAGTGGGTGTTACAAGCGATTGTTGCTCTAACTTTTTCATTGCGAGTTCATGCTCTCTTTTTTCTTTCTCTACGGCCTCTTTTTCTCGTTCTCTTTCTCTTTCCTTTTCTCTCTCTTTTTCTTTTTCTCTTTCTCTGTCTTCTTTTTCTCGTTCTCTTTCTCTTTCCTTTTCTCTCTCTTTTTCTTTTTCTCTTTCTCTGTCTTCTTTTTCTCTTTCTCTTTCTCTTTCCTTTTCTCTTTCTTTCTCTTTTTCTCTTTCTCTTTCTCTTTCTTCTTTTTCTCTCTCTCTTGCTTCTTTTCGATCCTCGCGCTCTCGGTCTTGTTGTACTTGTCGTTCGCACCACGCGGCGCGTTCTTCCTCTGGTATGCCCAGAACTTTGGCAGATTCTAAGTATTTAAGAAACTCAGCCATGATATGTTAAAGTCTGTAAATAGTAAGTATTTACCTACTATTAAGGTATATCGCGGTATCAATTATATTATATGAACAGTTATTGACTGTTAATATTATTTCAGTGTCTGGTTAGCACTGCTTCGCGAAAAGAACGTTCTATCTCTCTCTCTCAAAATTACAGGCAGTATCACTTAAACTGCAAAAACTTTATCTCTCTCTCTCTCTCTGAATATAAATTCTAGTAAGGCAGTGCCGTCTATCCGTTGCTCCCACTGCAATAAAATACTATATATCGCCTTTACTGCGATAAATTAATGTCTTGAGTGATCACTCTCAAAATTTATGTCTCTCTCAACGCGACAAACCAGTGTCCTCTGTTATCACTGTCAAAAATGAATCGCTCTCTCAATGCGATGAATCAAAAATATATCTCTCTCTCAACACGACAAATTTGAAATATCTCTCTCTCACATATGTCAATACCAGATTACAATTCAACGTGGTTTTAGCACGTGAAACACCTCAGGCATATATTGCAAACATATCAATGTTAGTATAGTAGTTCAAAGTTTATAAGGAAGCAAAAAGAAATACAATAAACAGGACGTATACTGACAAGTAAAACGAACGATAACAGACCCTACAAGTCCTAACTTATATTACAGATAGTTTAAGAAGAAAGACAGGAGAGACATCTTCCTAAAGAAAAGTGAGGAAGTAAGAAAACGCCACAATCTATACGAATAATGGATCCCTAATAGAACTATTCACAGTGAAGCAAATCCCCCCGAGTTATTTTACATAGCCACCAAGGCCTCCAATATCCTTCGTAATGGCAAAGAAGATATGCTAAACTATGACCCCAACCAACCTCCCGCACTTAAACTAAACATATAGTAAATAGTAAAATGGCCTGGAAAACACACACACAGAGCGGAAAGTACGTCGCCCTCCTCAAGACTGTTAGATAGATGATTCACTTAACTTTGTTTTTGAGGAATTCAGATGGTATGTATCCCTAATCCACAGCTCCAAGCCCATAAAAACTGTATTTCCGTCTGAGGTAGATCTGTACGGTGAAAGGGTTCCCTCGCCGGTGTCCACGGGTCAATGGGATGTTGAATTCACCATATGAAATTGAAATACAATATTAAATTAGTAGAAATTGTCTAAAATCGATAATAAAAGACCTGAAAACATAATATTACAAGAGTACAATATCAAATAATGGAATAAAAAAATACAATAGGTTTTAAATAATTTACTTAAATGGCATGGCGTTATCTAAAGTTCTTTTAAGGGTCCCTCTCCAGTGTTACGATTTGGGTCCTACCCTCGCGTGTTATGGGGTGATTAATTATAAATTTACGTGTTCGACTGCATTTAATAATATCGAGAGGTTTTACAAATTACTCTGCCATACCATGCCACATACACTAATAACAATTTCGAGTAAGTTATATCAAGGACCTTGTAGGGCCACAAATTTATTACTTAAAATTCCTAACAATTTCGTCTATCGTTACATATTAAAAAGACAACATCAGCAGCATCAAACGAAAATACGATAATACATAACTAGAAGTCTCCTCTAGATTCTTAAAAGATTAGCAAATCTATATCATTCTGACTCATTCACAGTTTACTTAGTAATTATTTATCTTCAGAAATATAGTCTGCCTACTATCTTGCAAATAATATTCTTATGTCTCAGACGACAATATTAACTCAGTAATAGCTTATAAAGGATCAAACCGTCAAGACACACTGACATAGTTAAGATAGATCTAGATCTGCTCTAGGATGGGCTGGCAATCCCGAGCCTCATCCAGACACATCAATTACAATTTACAAATGTGTATACCAGTCACTCATTCTAGATCTTAATTGCAAGTAAAAACATTATAGTCTTGCATCTTTTGGTAGTACTTCTACTGGAAAAGTAGGGTCAGATTCACGTCATCGTCGACGCACTGTCTCAAAACTTACGATTGGTTCCCTGAAACGATATCAGGGAACTGGAGAAAATAGCTGTGGGTACATTCCATTGTCTATCAAGGACATAGACAGGTCTTTAACAGTCTCATGATTCTCTCAGGCTGAATCTTGCCGACACCCTCGTAGGTTGGAAGGACCTGCATGGAGTGAGTAAACCTAAAGATGGCTTCGCTTATATCTTCTGCAACCCCCAGCCAACTGCTCAAATTTGATTGGTGCATCCATTTCGAGCTCAGCTCGCAGTCTATTAATAGTAACAGACAAAGTTAAATTAGGATGTCAAAAGCTTTCGCAAAGTCTCTACACCCTCTACGTTTTATGTACGAATTTATTCACTCCTTATTCGCCCCGTCTTTCCTTGCTAAAGTACACCCAAACCACGGGGTCGAAAACTGCACCGTCACTGTTAATTTATCCATTCGTTCTATCTTGCCCCACTTTCTTTCCATCTCTAAGAAAAAGCGTTTCAAAAACAAACTGTCCACGGGAATAGTTCAAGGACGTTTGCACTGGCCAAAATCAATGATGACATGAAATAAACAAAGCGTGACCCAGCACGGTAATTCAAATCCTAACCCTGACACTGGGCTCTCCTAACATTTAAGCCCATATGATTTATGGAGAGTTTGCCTGGCGACTGGCCAGTGGCGACTCAACTGTCACTTTAAATTGATATCTAGTTTCGTATAATATACCTATTTGCTATTGATTGCAGTACCTCCATAGTTACATGAATATCATTGGTTAAGTTATTAATTAGAGTTTTTTTTGGTTTGGATATATACCCCTATTGTCTTTTGTTTTGTTATTAATATTTATGTAAACTATGGCCTGACCGGCCTGACATATATACGCTCTAGTTATTTAATACTTTTCTTGTGTGGTTGTGTCCGAGTGTGAGTTAGCTGCCTCTCGTGCAGTCGTAACATCCCCAAGACCCTAACTCTGCTCGTGACACTTTTCGTATTACTATCAGCACGAAGCCTACCATCTTTAAACCTCGCTATGCTCACCCAGATCCTAGCATGTGGTGGAAAATACTGACTATTCTATCAAGTGTGTTCTACAACAAGGGCAGTGTGTGCAACAGAACTAGGCCAGACGGCCAACCTTTCAGTGTAGAGTTTTTGAAATATGTGAAACGCATCCTATCAAAGTTCCCAGTCCCCGTTCTACCGCTAGATCTGGGAACCAGTCAGATTTGTCCTTCAGAAGACGAGCAGCGAATCTCGCTTCATAACAACATTGATGAAATGATAGGATTCATTAAAACACACATTCAGCCATCATTCAAACGGGGAACCCCCCGAGAGCCGGACGAGTCCATTGTCAGCAGGGAAGAACTCACGAAAATGTGGCAGAGCAACCAAAGTCAGGCTATAGAAGTCATAAAAAACAAAGGGCGCCGAACTATCTCCCAGGCATGTAACATCGAGCCTCATCCAATTGAGGAACATTTTAAGAACCGATGCACGTCGTCGTACAATCCCCCAGCTACAGCCGTACGCCCATGGCCGGAGGCTGTAACCCCTCTCCCGACATGGCAGCCAACCATTGACCCCATACCAAACCGCAGGTCACCTGGTGCAGACGGAGTCACCTACGGCACACTCAAACATAACATTAGGAAATTCGTGCCTGTGCTCACAGCGATTTTTAACATCTGCTTGACACACTGCTGTGTTCCGCCTGAGGGGAAACACGGTATTATAACACTAGTCCAGAAAAAGAATGGCAACCCAAATGCAATTGACGACTGGCGACCAATATCATTGTTACAGACGTCTTACAAGCTGTTCATGAGAATAATTCAAACACGGCTAATGAAGTGGATAGTTGAATACTGGCCGTCTTACATCATGCCAGAAAGGTTCCATCCCTAGAAATGGTTTACAGGAGCACGTATTCTGCCTCAAGTCAGTTATCAGCAACTTTCTTAGCAAAACTGGAAAGCTATTTATGGGCTTCATTGACATCAAAGATGCTTTTGGAAGCATTGAACAATGATAGAACAATTACATGAAAGTGGCTACCCCAATAAACACATACGTTTAACACATGATATATACAACGGGTCAAGTTTTCAAGTCAAGACCGCAAGGGGAGCAACCAATATGTAGAGGAAAGGGGGTAATTCTAGGCTGTCCTTGGTCAGTTATCGTTTTTGAACAGGGCATAGATAAATGGCTCCGATGGATTAACCAGCCTTATGCTGTACAAGGACTAACTAGGAACAATCTTAATCCAGTCCAGGGTTACGTCGACGACGTTAGCATCTGCGCAACTGATGAGCGTGAAATGGAAGAAATGATAAGGAAAACGGACATATTTATGAAAACTTCCTGCATGGAAGGGAAGCACAGGAAATGCGCGATTCTTCACGGCCAGCGCACAGGGAATAAATGGAAGAAAAATGCTAAGACTGGAGAGCTTAACCTTTATATCCAAGGTGCACCTATTCCAATGTACGAAAGTGACCAGCAGTATATCTATCTTGGTCATGAAATGAACATCACAAACACCAGCAACAATCAGCAAGTGGAAAAACTAATTGCAGACTTTGATACAACCATGGCCAATATTGACACATCTTTGTTACCAACGTCAGCAAAACTGCAAACTATGACCGTGATGTGTCTGTCTAAGCTGTCATTTTACTTCTCCAACTTAATGTTTACCGAAATGAATCTTGATCACTTGGAAGACACCATTGTCTCTCACATCCGACACTGGCTTGGGCTCAACTCATCATCCACCAGATCATATTTTTTCAGCCCTAAGTCAAAAGGTGGCCTTGGGATCTTGAACCCCCGAGTCATCTATTATGCCAAGTATATGTCTTTCCACTTATCACTCCTAAACAGTGATGATCCTGTCGTGAAAGAGACAGCAAGAAGATCCCTCCATCTACATATGGACCAACGCAAAGCGACCGCCACCGAAGACTACCCAAATTTTGCTGGGTACGCAGTCGACAATAAAGGAGCTGTAGTGAAGAATACCAATGTGAAATGGGGAAGATCTGAATGGATCTTTCTTAATGAAATGTGTGCCAGAAATAACATCCTTATGCTGTGTCTCCATAATGAATACGCACTTGAAATAAAAATTGACGACGAAGTCTCCTATATGTTTACTGATTCAAACAGGTTCTACTCTATGTTTAAGAGAGATCGTTTAAGAAGATGCCAGGAAGAACTGTTGTCAAAGTCATCTCAAGGCCTCATTGTCCGCGAGGCAAAAGGTATCAACCACAGTGTGTCATACGAACATTTGACTAACCATAGTTTGGATGACAAGATCAGATCATTTGTCACACGTGGGCGACTGCAGATCCTAGAAGTCGAGACCCTACTGGCCCTGTACTACCCCAACGCCTATACTAAATCATGCAAGTTATGCCACCACCACTCGGAAACAGTATGCCATGCATTGAACGGGTGCACGAAATTCAGCGGCATGTACCAAGCAAGACACAACAGAATAATGGACATTATCGAAAGGAAGATCACTTATTACAATCGTAACAAAGAAGTACTAAAGGACACACTCATCAACCCATCAATGTTTGGATCAGATGCAACATCCTTTACCACCAGAGCAATACGTCCCGACATCACAGTTATAGATAATACTAATAAGAAAGTCCAGATCGTTGAAGTAGCAGTACCATACGACTGTTACATTGATAGATGTTATCAAGGCAAATTTGACAAATATTTCCCATTAGCCATTGAAATCAGTGCTATGGGATACCAATGTGATATAATAGTTTTAATAATTGGAAGTTTGGGAAATGTTCACAGAAGATTTATTACTGGGCTGAAGAAACTAAACATTAACAATTCAGAAAGTAAGTTCATATCTAAGTACTGTAGTATCAGTTCAGTTATTGGATCATTCAAAATCTGGAATAAAAGATGCAGGTCGTATAATAGGAATTATTAACTCTATTTAAAAATATGTTCCAGTTTTGTCCATCCCTTCCATAGAAGAGATAAAGTAAAGCCACCCACCATGGCACAATTTCCACTTAGATGTAATGTTTCGATATTATATCTGTACAATCTGTATTGTATTCAAATGGAAATAAAGAATTTTTATCTATCTATCTATCTATCTATGTATCTATCTATCTATCTATCTATCTATCTATCTATCTATCTATCTATCTATCTGTCTATCTGTCTATCTATCTATCTATCTATCTATCTATCTATCTATCTATCTATCTATCTATCTATCTGTCTATCTGTCTATTTATCTATCTATCTATCTATCTATCTATCTATCTATCTATCTATCTATCTATCTATCTATCTGTCTGTCTGTCTGTCTGTCTATCTATCTATCTATCTATCTATCTATCTATCTATCTATCTATCTATCTGTCTGTCTGTCTGTCTGTCTGTCTGTCTGTCTGTCTATCTATTTATCTATCTGTCTATCTATCTATCTATCTATCTATCTATCTATCTATCTATCTATCTATCTATCTATCTATCTATCTGTCGCCACCTTAATGTTTCATCTTCCAGCAGAAAGTCAACTCCCGAGCTATTTGAAATTTAATTGATAGTTCAAGCCACTTTTATGTCCATGACGCTGGGAGATCTATGTGAAAACCAGAACAAAAAAATAATTGATCAAATTTGATAATTTAATTGCTAATTCAGGAATCTAAAGATTTGCACTATTCACTGGTGAGTTTTCCATTATCTTTTATTGATGACTACATAGGAAAAATGTGTTTTGTTGTAAAATAATAGAGTTTCCGCCGACATATTTATTTTATCATAGCGGCCAGACCACGTGATAACCTCCGTTTCAACAGTATGGACAGATTTCACACCCTTCAGGGTAAACATCTAGTCTTGTTCTCTCCTATGTCCGGGTAAGCATCTAGTCGTTGTGTCTCTTTTAGCCGGGTAGCATCTGGTCGTGGTGTCTTTTTTATCCGGGTAGCATCTGGTCGCGTTCTCTCCTGTAAAAGCACCATAGAGATCAAACTTCAGCTAATAAAAAACAAACAAACTGGTTATCCCACATAGCGTCACCACAACTGAAACATACAATTAAAGACAAACATTCCAGAATTGTTCACAATTAATTATCTCCATCTCTTGTTGGATACTTGACTACAGGATCACAAGGACACTCCACACGCTCAGCTCATGAACCGAGTACAAACTTATCTATAAACTTATTTCTGACATTTGTTTGGGTTTCAGTACACAGCGGGCCTGTCGCCTTTCTGAGAACTTCGATGGGCGTGCCCTCTCTATACCTTAGCGACCTGTATATCTTTGCGATCTGTATACCTTAGAGATCTGTATACCTTAGAGATCTGTATACCTTAGAGATCTGTATACCTTAGAGATCTGTATACCTTAGAGATTTCTACACCTTAGAGATCTGTATACATTAGAGATACCTTAGAGATCTGTATACCTTAGAGATTTCTACACCTTAGAGATCTGTATACATTAGAGATACCATAGAGATCTGTATACCTTAGAGATCTGTACACCTTAGAGATCTCTATACCTTAGAGATCTGTATACCTTAGAGATCTGTATACCTTAGAGATCTGTATACCTTAGCGATCTGTATACCTTAGAGATCTGTATACCCTAGAGATTTGTACACCGTAGAGATCTGTATACATTAGAGATCTGTATACCTTAGAGATTTGTACACCTTAGAGATCTGTATACATTAGAGATCTGTATACCTTAGAGATTTGTACACCTTAGAGATCTGTATACATTAGAGATCTGTACACCACACCGAGCTGTAGACTTTAGAGATCTTTATAGTTTACGGTTCTCTATACCTGAGAGATCTTTGCACCTGCGAGACTTTGAGAGATCTGTATACTTTAGAGATCCGTGTACCATAGAGATCTGCCCACCTTAGAGATCTGTATAACTTGAGAGATATGTAGACAACTATAGACAGAGACAATCTAATATAAAAAATACTGAATTGAGTGTGTGTGTGTGGCGGGCGGGTGGGCGGGCCGGCGGGCAGGCGATGGCGGGGAGAGGAGATGTTGCACCAAACATGCAGACAAACAAATATTGGGATTATTTTCCAAACGAGGTCAAGATATCCTGCTGGAACTGAGACATTCCATCTTTGTGTGAATTGTTACAGAGAGAAGATCATTTTTAATACTTGATGAACTCTGTACTCTGTGGCTTGTGGTGCCTGGCAAACTCCGTGGCAATGGAGTCGGGGGGGGGGGGGGGTCGGTTGGGTGGGGGTGGGTGGGCAGTAAATGACGGGGAAATAATCACAATGTAAAATTACACACAGAGTTAGCAGATTTTCTTCCCTTTACGGCGTTTGACAAAATATTCATCTGACGGGAAGGACACACACACATACACACACGCACACACTCTCACACGCACACACAAGCACACACACACACACACTCATACACACACATACGCGCACACACACACATGCACACACACACACGCACACACACACGCACACGCGCGCGCACATACACACACTCACACATACACACACTCTCACACGCACACACAAGCACACACACACACACACTCATACACACACACACATACACACCCACACATACACACACACACACATCCCTGAAAGTTGGCAGAATCTCTGATCAAAAACAGAAAGCAAAAAAGAACTGTTAAAAAATAAACAAAGAAAAATAAAATTGTCATAATTGTAGGTGAACAAAAGGAAAGAGAACTGGGGGGGGGGGGGGGGGGGGTTGGCCAAAAATGACAGACAGCAAAGAATTGATGCCCAGCGTGAACTATGGAAGGAAAGGAAAGAAACAGAATAAGAAAGCTACATATCCCCCCATTAAGTGTCATCTCTTTATCCCAGCTCTTTCCATGACCTCTGACACCAGGATGGCAGGCAGTTTGAGTAGAATGATGTAGTCATGACGTCATGGTGGTCCATGGTATTCGAGGACGACGTACAATCTGAGATGGCGCTATAGTTGGGACCTGCAGAATGGCAATCACACAGAGCACATAACCTGTAACTAGAGTAAACTCGTTTCTGGTGACCGTGTCTACACTCCCCCTCCGCCCTCCCCTCCCAACTTACCGTATTTCCAAGTTGGATACACACACACACACACACACACACACTGCTCTAGACCATCTAGTGGCAAACATTTAAGTGGATACATTTTTCATAGCATTCCGTCTTGCATTCCAATGTGTGCTGCTGTCCCTTTCTCCGTTCTTCATGCTATTTTTTACCACCACACGTTCTCAGGTAACCACACAGCATTTGGACATCACAAAGTCCGACCATATCAGCGTTTGAATTGTGTTGTAACTTGGGAATGCAATGTCCATTCAGTGAGAAATACTGGACAGTCACAATGTACTTCAGCCTTAATCCCTGAGCGTCCTCCGTCTAGTCTCCACCACATCCCCACCACATCCCCACCACATCCCAGACCTATCCCCACCACATCCCCACCACATCCCAGACCTATCCCCACCACATCCCCACCACATCTCAACCACATCCCCACCACATCCCCACCACATCCTCGTTCCATCTCCACCCAATGCCCACATCTCAACCACATCCCCACCACATCCTCGTTCCATCTCCACCCAATGCCCACATCTCAACCACATCCCCACCACATCCTCGTTCCATCTCCACCCAATGCCCACATCTCAACCACATCTCAATCACATCCCCACCACATCCCCACCACATCCCAGACCTACCCCCACCACATCCCCACCACATCTCAACCACATCCCCACCACATCCCCACCACATCCCCACCACATCCTCGTTCCATCTCCACCCAATGCCTACATCTCAACCACATCTCAACCACATCCCCACCACATCCCAGACCTATCCCCACCACATCCCCACCACATCTCAACCACATCCCCACCACATCCCCACCACATCCTCGTTCCATCTCCACCCAATGCCTACATCTCAACCACATCTCAACCACATCCCCACCACATCCCCAACATGTCCTCACCACATCCCCAACATGTCCCCACCACATCCCCAACATGTCCCCACCACATCCCCAACATGTCCCCACCACATCCCCAACATGTCCCCACCACATCCCCAACACATCCCCACTACATCCTCGTCCCATCCCCGCCACATCATCCCTATATCCCCACCCCATTCCCGCCCCGAACAAAACTAAAGGGAAACAATGACAGGGTTTGGTGCCAGATATAAAGTTTTGATGTGATTGATCGTAATGTTCCGTTTGTGTATTGACCTGCCGGATAAAGAGAACAACATATAAAGGCAAAAGACCGCCAGGATCAATGTTATCGACTGGCTGTAAAAACGGTAAGAGCGATATTGCTTCGTTTGATGAATCGATTTTTGCAAGTTAACCACCTTTCATTCCTTCCCGGTACTGTTTTGTTGGATCGAACACCGGCTTCTCTTAAAAAAATCGATAAACCGATACACATGCGTCGAGTTTAAAATTACGTTTTGGCGGTGACAATCAATAATCCTCGAGAGGTCAGTTATCCAGTTATCTGTATTGTCATTGCAAAACTCTTTCTGCCTGGCCACATTTCTTTGTTTCTGATTTATCATCTGAGCACTGGAGTTCATTCTGTTCCATCCAGGAATTCAAACCTGTTCAGCGTAGTTCAACTTTCTAGCTGGGAGATCATTCTTAGTGTAAATTTGCTATGACGATCATTTCATGATTATAATTACTACCATTCTAAGTTTTTACAGAGAAAACAAATAGGACAATGTGAAAGATACTCCAGCGAGCATGATTAAATAAACATCATCTTTGCACACACACACATATCCCAGCCCAGCCCACCCCTCTCTCTCTCTCTCTCTTGTTAGACTCCATGAGATGAGGTTAGTACAATCGCAGAATACATTTTCCTTCACATTAAGGAATTTTGTGCCCCCCCCCTCCCCCCGGATAAATAGTTGAAAGGCCCGTGCTATATTCGCTGAAATCGAGCACGTCTGTACAATAATTGATGTAAAAGAAATTTGTAGAATTTACTTTTGTAACTGTGTGAATTTCACATCTTGTATAATAAAAAAATTCTGACGATGTTCAGGTCCAAACTTAAACCATTTTCAGCTTGATCTGGCCGGTAGTGACCGGTAGTGTGGGAGTGGCCCGTAACCGCTGCGGGCTGGGGTGGTGAGGGTGAAGCAGATTTCACAAGTCATGATCTGTAAGGACATCTCTAGAAATTTGTTCATCAATTTCTTTCAATTAATGACAAACCCACGGATATTGATCTGGAAAAGACCTCCCTCCCCCCCTCCCCCCACACACACTTTCCCCCATTTCAAAATGTCCGAGCTCATTCATTTCGCCTTGCCATTTGTTGTGTTTAGCAGAAAGAAATTATTTTGCTTCAATGCAAACTTGAATGTCCAAGCGTTACAAGGTTGCAGGTCCACGGCGTCACAAGAGACCACAGCGTCATAAAGTTGAATGTCTACCGACTACTGTGTCACAAAGTTGAATGTCCAAATCGTCACAAACTGGATGACCACAGCGTCATAAGGTTGGATGTCCACGGCGTCACAAGGTTGAATGTCCAAAGCGTCACAAAATGGATGTCCACAGCGTCATAAGGTTGGATGTCCACGGCGTCACAAGGTTGAATGTCCAAAGCGTCACAAACTGGATGTCCACAACGTCATAAGGTTGGATGTCCACGGCGTCACAAGGTTAAATGTCCATGTCGTCACTAGCTGGAATGTCCACAGCGTCACAAGGTTTGGTCTTCACGAAGTCACAAGGTTGAATGTCCACAGGTTGAATATACGTCCACGGGGGTCACAATATTGAATGTCCATGGCGTTACAATGTTGAATATCCAAAGCGTCACAAGTTTGAATGTCCAAGGCGTCATAAGATTGAATGTCCACGGTGTCACAATGTTGAATGTCCGCAGCGTCACAAGGTCGAATGTCCACAGTGTCACAATGTTGAATGTCCGCGGCGTCACAAAAGATGCCAAAACAGAAAAAAAGTGATGCAATTTTTTCACAGGTGTTATCTTGCCCTTCCTTATTTTATTGCATATACACAAACTATAATCCTTGTTTCCCCCTTTAAACCCACCCCCCACTTCCCCCTCACTATTTTCCAACAGTTTTGCCCTGTGAACGTGTACAGAATTGTGTACAACATGACGCCATGCCTTGCTCTAGTCCATTACGTGCAAGAAACTGACAGTTGTGGTCAAACTAAATTGTTACTGTTGAATTTAATGCAATATTTCCCCTAGGTTTCTTACAGTGCCAATTTCAGTGCTCTCGATGGACAGTCTTAATTTGATCAGTTACAAGTTCGTTGGTCACCAATAAAGACACAGCACTGGCACCTGAAATGTTGGATTCTTGAACATGACTTTTCTATTGCTGAACCCACCAATTCTCAAAGTTCCAACAATACGCATCATACACGTCACATACACATTATACACGTCACATACACATCGTACACGTCACATACACATCGTACACGTCACATACACATCGTACACGTCACATTCACATTGTACACGTGACATACTTCCCCAGTTAGGAATTCTTCCTCTGATTAAATTGTCTCCGCCTCCACTCCTGGCTAAAATCCCTCCTTATAGATTTGAAATTCCTAATCCTAGATTTGAAATGCCTCCCCATACATTTGAAATGTCTCCCCCTAGATTTGAAATGCCTTCCCATAGATTTGAAATGCCTCCCCATAGATTTGAAATGCCTCCCCATAGATTTGAAATGCCTCCCCATACATTTGAAATGCCTCCCCATACATTTGAAATACCTCCCCATAGATTTGAAATGCCTCCCCATACATTTGAAATAACTTCCCATACATTTGAAATGCCTCCCCATAGATTTAAAATGCCTCCCCATAGAGTTGAAATTCCTCCCCATAGATTTGAAATGCCTCCCCATAGATTTGAAATGCCTCCCCATAGATTTGAAATGCCTCCCCATACATTTGAAATGCCTCCCCATACCTTTGAAATGCCTTCCCATACATTTGAAATGCCTCCCCATACATTTGAAATGCCTCCCCATAGATTTGAAATGCCTCCCCATAGATTTGAAATGCCTCCCCATACATTTGAAATGCCTCCCCATACATTTGAAATTCTTCCCCATACATTTGAAATTCTTCCCCATAGATTTGAAATGCCCCCCCACCCCCCCCCCACCCCATACATTTGAAATGCCTCCCCATGCATTTGAAATTCTTCCCCATACATTTGAAATTCTTCCCCATAGATTTGAAATGCCTCCCCATACATTTGAAATTCTTCCCCATAGATTTGAAATGCCTCCCCATACATTTGAAATGCCTCCCCATACATTTGAAATTCTTGCCCATAGATTTGAAATGCCTCCCTATACATTGGAAATGCCTCAGCATACATTTGAAATTCTTCTCCATAGATTTGAAATGCCTCCCCATACATTTGAAATGCCACCTCATAGATTTGCAATGCCTCCCCATAGATTTGAAATGCCTCCCCCTAGATTTGAAATGCCTCCCCCTAGATTTGAAATGCCTCCCCATAGATCTGAAATGCCTCCCCCTAGATTGGAAATGCCTCCCCATACATTTGGAATGCCTCCCCCTAGATTTGAAATGCCTCCCCATAGATTTGAAATGCCTCTCCCTAGATTTGAAATGCATCCCCATACATTTGAAATGCCTGCCCATAGATTTGAAATACCTCCCCATAGATTTGAAATGCCTCCCCATAGATTTGAAATTCCTGCCCGTGGATTTGAAATACCTCCCCATACATTTGAAATGCCTCCCCATAATTTGAAATGCCTCCCCGTAGATCTGAAATGCCTCCCCATAGATTTGAAATTCCTCCCAATAGATTTAAAATTCCTCCCCATAGATCTGATATGCCTCCCCATACATTTGAAATTCCTCCCCATACATTTGAAATTCTTCCCCGTAGATTTGAAATGCCTCCCCATAGATTTGGAATGCCTCCCCAAAGATTTGAAATGCCTCCCCACAGATTTGAAATTCCATTCCATAGTTTTGAAATGCCTATCCATCGATTTGAAATGCCTCCCCATAGATTTGAAATTCCCCCCCGTAGATTTGAAATGCCTCCCCAAAGATTTGAAATGCCTCCCCATAGATTTGAAATGCCTCCCCATAGATTTGAAATGCCTCCTCATACATTTGAAATGCCTCCCCATAGATTTGAAATGCCTCCCCATACATTCGAAATAACTCCCCATACATTTGAAATGCCTCCCCATAGATTTGAAATGCCTCCCCATACATTTGAAATAACTCCCCATACATTTGAAATGCCTCCCCATAGATTTGAAATGCCTCCCCATAGATTTGAAATTCCTCCCCATAGATTTGAAATGCCTCCCCATAGATTTGAAATGCCCCCATAGATTTGAAATGCCTCCCCATACATTTGAAATGCCTCCCCATAGATTTGAAATGCCTCCCCATAGATTTGAAATGCCTCCCCATAGATTTGAAATGCCTCCCCATACATTTGAAATGCCTCCCCATAGATTTGAAATGCCTCCCCATAGATTTGAAATGCCTCCCCATACATTTGAAATGCCTCCGCATAGATTTGAAATGCCTCCCCATACATTTGAAATGCCTCCCCATACATTTGAAATGCCTCCCCATAGATTTGAAATGCCTCCCCATACATTTGAAATTCTTCCCCATAGATTTGAAATGCCCCCCCCCCCCCCCATTACATTTGAAATGCCTCCCCATACATTTGAAATTCTTCCCCATAGATTTGATATGCCTCCCAATACATTTGAAATTCTTCCCCATAGATTTGAAATTCCTCCCCATACATTTGAAATGCCTCCCCATACATTTGAAATGCCTCCCCATAGATTTGAAATGCCTCCCCATACATTTGAAATTCTTCCCCATAGATTTGAAATGCCCCCCCCCCCATTACATTTGAAATGCCTCCCCATACATTTGAAATTCTTCCCCATAGATTTGATATGCCTCCCAATACATTTGAAATTCTTCCCCATAGATTTGAAATTCCTCCCCATACATTTGAAACGCCTCCCCATACATTTGAAATGCCTCCCCATACATTTGAAATTCTTCCCCATAGATTTTAAATGCCTCCTCATAATTTGAGCCTCCCCATAGATCTGAAATGCCTCCCCATAGATTTGAAATGCCTCCCCATACATTTGAAATGCCTGTCCATTGATTTGAAATGCCTCCCCATAGATTTGGAATGCCTCCCCCATAGATTTGAAATGCCTCCCCATAGATCTGAAATACCTCCCCCTAGATTTGAAATGCCTCCCCATACATTTGAAATGCCTCCCCATAGATTTGAAATACCTCCCCATAGATTTGAAACGCCTCCCCATAGATTTGAAATTCCTCCCCGTAGATTTGAAATGCCTCCCCATACATTTGAAATGCCTCCCCATCATTTGAAATGCCTCCCCATAGATCTGAAATGCCTCCCCATAGATTTGAAATTCCTCCCGATAGATTTAAAATTCCTCCACATAGATTTGAAATGCCTCCTCATACATTTGAAATTCCTCCCCATACATTTGAAATTCTTCCCCGTAGATTTGAAATGCCTCCCCATACATTTGAAATGCCTCCCCAAAGATTTGAAATGCCTCCCCGCAGATTTGAAATTCCTTTCCATAGTTTTGAAATGCCTCCCCATACATTTGAAATGCCTCCCCATAGATTTGAAATACCTCCCCATAGATTTGAAGTTCCTCCCCGTAGATTTGAAATGCCTCCCCAAAGATTTGAAATGCCTCCCCATAGATTTGAAATGCCTCCCCATAGATTTGAAATGCCTCCCCATACATTTGAAATACCTCCCCATAGATTTGAAATGCCTCCCCATACATTCGAAATAACTCCCCATACATTTGAAATGCCTCCCCGTAGATTTGAAATGCCTCCCCATACATTTGAAATGCCCCCCCCCCATACATTTTAAATGCCTCCCCATACATTTGAAATTCTTCCCCATAGATTTGAAATGCCTCCGCATACATTTGAAATGCCTCCCCATACATTTGAAATGCCTCCCCATACATTTGAAATTCTTCCCCATAGATTTGAAATGCCTCCCCATACATTTGAAATGCCTCCCCATACATTTGAAATTCTTCCCCATAGATTTGAAATGCCTCCCCATACATTTGAAATGCCACCTCATAGATTTGAAATGCCTCCACATAGATTTGAAATGCCTCCCCATACATTTGGAATGCCTCCCCCTAGATTTGAAATGCCTCCCCATAGATCTGAAATGCCTCCCCATACATTTGAAATGCCTCCCCATACATTTGAAATGCCTCCCCATACATTTGAAATACCTCCCCATAGATTTAAAATGCCTCCCCATACATTTGAAATGCCTCCCCATAGATTTGAAATACCTCCCCATCGATTTGAAATGCCTCCCCATAGATTTGAAATGCCTCCTCATAGATTTGAAATACCTCCCCATAGATTTGAAATGCCTCCTCATAGATTTGAAATGCCTCCCCATAGATTTGAAATGCCTCCCCATAGATTTGAAATGCCTCCTCATAGATTTAAAATGCCTCCCCATAGATTTGAAATGCCTCCCCATAGATTTGAAATGCCTCCCCATAGATTTGAAATTCCTCCCCAAAGATTTGAAATGCCTCCTCAAAGATTTGAAATGCCTCCCCATAGATTTGAAATTTCTCCCCATAGATTTGAATCGCCTCCAATGTGAGCTAAGAGCCTTCCCTTTGAGAGCCACTAGTTGACAGAAACCAGGATGTCTGAAGAAGCCGAGTTAAAGTTAAAAGTTCTTGTTTTGAGAGCTCCGTCCCGCACTCAGTGTTGAAACCTTCACAATAAGCACAGAAAAGATATAAAAGATACATTAATGATTATTGTATTCATTGGATTCTCCCAGGCGTGTTGTTCACGTCGTGGTTGCCAGGCAACCGTCAAATGATTATCCTCAACATCACTAAAGAATATTTGTCAAGCAAATGACGTGCTCTCTCTGTCTCTCCTTATTTCTTTATTGAAACTTTTGAACAAACGCCAGGCTTAAATTTTACAACAACAACAACAAAAAAAAAACAAGGAAAGGAAAAAAAACAACAATAAAGAACAAAATAATCTTTTGCCACTGTGTCCAGGTCTGTTGAGACCAAAACTTGAGCCATGAAGTTACAGAAAATATAAAAACAAAATTATTGATCGGAAAAGAAGTGGCTGCTATTGGTAGATGAGAAAGGAACAAAAACAAACTATTTTGTGTTCATTTAAGAATTGGTCCGGGCCGACCGACCGACCGACCGACCGACCGACCGACCCAGCCTGTAGAACTTGATGAAATATATTATGTCATTGTATAACTGCCCAAATAAAAGAAATAATTATGTTACATGGCTAAAACATTTTAGTGCACAGAGCAAACATAATGGTTGTTTTTCTTTCTCAAGACAAGGAAATTGGAAGAATGAAGATTCAAGTCTGTACATTGATGATTTATACAGGACATTCGTGTCTCAGAATTTGGAACACAACAAAGTCCGAACTTTTTTTTATCTAATTCTTGAACCAGCTAAAAGTCCAGAAAGATCTCACAGTTTTGTCGTTTCTGAAGGAATTCACACACACACACACAAACGAGAAGTTTTGAAAGCTGAGAAAGCCATGAACTTACAGAAACCATGAACTTACAGAAACCATGAACTTACAGAAACCATGAACTTACAGAAACCATGAACTTACAGAAACCATGAACTTACAGAAACCATGAACTTACAGAAACTACAAGGCCAAAAAACAAGAAGAACCAGAGGAAAGAGAACGAAAAAAACAAAACAAGTGCAAATGTCATGCGCAGTCAGAAATCCTTCAAAACCAAAGAGATGAACACAGACACAATTCTGTCACCAGAGTTGATTGCCACAGTTGAACAGTTACTGGTGAGTCCAGTTCTCACCATCGAGCTCTCTAGGGCGTAATTTGGCCATCAGCTGTTCGTCAGTTGGACTCGACCACGACCATTTAGTCATCAAGTGAGCGGGAGTGGGGGTGAGGGGGGGGGGTAGGGGATGGGGGTGGTGGTGGTTGACTGTGGGTGCACATGTTCCTGATTTGCCCAATCTGAGCACGGAAGAAATCTGGCAGTGGGGGCAGGGTACAACCAAGGTCAATGCCAAGCTAAGGAAACTACCCGCTCCCCCCCCCCTCCCCCCAATCAGACATATATATACACACGTACATACATATATTTATACACATATACACAAACATGCAAACACACACACACACACACACATAAACACACCAACACACACTCACGCGCGGGCACACGCATATACACACACGCACTTGCACACACCTACATAAACACACACAGGTATGAGATACGAGTATGCCGTAAAAAACGTCCCACGTGTTCATTGATAACTTGACTTTTAAGGAAAATAGATTTACCATCGTTCATGACACCCGTCCTATTCCTTCAGTCTTACATCAATGACCTCCGGGTGACCTCAGGATGCCCAGGCCGGGAAGTCACACAGTGTAGAGCGGGGATGAGATAAAAAAAAAAAAAAGCTTTTTCCTCAAAAAAGGTTATGTTTTATGTTTAAAAACTGGTGAGAAATTAGTGGGAAGAAAATGAATTCTGAGAAATCCGTTCAGAACAACAAAAAAAAATGGTTTAGGAAATAATTGGCCTGGTCAACTTGACATTTATTTTCTTTCCTCCTAAATATTTTTCTGATCAGGTTCACAAATGAGAAATTGGCAACAGTTTTGTTTTCTAATGGACATGAATCAGCACGAACTAAGTGGTAAAATGTCATGTACTGACTCAAACCCCAGAACTGAAAGCAGCAACACAAACCCAGCAGGATGGATGTCTTTACTGGTCACTGTGACGTGGACATGAGGTCAGATGTAGGAACTGATTGGCTGCAGTAGTTCCCTGGGTTTGTCTTTGAACATTCAGAATTATTCTCTGCTTATTGCCCCCATTACCTGATGTATCGTACATCCCTGACGTCTCGTACACGCCAGTAACTATTGCTGTTATGTTGACCCCAATGTCTGAGCCAGGTTTTGACACGTCCAGTCTCTTGTCGGTTTGCGTGTCTCTCTGTGTGTCTGATGCTTGCTGAGGTCAATACAATTGTAAGATAGGAAGTACTACAAGTCGTACCACCCCCCCCCCCCAACCCTCTTTTTTCTCTCTCCTCAGCTTTGCCCTGTACAACAATTATTGCGACCTATTACATCAGGTACACCCCCTACCACCCAACCCCCTTTTCCCCCACACCAAGGTAGATCTTTCATCTCAGATCATCAAGATCGTTGTGATCCTGTGTTGTCCACTGCTGTGTACTCGGTCAAGCCTCGGGGGGAAAGGTGAGGAGGAAAAGGTCGCTATTTATCTTTATTTGAACCTCAGCTGGTCACAATGAAAGAACTCGCTAGTAGGATCGAGTACCTAGTCTTCTCGGATAAGGACGAAACATTCGGAGGGCCCGTGTGCACGTTACGCATGTTAAAGATACATTGGCAGTTGGAAATCGTAAAGAGCAGGCCGAACAGGCCGCTGCCGGGGCAAAATTGAAATTAATAGATTAAAAATTTATCCATATCATACCCACCCCACCCCCACCCCCCACCAGCAACAACAAAATTTATTATTCATTATTAAAAAATATATTATTATTAATAAATATTCAAATATTATTTGAGTTGTGATATGAGTTGTGATATATGTGATGTGACTTGTGAACTGTTGTGAACTGCGCCTAACAGGCTGCGTTACAATTTGCTCTGAGATAGAGAGAGGCAGAGAGAGAGAGAGAGAGAGTGAGCGAGACAGGGAGAGAGAAAGAAGCAGTGTAGTGTGTTGAGCGCTTCGCAGGCGCTCCATTCTGCTCTGTGGTTGACATGTTGCTCCTGTAAAGCGCATGGAGCATTTTAAATGGATATGCACTATATAAATGCCATCCATTATTATTATTATTATTATAAAATGATATTTTGCTACACTGACTGGGCATAGAGTGTTAATTTTCCTACCGTCTAACTGACTTGGGGACAAAAAAAACGCGTGAAGAAAAATCGATATCGAATTTTTTTAGCTTTCATTGTCTGTACGGAATTTTAAAAGCTTTCGCTATGCCGTGTCAATAAATGAAGACAGGAGAAAAGACATACCGGTAGCTTTGTTTGGTCCATTCGTCAGAAAGACGTTTTCTATAAATTATAGTGCGCTGTACAGTAGCAGGCTGTATTGAGTACACAATACAGCCTGCTACTGTCACCCCCCACTGTCTTGTGGGTCATCTCGGGAGAGAGGAAGACTAGGGGAAGGTAACCCTGAATACAAATACCACACTGCCTTGTGTGTTGCTATGATAGCAAAGGCTATGGGAGTAAACCCAGACAGAAAATCAGGAGTGGAGACCCGAAGGTGGTTGTCAGGGAGAACTGCATCAAACTGGCTTCCAGCATCTCCTGCAGCCGGACTAGTTCCAAATGTATTGACCTGGTCTCTCCCTTGGGTTTAACTAGAATGGCAGAGAGAGGGGTGGTGCCTCTGGGCAAAGCACCATCTCTTAAAAATAGCCCAGGCAAGACAGCAAAACGAGGAGGCGTTTGCTCGGGCTTGGCAAGCGTCTGTCTCTCCTCTATAAGCCCACCCATTTCCGATTTGGAGAGGACACTCCAGCCATCCGTTACGGATGGGCACAACACGGGAGGTGGCAGTTACCGGTGATAAGCTCAATCCATTTGGCGTACGGATGAGCGCCAGGGGTCCCCTCTGTCGGTGGGAGCGGCTTTTCAGCTGCATTGATCAACTACCGCCCGCCGTAACCTGGGCAGCCCCCAGGCAGTTGGGTGTTGTTCCGCCACGTCAGTCTGCTTCATAAGGTGGTTGGAGCTAGACCAAAAGTCGAAAAGCTGACGTAAAGTGTGCACCTGGCAAAAACAGAAAAATACTAAAACTTGGTACCTGGAACGTCAGAACAATGCGCCCAGGCTTGCAACAGCAAGATCTCACTGATATTGACTCTATCAGGAAATCCCAAATTATTGATCGAGAACTTCAGCTACTAAACATCGACATCGCTGCCCTTCAAGAAACTCGACTTCCCGACTCCGGGTCAGTCAAAGAAGAAAACTACACCTTCTTCTGGCAGGGCCTTAGCAGCGAACAGCCGAGAATCCACGGCGTGGGCTTCGCCGTAAAAAACTCCCTTATCAATTCGATCGCAACTCCAATTGGAGTGTCAGAACGCATCATGACACTCAGACTGAACACCCGGTCTGGTTTTACCAACATTATCTGTGTCTATGCCCCAACACTTACCTCCTCTGACGAAACCAAAGACATTTTCTACGAGGCATTGCAGAGGACTCTCCACAACATCCCTCTCACCGAAGGCCTGCTAATTCTGGGTGACTTTAACGCTCGAGTGGGAGCAGATCACTCCGCATGGCCAAAGTGCATTGGGCACTTCGGCATTGGCAACATCAACGAAAACGGGCAGCGCCTTCTGGAGCTATGCTCCGTAAACTCATTATGTGTTACAAACACGTACTTTGACCTTAAGAGATGCCAAAGAACATCATGGCGCCATCCCAGGTCTGGCCATTGGCATCAATTAGATCTTATTCTCTCAAGGAGGAAGAGTTTGGGCTGTATAAAAATAACTCGTTCCCTCCACAGTGCTGACTGTGACACCGACCATGCACTGGTAGTCAGCAAAATCAAAATTTCGGCCAAGAAAATATACAGATCAAAAGCCCCTTCAATCCCTAAGATCAATGTAACAGCAATCAGAGATGAATCAAATAGAAAGTCATTTGAAAAGTTATTTGCTGAAAGCATGGATAATGTCACCCAATGTGACTCGGTAGATGAAACATGGAACACTCTCAGTTCAAAAATTCATGACTGTGCCATCAAGTCTTTTGGACAGCATAAAGTTTCAAACAACGACTGGGTAGCCCAGAACAGCGAAATTCTCCTACCTCTCATTGAGCAAAAGAAATCTGCTTTCAATGAGTATAACAAAAATTGCAATCAGAGTACAAAAACTTGTTTGAAAAATGCAAAAGCTAAACTTCAGCTGGAGGTAAGACGTTGCGCCAACAAATACTGGACAGACTTGTGTAACAGCATACAAGAGGCAAATGAAAAGGGAGATATGAAAACCGCCTTTAGCCAGATGAAAGTAGCTCTTGGGCCAATCATCACCAAAAGCGCCCCACTTAAGTCTGTAAATGGTGAACCCATCACAGATAAAAATGAACAACTGAATAGGTGGGTAGAGCATTACTCTCTGTTGTATTCAACTGAGAAAAATATTCCACCAGATTTTGAGGAACACCTCCAAAAACTGCCAATAATGGCCGAACTTGACGCTGAACCTTCCTTAGTCGAGCTTTCCAATGCAATCGACCACCTGTCTGCTGGAAAAGCCACAGGAAGTGACAACATTCCTGCAGAGGTATTAAAAGACCTAAAAGGCCCACTATTACCACACCTGTATAATCTGTTACTGCAGTGTTGGAAAGAAGGCGTGATACCACATGATATGAGAGACGCCAAAATTGTCACACTTTACAAGAACAAAGGAGACAAAGGCGACTGCAACAACTATCGAGGCATATCCCTCCTCAGCATTACTGGAAAGGCTTTTGCTCGCGTCATCCTCTGCCGCCTTCAACAACTGGCGGAAAAAGTCTTACCAGAAACACAATGTGGCTTTCGAAGCAAACGATCAACTATTGACATGATATTTGCACTTCGGCAAATCCAAGAAAAATGTAAAGAACAAAACAGGCCGCTTATAACATGCTTTGTGGACCTAACAAAGGCTTTCGACACCGTAAGCCGATCTGGCCTGTATGCAGTCCTTAAATCCATAGGCTGTCCACCAACATTGCTAAAACTTATTGCATCCTTCCACACTGACATGAGGGCATGTGTCAACTTTGAGGGCTGCACATCCAATTCATTTGCTGTAAACAGCGGTGTGAAGCAGGGATGTGTTCTTGCTCCTACCTTATTTGGTATATATTTTGCAGCCCTACTCAAGAATGCCTTCGGTCAATGTTCAGGTGGAGTACTTATTAACACCAGAGTGGACGGCTCCATTTTTAATGTTGCCAGACTAAAAGCAAAATCTCGTACAGAGCATATTATGTTACAAGAGCTCCTCTTCGCAGATGATGCTGCAATCGTGGCCCACGATGAAACCATGCTCCAGGCTCTCATCAATAGCCTTGCCAAAGCCTGTGACAAATTCATGCTAAAGATCAGTATCTCAAAAACTGTAGTTTTGACACAAGGCTTGAGAAACCCCAACCCAATCATGCTGAATGGCTCTCCTCTGGAGCAAGTGGGAAAATTCTGCTACCTAGGCTCAACCATCAGTGGTAGCACAGACATAACAACTGAAATAAATGCCAGAATAGGAAAGGCGGCCACAGCTTTTGGCAAACTCTCAAAAAAGGTGTGGAACAATAGCAAGCTGACCATCAAAACAAAGGTACTCGTGTACCAAACTTGCGTCCTAAGCACCCTGCTGTATGGCTCAGAGACATGGACCACCTACTCCAAACATGAAAGATCCCTCAACTCTTTCCACCTGCGCTGCCTACGCAAAATTCTCAAGATCAAGTGGCAAGACAGGATCTCAAATATCGAAGTTCTGAGCCGAGCCAACATTCCATCAACTCAAGCTCTCCTAGGCAAAAAAAGACTGCGGTGGCTTGGACATCTCCACCGTATGGAAAATGATCGCATCCCCAGACAAATTCTCTACGGGGAACTTGCTACTGGCAACCGACCCAGAGGTAGGCCACATCTGCGATTCAAAGACACTTGCAAGGTCACGATGAAAGCATTCAACATCGACCCCAATGAATGGGAGAACCTTGCAAATGATCGAAGCAGATGGAGACAAAAATTGCGCAGTGGCACGCTCGCAATAGACTTCAAGGCAAAAGAAACATACCTGACAAAACGACAGAGGCGGAATGAAAACACTCGCCAAAGTGAACCCAAAAGACTGACCTGCAATCACTGCCATCGCACTCTCGGGTCAAACATTGGTAGAATAAGCCACGAGAGAAGCTGTCAGTCAAAGTGAAAGTGAATATTCTAGCTGCTAAGACCGTCTGTAAAGACGCTAAAGGCCATATAGTACCATGACAAAGCACTTAAAGGATTGGAGAATGACAGACTACAGACATCAGTTTCAGTCCGGCTGGTCAGTATTCTATGACGATTTCAATTGTTAGGGTGCAATTTTGACTATCTCTTAGTGCCAGTGTCCACTACATTACAATAGCGTAGTAACGACGACTTTTGTCTAGAGAACAGAATTTTCTGTTCATCAAACTTTCAGAACCATCTTATGATGCGCATGCGCAATATCCATCATAGAATTCTTCTGTCGTCATTTGCTTTGACGTCAGCATGCAGATTTTATTGGACACTTTCCAGTTTGACTCTCTCGAGAAAACAACAAATTTACATAGAATAGCAAATTCGGAAAATGACTGTTGTTTTAAGTACATACGGTCCCCAAGCGTTTGTGCTCGCTGCGGGTACATATCCGTGCCTATCCCTAACCCCGTCCTTATCCTCAACCCTAAGTCTTATCGAATCCCTAATCTGCCCCTTACCCTTTCAATTAAAAAAAAAAACAGGAGGAAAGCAAATAGAAAATCTGAAAGAATAGTTCATTAAGGCCGTTGTTGGGAGTATTTCGGGAAAAACGCCTGGCTCTGGAGTCACAAAAGGCTATAAACTATTGACCCCTAGAGCAAAAAGTTGGGGTACATACACACTTGTAACAACGTTCTTCAAGGAAAAATGTGGCAGATAGAATGGCAGAATTTTGTTTTCTTTGTTTTTAACCAATCAGTGACCAGACAATCACATGGTTGCGCTGTCAAAATATTCTACAAAGAGATTTAAAAATTCATGTCAAATGAAAGTAAAACTAAACATTTATGTAATTATAAAAAAGAAAGAAAAACATTCTATAATTAGAATGTGTTACACAGATTGGCCATGGTGTGTTGCAGATATTTCATGTAGAATGTCGGCCACAAAAGAGTTCCTTTCAACTTCGAATTTCTTTATTTGTCACATTCTGCCCGCGAGAGCTCAGGGAATTTTTTTTACAAAATTGACGTCTAACAGAAAAACCGCTGAATTGATCACAGCAAATCCTTTCACGCGAGACCAGTATGAACAGGGGAGGTAAATGTGTGTTGGCATTTCTAAAAGAAACAGAACCGTCAGACTTCTGGTCAGAATGTTTAATCAGGAATTGATTATTGATTTTACTTCCTCTGGCAGAATTGTGTATCGATTTATGAGCAGGCAAATGATCAGGCAATGTTCATTCTACATGATCTTTTTTTTTCTTATCTTTTGATTTCAGACAATGTTTGTGGTAGAATCCAATATTCACTCAGCAGCCATACACGTGGAAAACATCTTCATAATATATGGGCCCCCTTCGGCAACTTGACACATTATTTATGCATGTGATAAGCTAATGCTACAGCGGAGTGTGTCACACAATTACTGAGAGATGATGTCATTCAGCTATTTATAGATGGGCGGTGTTTAGTAGAGAATCGAATATCTTGAAAAGTTGCACAGGAAATCCACAACCTGGCAATATTTTGTTTCCTGACCAACGACTTGTCACAACAATTGATCTACAAACTGTCTCTGTGAAAACCTCGATTATCCCACGACCTTTCATGTCCAGGGGTTTCACTATTGCAGGTTCAGTCATTTTGTGTTTTAAAAAGGTGAGACTATAGCCGCCCATGGCCCCTCATAGCCTCCCATGCCCCCCCCCCAGCCTCCCATAGCTTCTATAGCCTTCCATAGCTTTCAATAGCATCCCACAGCATCTCATCCTCCCATAGCCTTCCACAGCCTGCAGTAGCTTCCCATGGCCCCTCATAGCCTCCCATAGCTTCCCATGGCTTTCCATAGCCTCCGTACCCTCCTATAGCTTTCTAAAGCATCCTATAGCTTTCCATACCTTCCCATAGCCTTCCATAACTTTCATAGCCTCCCATAGCCTCCCATGACCCCCCATAGCCTCCCATAGCTTCCCATGACCCCCCATAGCCTCCCATAGCCTTCCATGACCCCCATAGCCTCCCATAGCCTCCCATGACCCCCCATAGCCTCCCATAGCCTCCCATGACCCCCATAGCCTCCCATAGCCTCACATGACCCCCATAGCCTCCCATAGCCTCCCATGACCCCCCATTACCCCCATAGCCTCCCATAGCCTCCCATGACCCCCATAGCCTCCCATAGCCTCCCATGACCCCCCATGACCCCCATAGCCTCCCATAGCCTCCCATGACCCCCCATGACCCCCATAGCCTCCCATATCCTCCCATGACCCCCCATGACCCCCATAGCCTCCCATATCCTCCCATGACCCCCCATGACCCCCATAGCCTCCCATATCCTCCCATGACCCCCATGAGCCCCATAGCCTCCCATATCCTCCCATGACCCCCCATGAGCCCCATAGCCTCCCATATCCGGCAAGGTAGCAAATTAAAACAGTAAATGTTATGTCGTGAGGAATGTTTTCTCCTTCTTACTTTCCTCTCTAGCCTAACAGAAAACATTTCCAGCTCTCCCACCTACATCTGTAGCTTTTCCTTTGGCAGGACAGTTAGGTCAGTGACATCACTGTAGTATTCAGTGTGACCTCAGACTTCAATGTACAACCTCTAACTCCCCCCCCCCCCACACCTCCACCCTCTCAACTTTCCCACCCTTCCCAAACCTGCCAACTCCCCCCCCCTCCACCCTCTCAACTTTCCCACCCTTCCCAAACCTGCCAACTCCACCCCCCCCCACACCTCCACCCTCTCAACTTTCCCACCCTTCCCAAACTGCCAACTCCCCCCCCCCCCCCACACCTCCACCCTCTCAACTTTCCCACCCTTCCCAAACCTGCCAACTCCCCCCCCCCTCTCTCCCTCCATGTTTGGTATTTCAGTACTCTTCCTTCCCCCTATTAAAAAAAATCGCTTTAATTGGTGACCGACCTGTGTTCCACTCAGCAATGTCACCCGAGAAAGTGGACAGGTCACTGAATGGGGATGACGTCATAATGACTGTTGTAGAGGAGAATAGCGCGCGCTGCGGCCCGATGACAATCCTTGGCCACATTTGTTTTTCTATATTTTTTTCTCCGTTTTCTGCAAAACAAATTCATTTTAAAAGAACAAAGAAAACCAAAATGGCAAGGAATCATTCCTCTCCCCCCCCTCCCACCCCACCCCCTTTCAGATCCTTGTCAAGCCGTCAAATTCCACACACGCGAGTGCACACGTAGTGCTGACGTCACACTTGCGTATCCCTGGCAACAGTGCAGAGCGCAGAGCGGCGGCCGCAGAACGTGCCTAACAGTTCAGTAGCGGGGGGAACTCGTATATGACAGGACGTAATTTCAGCGATCGTAAAAACTTTGGAGTGGCCAGGCGACATTGACATCAACTGATTACATTTGGGGATTAATCAACTTGTCATCATAAATATTCAAGGTAAAATTTTTGGCTGGAACGTGTAAACATGTGCTGGTAGAAAAAAACAAAAAAAGGTTTACTGAAAGCTGAGACAATGTACAAATTTTGATAATTTTCCAAGCAAATGACATAAAAATTAATTATAGCATCATATTTCTGTAGTCTTGTAGGTTTGAATCATTTGCGATTGTGGGCGCTTTCTTGCTGCAAATGTTGTTCTGCTACTATCTGTCTTTATGACCCGACTTACCACAATAGGTGTTGTAAAGTAGTTTAGATTAGTTTGTGTGCGACATTTTAATTTCCTCTTCATGACAAAATCAGAAAAAAGACTCGAATAAATGTCTTTTTGTCCATGTGTTTGTTTGAGTTTATGTCAATTTTGTCAAATTCTGAAATGAACAGGAAATAAACACAGAAATGTAATCGATATTTCACACCGCTCAGTGTTTCAAACTTGTTCAATCATCAAGGAGAATATTCTCTCACGGCGATGGATTGTTAGACAGTAGGTAAAGCCAAGTTTGAAGCGATTGAACATAATTATATACGGTCATTTTGTGGTCAGTGAGAATTGGTGATGGGTGAAATTTGCCTATGCGGTTTAAGCCATGGTAATCCTAAGCCAAGACAAAGAAGTAGATAAATGTTGAAGATTTGCCGGATAGCAGCGATGACGTGTATCAGTGGCAGTTTAAGTTCTTCCGTCAACATTTAATGGCGAGATCACATCATCATTCAAATTGGGCTGTCGTGTACCGACTTACTGGCCCTTGTTTTTGGCAGCTGACCAAAACGAAAAGTAAAATTGATATCTGTAAACACACGTGACATAACTGAGCAATGGTGTCATTCTTACACGATATGTTGGCGGCTCAAATCTTCATATCTTTTATTATTTCACCTTAAGTTTTGCGAGAAAAAAACAACCGTCATTGAAATAATTCCGAATGAAAAGATAATTGTATCCCAGTGGTCTTTCCTGTTCTTACTTTCACAGTGCCATAGACAGGAACACATTACTCATCAATATTGGCACGGCCAGGAATAGGTTAAACTTTTGTAAATATACAAAATACAAAATATTTGTTTACTTTTTCAGACAGGACATTTTCGTTATCAACTTCTAAGACTTTGCTGTATGACGTCATTGTCCAGTATTTTTCCACCTAACACTGAACAGAAATTTTTTTATCATTCCAGTTTGTCCTCACTATTCCTTGTCAGTTTTAGAGCCCTACATTAATTTTGTTCCCATTATTCCTTGTCAGTTTTAGAGCTCTACATTAATTTTGTTCCCATTATTCCTTGTCAGTTTTAGAGCTCTACATTAATTTTGTTCCCATTATTCCTTGTCAGTTTTAGAGCTCTACATAAATTTTGTTCCCATTATTCCGTGTCAGTTTTAGAGCTCTACACAAATTTTGTTCCCATTATTCCGTGTCAGTTTTAGAGCTCTACATTAATTTTGTTCCCATTATTCCGTGTCAGTTTTAGAGCTCTACATTAATTTGTTCCCATTATTCCTTGTCAGTTTTAGAGCTCTACATTAATTTTGTTCCCATTATTCCGTGTCAGTTTTAGAGCTCTACATTAATTTTGTTCCCATTATTCCTTGTCAGTTTTAGAGCTCTACATTAATTTTGTTCCCATTATTCCTTGTCAGTTTTAGAACTCTACATTAATTTTGTTCCCATTATTCCGTGTCAGTTTTAGAGCTCTACATTAATTTTGTTCCCATTATTCCATGTCAGTTTTAGAGCTCTACATTAATTTGTTCCCATTATTCCTTGTCAGTTTTAGAGCTCTACATTAATTTTGTTCCCATTATTCCGTGTCAGTTTTAGAGCTCTACATTAATTTTGTTCCCATTATTCCTTGTCAGTTTTAGAGCTCTACATTAATTTTGTTCCCATTATTCCTTGTCAGTTTTAGAACTCTACATTAATTTTGTTCCCATTATTCCGTGTCAGTTTTAGAGCTCTACATTAATTTTGTTCCCATTATTCCGTGTCAGTTTTAGAGCTCTACATTAATTTTGTTCCCATTATTCCTTGGCAGTTTTATAGCTCTACATTAATTTTGTTCCCATTATTCCTAGTCAGTTTTAGAGCTCTACATTAATTTTGTTCCCATTATTCCTTGGCAGTTTTATAGCTCTACATTAATTTGTTCCCATTATTCCTTGTCAGTTTTAGAGCTCTACATTAATTTTGTTCCCATTATTCCTTGTCAGTTCTATAGTATTATTTTTGTTCTGATTATGGCTTGTCAATTCTATAGCTCTACATTTGTTCCCATTATTTCCTGTCAATTCTATAGCTCTATATTAAATTTGTTCTCATTATGTCTTGTCAATTCAATAACTCTGTCTTTGCTTTTGTTATTCCATGTCGGTTCTACATCTCTACTCTGTCCCCATTATTTCTTGTTGATTTTACAGCTTTACATGTGTCCTCATTATTTCTAGTTAATTCTATAGTTCTACATTAATTTTTGTCCTCTTTAATTCATGTCAGTTATGCAGCTCTACATTTGTCTTCGTTATTTCTTGTCAATTCTATATCTTAACCTTTGTCCATATTATTTTATGTCCGTCCTATACTTCTGCATTTCTACGCGGTTCTTCATGTCAACTCTATTATTCCACTTTAGTCCTCATTATCCCAGGTCATTTCTATACCTCTAACATTGTCCCCATTAACCCATGTCAATTCTAGAACTTAACCTTTGTGCCCATAATTTCATCTCAGTTCTATAGTTTTACATTTCTACAAGGTTCTTCATGTCAACTCCACTGTTCCACATTAGTCCTCATTATTCCATGTCCGTTCTATAGTTCTACATTAGTCTTCATTATTCCATGTCCGTTCTATAGTTCTACATTAGTCCTCATTATTCCATGTCCGTTCTATAGTTCTACATTAGTCCTCATTATTCCCTGTCCGTTCTATAGCTCTACTCCTGTCATTTTCCTCAGGTCACTCAGAAATTCTGGCATGAAAACAAGGAAAAGGCAGAGTTTTTCCCTAGCATTTCTCGGGTTAGTCTGGACACTCAGCGTTATCTCAACAGGTTGGTATTTATCTATAGCTAGTGGTTGGTTGTTCAGTTCTTGTGTTTCTGTAATGCTTAAGTAAGTTGTTTGTTGTAGTTTAACGTGACGGGCGGAACTGCAGTTTTCACTAGCAGGGAGAGACATACAAATAGAGAATGGAAAATTAATATCCTGAGTCCTAAAAAAAAACTGTACAAAATCTGTGACATGGCAGCAGTACACATGGCAGCAGTACACATGGCAGCAGTACAACACATGGCAGCAGTACACATGGCAGCAGTACACATGGCAGCAGTACACATGGCAGCAGTACACATGGCAGCAGTACAACACATGGCAGCAGTACAACACATGGCAGCAGTACACATGGCAGCAGTACGCATGGCAGCAGTACAACACATGGCAGCAGTACGCATGGCAGCAGTACACATGGCAGCAGTACAACACATGGCAGCAGTACACATGGCAGCAGTACACATGGCAGCAGTACAACACATGGCAGCAGTACAACACATGGCAGCAGTACACATGGCAGCAGTACACATGGCAGCAGTACACATGGCAGCAGTACACATGGCAGCAGCGCTTAAAGAAAACGTCAAATATGGAATAAAGAAAAAAAACGTTCTCTCACATAAACCAAACAATGTGGCCCATGTGTTTTACAATGAATCTGAATATTTAGTTGATGGACACGGGAGATCAGGAACTTGTCAATACAAAACAATATTTATCCATCAGCTGAATGACCTCACTTAGACATATGTCCAAAATGGCGCCTTTTCGTAAGTGTCGCAGATTATTAATCCCCCCCCCCCCAAACTGTGCGGCGGGCAGAGCTTTGCCGTAATACCATAGAAGGTCAGAAAGTGACTTTGACAACTCCTTGACTGCAAGTAATAATGATAATAATAATGAAGAACATTTAGTAGATGTAACGCCTGATCCAAATAATTTACTCTAGCTGCTTTACAGAAAATCTTATTCTCTCCATCTGCAACTCTCTTTGTCTCTCTCTCTCTCTCTCTCTCTCTCTGTATGTCTCTCGGTTTCTCTATCTCTCTGTCTGTCTGTCTGTCTGTCTCTATCTCTCGCACAATCTATTGCACACACTCCTATGCTAGACAGAGTATACTACTTTCAAGCAACCTGTACAGTTACAATTGGTACTACATTTTGTAATTATCACTACAATTTTAAATTAGTATCACGTTTGTATCATTTACTACTGCAGTCATTACATCAGCAATTATTGTTACATTTTTAACTAATCTTACCATTACTGCAACACCTACTAGTACATTTTCTGCTACAGCCATTACATCTATAATTACAACAATATTTTCGACGGCTGCTCCAATCCTTATATTACCTATACCATTAATACAGTTGCAGCTGCCAGAGATAGGTTACATTTGCCATGTCCTGAATGTAAATCAAAAGTCCTGTGGGCTAGGTCATTTTGCCCTACACCCACAGAATCCGCGTAGATCAATTTCTATAATTTGTCACACACATTCATGTAATTGTATGATCTACGCATGATCTACGTAAGTAAACTTTGGTGATGATGTTGTATTTATCCAACAATAAACTAATTACAATGTTTGTGTGTGTGTGTGTGTGTGTGTGTGTGTGTGTGTGTGTGTGTGACCCAGGAAGATGCGAGGCCGCGGATTCTCCAGCAGATTCAGACCTGGGCGGAGACAAGACAAGAAAATTGCTTTGGCGCCATGAAGATTTCCCTTGGCTGGAGGATGACGGCGATGTGGACCAATCGGAGGACGTCATCCTGTCACGTGATCGCAGATCAACCAATGACACCGACGATGACAAATCTATCTGGGAAGAGATTGAGGTTGGTCACAACATTCAGCATTTACCCCCCCTCCCCCAGCCCCCACCGCCATTTTTCATCAAAACGTAAGTTCCCGGGCAGAAAATCCTCACATTGAGTCCTAACCTACTACATCCATTTCATTCTAGTCCAGCCTAGTCTAGATGGTTCCAGGATGGTCAGGTTTATGCCACAGTTTGGCTCCTTCAATTTGAATGTTCCCCAATAATTCTCACCGATATTTCCCTGCCATCTTTCACTGGAGGAAAATCTTTCACAAAAATTATGAGCTGACAACAGGCAATCAGTAGAGAGAGAGAAAAGCTGATTCATGCATGGCGTGATGAAGTGTGAGGGAGAAAGTGAGAAATACAATTTATATATAATAATAATAATCTTTTTTATAGCGCCAGATCCCCCAAAATTGCTCCAGGCACATTACTGAAAGTCTTGTTCTGTCCATCTGCAACTCACCCTCTCTCTCTCTCTCTCTGGCACACAATCTATTGCATACAATTTTATGCTAGACATACCTACACACACATACACACACACACATAACATTATGCACAAAAGGCAGATATTAAAGAAAAAAAAACGCAAAAATCAAAATGAATTGAGAAAATCAATGGATTGGGAATGTCGAGACTTCACAACTGATAGTGATTTTGGAAAAGGTGGGCCTTTAGACTAGTTTTGAATTTTGACTCGGTAGAAGCTCGGTAGATGCTCGGTAGAAGCTCGGTAGATGCTCGGTAGATGCTCGGTAGATGCTCGGTAGAAGCTCGGTAGAAGCTCGGTAGATGCTCGGTAGATGCTCGGTAGATGCTTCTTGCAATGATTTTGGCAGTGAGTCCCATATGTGCAGGGCACAGTGTGTAAATGCTTTGCCTCCTAATTTCTTTGACTTGCAGTTAAAAATCTTAAGAAGGCCCTGATCGCTTGATCTTAAAGAACGGCGTGGTGAGTAGGGCTCTACCAGGGTGGAAAGGTAAGGTGGTGCAGTTTTGTTGATGTACTTGTAGCACGGTAATGCTGTTTTTGTACTGGATTCGCAATTGGTGGCCAGTGCAGTTTAATAAGTATAGGGTAATGTTTTCACTCTTTTTTCTTCTTTAAGACAATTCTAGCAACTTGGTTTTGAGATCGTTGCAGTTTGTTTAATGTTTCTTTGGATAAGTTAGCAAGAAGGGAATGACAGTAATCTAAGCGAGAAAATATAAATGATGAGATCAAGATCTGAAGAGTCCTCGCTTGGAAAAGATGACATCTGACCTATTCAGCGCATCTCACAGTAGATGATTGTACACAAGTTGTGAATATGGAAATGGTCAAAATTTTGTGGATACTTTTCTGTGTCATCACAAGATCAGATGATTAATTAGATGACAATAGCACATTATAACACGAGCAGGACAAGAAATGCATGTAACTGAGAACACGCCGGATATTCTAGGGAACATCATATACCCTCCCCTTCTTCCACTATTTTTTGGGCTGGGGGGGAGGGGGGGGTCCTATTTTGGAATGTGGATCAAGTCCAGCTTAGGACCCAATGGATGCCTGTAAAGGCTACGGTAAAGGTTGAAGTAAGTTTAGTGCCTTACGGGTCGGAAAGAGCTACCGGATAGAAGCAAAGATAGTAAACATAGATCAGTTGTGGAGATGACCTTTGGAGATGACCTTTGAAGATGACCTTTAATTGTGTGAAATTCAGTCCGGGAGCTAGGTAATCGATAATCACTGATGAATGGAAATCGATGCTTATTGATTCGACACTGAATTCGCGAGATGCTTTATTGATCAATGTTTGGGAATAAAAACAGTGCAGTTTTCTACGGTCAAGATGGCTGCTGTGTTTGTACTTCAAATAGAACAAAAGAAATTGATCGCTCTGTTTGTTTCGTATATGCTAGGGGACTCGGTACCTAAATGACGGATCGATACAAGTCCCTAGGCAACTACATGTAGATTGAGCCACAAGAACTTGTGAACATTAGAGTTGAAATATCAGCTGAACATTCATAAGAGATTTGGGCCAAGTAGAATGTTGTACTCGAGCACAATCAAACGTGTCACTCTGCTCGATCTGCCTGGCATCTGTGTAATTATTGCCTGTCCTAGGTCTACACAGCCAATCTGTCAGGTCAGAAAAATCTGCTACTGGTAACATGTAATCCAGGACAACCTGTTTCATGAACTGGTACGCTAGCATGGTATCAGTGGGCGTGCACCTGTCGGTGCAAACGGCCAGGGCGGAGGAGGTTTAATCTAACCCAACGGCCACATGCTAGGGCACAATGTGACCCTCAGTACTTGAGTCCTTCATATTGGCCCCCGGTAGCGGTGTGGTCATAGGCTTGTTTGCCTAAATCACAGACGAAGAATTGAGCAAACTTCCCGGACGCAGCTTCGAAGCTGGCGGCAGCAGGCCAGTGGTTGATTGATAGGGCAGATGGCAATATACCGTCACTCTGGCCTGGATATCGTGACACAGAGCATCCACCAGTATTGGTGTTCTTTGGTTTGGGTCTTTCACCCTAGTCAGTTGGGACTGCGAGGCTGTGGAGTAGCCTACAGGCAGCCGGTCAGGCAATATGACTGTCCCTCTGGCATCCTCCTGCACCTGGATACATTTCCAGTCGTCTTGACCCTGTCTTGCCACTTGGATAAGTTGTGTCCAGGCGAGAGAGTGAGTCTGATGTTTGCGCAGCTCTTTCTCACTAAAAACAAATTCTTTGCGCCAGTCTTAACACTCACCTCGTCTTCTTTCATCTTTGTCTCGTCTTCTTTCCTCTCAAAATTCCAACGGCGATGGGCGAGTGCGGTGGCAGCAGGTTTGGATAGACTGGAAGCTGTTAGCACAGACCTACACGTTGGTGGCTGTGGGCTATGGTCGCTTCATCGTCAATTGAAGTGGAGGCGTGGGGAGGCAGCACCCACAGTAGCTGAGCAGCCTTATTTAAGGATAGCACTGCTCACCTCAACTGAGGAAGGGGCTAGAAAAGGTGCCCTAAAGAAAGCCCACTTCACATCACCCTGACTGGTATACCGCGACCAGTGGGGATCCCTTTTTGCGGTCGAAACAAAAAGAAATTCAGCTTACTCAGGCTAGGAGCCTGGAATATACGCACACTACAGGACAACTCAAACAACCCGGAAAGACGCACTGCACTTATTGCCATTGAGCTCAGCAGGTACAACCTGGACATAGTGGCACTCAGTGAGACCAGACTCCCTGATTGTCACGAGCAGAGTTAGGGTCTTGGGGATGTTACGACTGCACGAGAGGCAGCTAACTCACACTCGGACACAACCACACAAGAAAAGTATTAAATAACTAGAGCGTATATATGTCAGGCCGGTCAGGCCATAGTTTACATAAATATTAATAACAAAACAAAAGACAATAGGGGTATATATCCAAATCACACAAAAAACTCTAATTAATAACTTAACCAATGATATTCATGTAACTATGGAGGTACTGCAATCAATAGCAAATAGGTATATTATACGAAACTAGATATCAATTTAAAGTGACAGTTGAGTCGCCACTGGCCAGTCGCCAGGCAAACTCTCCATAAATCATATGGGCTTAAATGTTAGGAGAGCCCAGTACGTTCAAAGCCTACAGAAGCACTCTTCGGCTTGTAGGTAATTTAAGCAGTTGCCAAAAGACTATATTTTATGCACAATCACTATTCAATTCATCAACAATGTGCTATATTATTCTAATCATACTATGGCAATAGATCTATGATACAGGACACTCGTGGTCGAGTGCCAGCTGGGGTTTCCTTAGTCTTCCTATGAGGCTGTAGTTCTCTCTCTATCTCCGATCTCTATTATACTTGAATAAATAAGATATATTACCATTGCTCACGCCTACTGGTAGGCGCGAACATCAAAATAGCGCAGCGTGGGCTTTCAAAGGTCAGCCCACTCAGACCTTTCTTTCTAGAGCTCAGTCAGTCCGTTAGCAAGGACTTCTTGTCTTCAAAGCACACAGTTCAGGTACTGGTCAACCGGAGATACTTCACGACACGATGCTTCTGCTCGCCTGTATTCCCCAAATCTGAACGTTACACGATGTCTTATACTATCTAACTACCCAGCGTGCTAGTCCGCTGGCCCAATTAGTTCAGCTATCTCATAGGTCGAAACCTCCCACCATTTTAATTGTAGTAATACGTCTGCACTATTCTACCAGCCAGTTAACGTGCAAAAACTTGTCTAGTCATACTTAACAATGTCAACTGTCCCCACCTTGTTTCACCCCTACTCCATTACTTATTAATCACGAACATTAAAACCGACAAGCGTGAATCTAACCGTTTAACTTTACATTTATTTACTCACCAACTATAATTTGGCGAGGACCGTTCAAGGCCACCAGCCAATTTCTCATGGCCCTGGTAAACAACAACTCACTCTCTGCGTGAGTTTTAACAACATCCGAATCATGACACTGATAGTGGCCAACTGAAAGAGCTCAGTGGTGGATACACCTTCTTCTGGAAAGGCAAGGGTGCAGTCGAACCGAGACATCATGGTGTTGGGTTTGCAATTAAAAATGAACTTGTCAGAAACTTGCAGTCCATGCCAATTGAAATAAATGACAGGCTAATGACACTCAGGATCCCAGTTGGGAAAAGCCAGTCAGCCACCCTCAATAGCGCATATGCGCCCACCATGACAAACCCAGATGAAGCCAAAGACAAGTTCTATTCTGATCTAGAATCTGTCATATGCTCTGTCCCGGCAGCTGATAAGCTGATTCTCTTGGGGGACTTCAATGCTAGGGTTGGCTCCGAAATCTCAGCGTGGCCAAATGTTTTGGGCCCTCATGGAGTTGGTTCATGCAATAACAATGGGTTGCGCTTACTTACTTTGTGCGCTGAATTTGGCCTGTTCATTACCAACACAAATTTTAGTCTCCCCGTGAGAAACAGAACGTCATGGATGCATCCCCGCTCAAAGCATTGGCATCTCATAGACTATGTCATTGTGAGGAAGACTGACAGAAAGGATGTCCTTGTAACAAAGACGATGTGTGGTGCCGAGTGTGGAACTGACCACAGACTCATTGTTTGCAAGCTCAGACTAACATTGAGGCGCAATAGACGCCCTCAAGGGAAAGCGCCACCTAAACGCCTAAATGTTTCAAAACTCTGCTCAGCTGAGAAACAGAGCGAGCTCTCATCAGAACTCTCCTCAAAATTGGATTGCGTGACTTTTGACCCTGAGAACATTGAACAGAGCTGGACTGACCTAAATACGACTGTACACTCTTGCGCCAGCAGCACAGTTGGTTTTCCTGTCCGCAAGCACCAGGACTGGTTCAATGATAATGATAATGAAATCAAAGTGCTCATCAAAGAAAAAAATAGTCTCATCCAAGCTCACTGCAGTGACCCCTCTTCCACAGCAAAAGCTGATGCACTGCGTGCATGTAAGGGTGTACTCCAGAAGAAGCTGAGGAAAATGAAAAATGACTGGCTTGAAGAGCGAGTAAGAGAAACTCAGAAATATGCCGACACAAACAACACTAGAAAGTTCTTTGAGAGCCTCCGAGCTGTGTTTGGACCATCCCGCTCTGGCACTACGCCACTTCTTGCGTCAGATGGTTCAACACGCATTGTTGAATTGAATGCCATAATTCAGCGTTGGGCAGAACATTTCGGAGGTGTGCTAAATCGGCCATCAAATATAAATACTGAGTCCATTGACCGCCTCCCTCAGACTCCTATTAATGCAGCTCTTGCCAAGCCATTCACAGCAAATGAGACCCGAACTGCCACAAATCAGATGTCCTTTAACAAATCACCAGGCGTGGATTCAATTCCTGCTGAGGTGTATGCGTTCGGTGGAGAAAAGCTTATTGAAAGGTTGACCGAGTTGTTCAATCATATGTTGAAAGCAGGGAAGCTGCCACAGGACTTCAAAGATGCTTCAATCATCCATCTGTACAAAAACAAAGGGGACAGCCAAGTCTGTGACAACCATCGGGGAATCTCTCTACTTTCAATTGCTGGCAAAATATTGGCAAGAATGCTTCTGAATCGCCTTCTTGATCACCTCTCGTCAAATGACTTGCTTCCCGAGAGCCAATGTGGCTTTCGTAAAGAGAGGGGAACGGCGGATATGATTTTTGCTGCCAGACAGATTCAGGAAAAATGCATGGAACAAAATAAAGCGCTGTATATCACATTTGTTGACCTCACAAAAGCATTTGACACAGTGTGTCGTGAAGGCCTCTGGAAAATCTTGGCGAAGTTTGGGTGTCCACCCGAATTCATCACAATAGTGCGCCAGTTTCATGATGGCATGCAAGCTGCAGTCAAAAGCAACGGCAGTGTTTCAGAGCCCTTTGCTGTCACAAATGGGGTAAAACAGGGTTGTGTCTTAGCCACAACTCTGTTCAGCATCATGTTCTCTGCAATGCTACAAGAAGCCTTTAGCTCTCCTCCTCAAGGGGTAAGCATCAAGTACCGAACTGATGGCAGTCTATTCAACCTCAGGAGACTTCAGGCAAAAACCAAAACCAAAAGTACTCAAGTCTGTGACCTACTATTTGCTGATGATTGTGCACTTCTGGCACACGATGAGGATAGCATGCAAAACTGTGTTGATAAGTTCTCTAGTGCCTGTGACAACTTTGGCCTCACAATAAGCACAAAGAAGACGTAAGTGCTCCATCAGCCTACTCCAGACGACAAGTATCCTGTGACCCCAAATATCAAAGTCCATGACAGTCTTCTGAAGGTGTCGGAGAACTTCACCTATCTTGGCAGTACACTGTCTTCCGCGGCTCGTGTTGATACTGAAATTCTCTCAAGAATCAGCAAAGCCAGCTCTGCATTTGGCAGGCTTCGAAAGAGAGTATGGGATGTTGCCGGCATTCGCACAGACACTAAGCTGAAAGTGTACAATGCTGTGGTCCTTCCCACCCTACTCTATGGGGCTGAAACCTGGACAGTGTACCAATCGCATGCCAGAAAGCTAAATCACTTTCATCTGGCCTGCCTTAGAAAGATCCTAAGGATCAAATGGCAGGATAAAATTCCAGACACTGAGGTCCTCAATCGTGCCAAGGAATTGAGCATCTTCTGCCACCTGAAAAAAATTCAGCTACGTTGGGCAGGACATGTTGTCAGAATGCCCGACTCCAGACTCCCTAAGCAAATCTTCTTCTCTGAGCTCTCCAATGGAACAAGGAATGTTGGGGCCCCAAAGAGACGTTACAAAGACACTCTCAAGCAATCACTGAAGGCCTTTGCCATTGATGTGAGTGAGTGGGAAAAGCTCTCGCTTGATCGTGCAAATTGGAGGGCGGCCCTTACCAGAGGCAGCAAAGCATGGGAAGCTGACAGAGTCCAGCAGGCTATCAAAAAAAGAGAACGGCGCAAGAAAAGGCCCAGTGGTACTGAACCAACGGAGCACTCTTGTCATTTATGCGGAAGGGTCTGCAGGGCAAAAATAGGACTTATCAGTCACATGAGAAGCCATAAGTCATGAAAGAACAGTCTTTCCATTCTGTCCTCTGTGTCCTTTAGTTCTCTTTATTGTCCATGTGTTGAAATTCTCAACAATTTCTGTTCTTTATTCCTCTGGTGTTGTTAAGGTCATCATCATACGTGATGGACGAACTATTATTATTATTATTAGGTCTACACATGTGTGTTGGCTTGTTTGATTGTACTGACAGTGGTTGCCATGGGTTACGTGAATGTGGACAGGAAATACTTTCCTTTTAAACGTTCCACAACTCCCCTGAATCATTCATGTAAGAACTGCGTACTCCAACAAAGACTCAGCAGAAACTGTAAATCAGTCATTGTGCACCTCCCTCCCCCCCCCGGGGATGGGTGGAGGGGAGGGGGAGAGAGACTTCAAATCTAACGGGAGAGATTGTTGCCAAGGCGACGAGTTCGGGAGTAAGTTCAGTCAGAGCAAGAACTGCAAACTGAGAGAGAATGTAGGCTACGCTGTGTGTATATTTAATAATATGAAATGAAATACCAAGTGAACTGGCCATCAGCTCAGGAATGAACACTTCACTACAACGACAGAAACCAAAACTAACCAAAACTTGCAGCTTCACACTGAGCTCCACTTGTCACTGTTCACTTATTGGGGTTTGAAGCGTTCTTATGTTGGTGTGATGCTCAGAAGAAATTTGATACTTGTGGCTAGGACAAGTGACAAGTTTACCGTATGGCGCTAGACGGTCAATACAAAAGTACATTGTACTGCTGAACTGATGATTAGATGACAACTCAACATGAGGGAGGTAATTCAGGACAACTGGCATGGCAAGGGAGAGAAATGTGGTGTCCGGGGCGGACAGAACTGCAGGTGTAAAAGAATCAAATATTTTTTATTATTTATTAGTTTTAGCATTTTAATGGCCCAGAACAGAAGCCCTTCTGTGCTTTTGGGGTTGGGTGGGGTGGGATGGGGGGGGGGCATGGGACTGAAGTAAAATGAGTGAGCCATAGGTATCAACCCCCTACCCCCCCCCCCGAGAAAAAACCGTAACCCCCCAAAAACAGGGTGTGTCTTTTTTTTCGGGGGGGGGGGGGGAGGGAGGAGAGGGAACAGTGACGACAGTACAATAATTCAAGAAGATGAATCTATTTTGATATGTGAACGAGTGAGCATGGGGTGGGGGGGGGGGGAGACGTCTTCAAAATGAAAGAGAAGATGATAATAATCATAATGACAGCAATAAAAAAGAAATGTCAGAACTTTCTTAGATCTCTAACAAAAGGGAAATGTGTGTATTTCTGTCTGTGTGTCCTATGAAAACTTGACATAGAGCAGTGGACAACTGTCGGACTAAACGTTTTTGCTAGGGCCAGATGTGTGATCAGTGACGAGACAGAAAGTCCGTACTTGATTGTCGTTTCAGGATTTTTACTCAGACAAAAATAACATGGCCATGTACTGTGTCCTGCCCCTCCTAGTCCTGATCTATGGCGGCTGCAGTTCTATTTACTGTATCCACAAATGTCGTCAATACCTGAGACGTCGTAAACACAAGAGGCTGAAGGAAGAGGATTGTGATTCCCTCAACTCGGAGAAGAATGATCTCAGCCAGGAGAAGAAAGGTAAAAATCAGATCAGTGTCTAACATGGGGTGGGAGGAGAGGGCGGGGGTGCCTCAGGGACGGTTGGGGGGGGGGGGTGGCACAGGAACGGTTGACCCAGGCAGAACATTTCAAATGAAAAAGGAAATAGATTAAAAATAATTCAGCAAAAATAGCGGACTGGCAAAGTGTCAGCTCCTTGTCTTCAGTTCTGGAGCTCATCTGGGGTTTCATAAAATCTTTGGGATGAAAATGTGTTGTCTGGTTAAGTCCAGCACTGGAAAGCGTGTTCTAGAAACAAAAAATGTTAATTCAATGTTGTGGAAGAATCATTAGAATGTTCTAGAAAGTTTTGCTCTTCAGTTGATCCGTTGTTTATCAGGTGGTGATCTGGATGGTGACCGTGACAGACCCATCAGTCAAATAAGTCACGCCTGGACTGACCTACAAGTAGACCCCTCGGACAAGCAATGGTCAGGACAAACAGAGGCGGCACCAGCTGGGGGCAGTTCTCCATTACCCTGGCAGGTACCGGACAAGGCGGCGGCTGCGGTGGCACTAAATAAGGTCATTGGTAATTGATTGAAACTGAAAAACGATGTTGATAATAGTTTGACGTCTTTTATTTGAGGAGATTCTCTGCCCTTGGCATTTAGACCTCACATTTCTTGTTTGTATTGTTCATGTTGCTGCTGCTGTGTGTTTTTGTGGTACCGACTTTTTTTTTTTTTTAATGTGTCCAACTGCCAAGGTATCTGAAACGTGGGCAACATGCACAATGACCCTCCGAGTTTTTCGTCCTTATCCGAGAAGTCTAGGTGCTCGATCCTACCTACCATGGGATCAGGGACAGGAATTTTCCCAGAGAAAAATCCAAATTGGCACTTGCCTACACCGACATGGGGATTGAACCTGCTACCTTCCGGCATGAGCGCCGAGCACTAGACCAACGTGCGACGTGTCCCACTCGTGACTGATGATCTGATAACTGGTTGTTATTACGTCACACACACACACACGCTAACGGACATCAGTCAGCACATAGATTGGTCCAGCTTGATCACGTTGTCCCAAAGTCACATGATGTAAAGAGTTAGTGTCCACTAGACACTTTGATCCCCCGACAAGTTGGCTGATGACACGCCATTCAACTTGAGACAGATCCCAGCAGTTGGTGCAGACTGCTGCACGTCTAGGCAAACAGTTCACAGAATTATTACCCAAAATTTAACTGAGATGGAGAAAGGGCGAGACAGTTACAACAGTTCCCGCCAGCAGCAAGTTTTGCTGTGGTTGAAAATGGACTAGTTCTGGGAGGTTTCATGTTTGGGAGGGAGGGGGGAGAGGGGCCTGGGTGGGGAAGGGTGTGGGGGTGGGGGGTGGGTGGGGGAGGCAGTATCAATTTTTCCCATTAAATCACAAACATTCAGACATCAGATTTCCAGTAGCAGTTTTTTGCGACCACATTCCGATGGTATCGCCAAGACGACCATGAGCTACATTTGCATTTTGTCTGTGCTAAAAGAGGGGCGGATGTTTGTTTTGGTGTATGTCAGTTGTAATATAATTATATTAGTCAGTTTGTTGACATCAAAGATGAGTTTTAATGAGTTATTAAATGAGGGTGCCTTTTTTTTAGGGGGGGGGGGGGGGGGTGGGCTGGTACTGAAGACTTGGAGATGCACAAGCACAGGGAAGGGAGGGTAGGGAGGGGTAGGCAGGGGTAGGGAGGGGTAGGGAGGGGTAGGGAGGGTCAGAGAGGGGTTAGGGAGGGGTAAGGAGGGGTAGGGAGGGTCAGAGAGGGGGTAGGGAGGGGTAGGGAGGGGTAGGGAGGGTCAGAGAGGGGGTAGGGAGGGGTAGGGAGGGGTAGGGGGGGTAGGGAGGGTCAGCGAGGGGGTGGGGAGGGGTAGGGAGGGGTAGGGAGGGGTAGGGAGGGTCAGAGAGGGGGTAGGGAGGGGTAGGGAGGGGTAGGGAGGGTCAGAGAGGGGGTAGGGAGAGGTAGGGAGGGGTAGGGAGGGGTAGGGAGGGGTAAGGAGGGTCAGAGAGGGGGTAGGGAGGGGTAGGGAGGGGGTAGGGAGGGGTAGGGTGGGGTAGGGAGGGGTAGAGAGGGGGTAGGGAGGGGTAGGGAGGGGTAGGGAGGGGGTAGGGAGGGGTAGGGAGGGGTAGGGAGGGGGTAGAGAGGGCTAGGGAGGGGTAGGGAGGGGTAGGGAGGGGCATTAATTGATAAGATAAGATAAATTTTATTCGTCCTTGTACAAGGAAATTTGTTTTGATCATTGAATACATAACTATACAGTTACAGAAACAGAAATTATGATACATAGCGCACACACACACATATATACACACACACTAATAAATAGACAAAATTAGCAGTGCACACGATATGCTTCCGTTACTAAAACACATTGACCTGGCACGCAAGACACAATACAACTGTACACAGAATACGATCAAGATGACGGCATTATTGGAACATCCTAGTTGATGATGGAATAAACGATTTAAAGTAGCGCTCAGTTTTAGTTTTCTTTGACAACAGCCTTAAACTTCTTACAGATCTTATATATTCCTTGTTCAGGGGATGTTGGGGGTCATTTATTATATTATTAGCTTTTCTAATACAAGCACCAGTGTACAGCTCATCAAAATATGGAAGATCACAGTAACAAATTTTTTATGCTATTTTAATTAAAATATTGGTCTTATTTTTATCTTTTTGTAAGATGTTTCCTCCCCAACAGACAACTCCATACATCAAAATATTTTCAGAATGCTTTTGCTAACTTTTAAAGAGCGGAGCTTTCTGAGGAAATACATGCGCTGGTTGGCTTTCTCGTATACATAATATGTTACATGCGCATGGATGACAACTGATAGACCAAAAGAAATGTGTGTAAGTTGAATAAGCTCATCATCTTCTCCACACACTTCGCCGTGGCAGGAAAGCAAACATGGAGTGATTGAAGAAAAGAGGAAGATGCATTTACAATTGGTGAAAACGATATTTCATTGAAAACATTGGATGTTTGACATGCAAGCAAATAAAAATTCACGGGTAAAAAAAAAGGAGAAGAAATAAGTGGAGGGGGGGGGGGGAATGTTATTTAAAAAAATGGCGGCTGATTGTTTGAATTGTCAACTTGAAACATTTTATTTGAATTTGAAATAATTCATTTTTTTTTTTTCGTGTGTGTGTAGACATCCGAGCGCGAGGGGGGTAACTCGTCACGTGCCAGTTACTTGGATGATAAACTAAAGAACGATGATATCTCCCTGGAGGAGGGGCCACTCAGCACGGCCACGCCCACTGCCCGGCCCAACAGTTCAAATGTACAGTTGGAGGACACGCCTAAAGAAGGTACGTCTAGTGTCTGGTAGACAAGCTAACCAACGGACTGGCAGACAGGTAGACAGGCAGATAGACAGGCAGGCAGGCAGACAGTGAGACATACAGGCAGACAGTCAGACAGACAGACAGATAGACAGGCAGACAGGCAGACAGTGAGACATACAGGCACACAGGCAGACAGACAGACAGATAGACAGGCAGATAGACAGACAGTGAGACATACAGGCAGACAGACAGACAGATAGACAGGCAGACAGGCAGACAGTGAGACATACAGGCAGACAGACAGACCGATAGACAGGCAGATAGACAGACAGTGAGATATACAGGCAGACAGACAGACAGTGAGACATACAGGCAGACAGGCAGACAGACAGACAGTGAGACATACAGGCAGACAGGCAGACAGTGAGACATACAGGCAGACAGACAGACAGACAGACAGATAGACAGGCAGACTGACAGACAGACAGACAGACAGATAGACAGGCAGACTGACAGACAGACAGACAGATGATTTTTGTTGTGTGTGTGTGGGGGGGGGGGGGTGATAATGGTAGCCCCAAAGTGCAGGACTTGCATGTATGTATAAATTACGCGATGTTCGTCCATCGTTCCACATGATGACCATGACGTCATCTTCTGTTGGTTGGCGGAGTGCAATCTAAGGTGGCTGATAAGTGCTGCCTGTGCACGGAACTGCCTGCCACATAGTACATGCACACTTTGGGCCGTTGGGTGACTGGGAAGAAAAGCTGGCTGTATATAAGTATATTAATGGAATTGAGGGTCAAGTTCAATCGTGTGACAGCTTCTGTCATAGACGATTTGTGAAACGGTGAAAGTAATATTTGTCTGTACTGGAGCTCTGTGTGAACAGATGGCATTTGCTAACAGCATGAAAGTTAAGATAATGTTAAAAGCTTAAAAACTCTTGCCTAACTGTAGGTCTCTGCAATGGCTTAACGTGAATTGCCAGAGCCTGGGGAAAGGCAGGTATAGCCCCCCCCCCACCCCCGCCTTGAACTGTGGGCCATTAGCACTCTCCCAGTCCCTTCCACCTGTCCAGTATTGAATCCCACACCCTCCCATCACATGTATTGTATTGTATATTTCAAGAAAATACTGATGTCTGGCCGGAGTTAGCCAGTAAAATACTGTAAACTGTTATATGGCAACATTTACTGGCTCCGTCATGCTGAAAAAATGTAGAATGTTCGAACCATAGGAGATTTTCTGTGTGAGGTGCAACCGCCCCTGTGTCCCCCCCCCCCTCCAGCCCACACCACGCCACTGTATCTATATCAGTCTAGGACATTCCTACACAACACCGCCCCTGTGTCCCCCCCCCCCTCCAGCCCACACCACGCCACTGTATCTATATCAGTCTAGGACATTCCTACACAACACCGCCCCTGTGCCCCCCCCCCTCCAGCCCACACCACGCCACTGTATCTATATCAGTATATCAGTCTAGGACATTCCTACACAACACCGCCCCTGTGCCCCCCCCTCCAGCCCACACCACGCCACTGTATCTATATCAGTATATCAGTCTAGGACATTCCTACACAACACCGCCCCTGTGCCCCCTCCCACACACCACGCCACTGTATCTATATCAGTCTAGGACATTCCTACACAACAGTCCAATAATCATACTATAAATGTCACAGGCGGTGAAGGAAGTTCAGGGGCCCAGGCAGCAGCACAAACTAGTGAAGGACCCAACAAGAACCAGCCAGCACCAGCCCAAGGAGCACCACGACGACCTCCAGTGGTCAAGGCCGTTGACCCTCAACCTTTCGAGGCGACTCGAGCTCATGCCAACCTGGCAGATTATGCTACCAACAGGTTAAATCTTTTCATTCACTTTCTACATTGTTTTGATTTTGTGTTTAGGTTTTCATTTAAGCAGATTTCACTTCACTTTTCTTGTTCTTCTTTCTGCGTTTTTTGTTTGTGGTGGGGATTTGTTTTTTTTTTCTTAGAATTTCGCCCCGGCAGCTCAGCCTTTTCTTCTGGATGTCCAACTGCCATGGTACTCGTATATTTTCTGCTCGCACTATTTTGTTTAATTTTCATGTGCCTATACATTTCCTGGACTTAAAATTAACATCATTGGAAAGTGCTAATCATGGAGATTCCAACTATGTATAATTCTTCCACACTGATTTGGAAATTTTGTGAAACTTTGTGAAAATTGAAAATTCTAGATTCATTCTTCTTGTTTTGAAGTTGGTGGAAGGTTGTGAGTTGTGTTCCATCTTAGACTGTGTCAGGGAAATTAGGTCACTACAACAAAAACAACAATAACAGAGACTGTCAAGAAACAAAGTATTTGAGCACACCTGGACAAATAAGTGTAAATAGCCATGGAGAGTATGAGAAATGTAAACAATGCTACACAAAGCGAAGACGTTTTTGTAACGGGAGCGGCTGCCAATGATGCAGGTAGCAGGAATAATAAAAGGTTGAGAGAGAGTAGTGAGCCAGGTGTAGGAGAAGAGCACAGTATCACGCAGCTAGCTAAAGACGTCAAGGACATGAAGCTGCAGTTGTCTGGCGCAATGGAAGCTATAGCAAAAATTACAACAGAAATCAGTAAGGTGGGTGATTTTTTGGGCCAGCTTTTGGATAGACTGTGTGTACAAGATGAACGATTGTCAGAAATAAATAGAAAATTCGACACTCAGGCACAAGAAATAGTCAAGACTAATCAACATGTACAAAAGATGACAGGAAAAGTCGTAGAAATGGAAAAGAAGATGCTTGAGTTGGAGCGGAAGTCCGTTGACCAGGAGGCCAGAAGCCGGCGAAACAATTTGCTATTCTATGGTATTCCAGAGGCGGAGGGGGAGGATTGCTTGTCTACAGTCAAGAATTTTATGGAGAAAGAAATGCACCTGACTGGTGGCAGGGAGTTCCCCATCCAGAGAGCTCATAGAATCGGCGTCAGGCGGCAAAATAACGTCGCCGTGACACAGAGTCGGGTTCGCCCTCGTCCAATTATTGTTGCCTTCCTGGATCACAGAGATCGGGAAACAGTTCGCGCCGCTCGCAATGTTCTACGCACCCCGCATGGCATCGCTGAGGATTTCCCAGTTGAGATACGGAAAGCAAGGGAGATCCTGCTATCTGAGCTGAAGGATGCCAAAAGAGCAGGAAAACGAGCCACCATAGCGTATCCTGCCAAGCTCATCATTGAGGGAACGTTGGTCCGCGAGGTGCCAGTGATCTCCACGCAAGACAGGCATCACTAGGGACACGCGCCGGGAGAGGTCAAGGAAAATTTAACGTTCGTGTGTTTAAATGTCAATGGTAATTTAGAGAGTAAGCTTGAGATGGATGAGTTTGTTAGAAGTGTGAGTGGTTTTGATGCTATTATGTTGAGCGAAACCTGGACAAAAGAGATGTCTGAATTGAAGTTAGAAGGATATGAACGTGTCTGTAAGCATCGTGTAAGGAAAAGAAGGGCAAAAAGAGATTCAAGGGGTTTTGTTTGCTTTTTTAAAAAGGAGATCTGGGAGGGAGTGACTGAATATAAATGGGATTTTGAGGACGGCTTGGTTTTTGAGTTTTCAAAACAATTTTTTGGATTTCATGAAGATTTGTACGTCATTTTTTCGTATTTTAACCGTCTATATCGACACGTAGTGACCGGGACACGGGAGTTGATGGGTACGAGATGCTGGAACAGAAAGTAGCTGAGTTGTGTGACTGTGGTAGTATTGTTGTAGTTGGAGATCTGAACGCAAGAACAGGATTGTTAGATGATTTAAGTTTATGTGACAGTATTGATGAAACTGATATTTTAAACAATTGGCGTGGAATTGATGAAGTTGATATCATAAATTGTAACCTGTTGGTGCATAGAGTTAGTGAAGACAAAGGAGTGAATGAATATGGTCATAGATTAATCAGATTATGTAAAATGAGTGATCTACTGATTTTGAATGGAAGAGCGGGAAAGGACAAAGCAGTGGGAAAATTGACGTTTTGTAACAAAAACGGGCAAAGTGTTATAGATTATGTTTTATGCTCAAAATCTGCATTGTATATGTTATCTGATTTTGAGGTGGGCGCTATGAATGAATTTTCTGATCATGTCCCTGTTAGCTTCAGATTTGTAAGCAATATTGTAAATGTGGTGGAAGAATTTGAAGACATTGTTCAGCAGATGAGAACGAAAGTGAAATGGAAAGAAAGTAAACGTGGTGAATTTGTTGACAACATTTCCAACGCCGAGTACGTAGACAGGCTGCATGAAATTGTTGACATGTTGAACAGTGATTGTCCGAATGAGATTTTGATAGAGCAGTCTGTACATAAACTAGGGGATATATTATTATGTGCGGAGAAATCCCATCGAGTGAAAGTAGGTCAGTCAGGGTCGGGCCAGATTGTAAGAAGTTGTGAGCGATGGTATGATAATGAATGCAAGGAAAAACGTGAAGTATATAAGTGTGCTGAGAGAAAATTTCGCATGACCGTCAGTGTGGAAGATCGGGAGAGTATGTGCACTGCAAGAAAAGAGTTTAGAAAGTGTTGTCGTAAGAAAAGGAGGAAAGAGAAAATATTATCGGCAGATAAATTATTCGAGCTTAGCCGTTCTGACCCAAGGAGTTTTTGGAGACAACTAAAAACCAACAAAACTCAGGTAATAGGAAAGTGCGATTTTGTAGACTATTTCCAAACCCTAAATAACAGGTTATCAATGTTGGGGGAAGGGGAAGAAGAAGAAATTAGTCGGTGGGGGGGGGGGGGGGACTGAGGATCAACATTATGACCAACTACTTGATGAAGAAATATCAGTGGATGAATTAGAGTGGGCCATTAATAGTTTGAAAAGTAATAAAGCCGCAGGTTACGACAATATCGTTAATGAATTCATTAAATATAGTGGTTACCTTGTTAAAGTCGTTTTAGTAAAATTATTTAATGCTATTTTAAAATTAGGTTGTTTTCCGAAATTGTGGGCAGTCGGGGAAATCGTTCCAATTTATAAAGGTGGTCACAAAGATGACCCCAGAAATTATCGAGGAATAACTCTTTTGAGCTGCCTGGGTAAACTTTTTACTAATATTCTAAATAATCGTCTCACACACTGGGCAGAATGTAATAATGTTTTCTGTGATAACCAGTTTGGCTTCCGTAATAACAAGGGCACAACAGACTGTATGTTTATATTGCATAGTTTGATAGAATTATTTCAAGAGAAGTCAAAAAGTTTGTATTGTGCTTTTGTTGACTTTGAACGGGCATTCGACAGCATAAATAGAAGAGCACTATGGTTTAAACTGGAGCAAAGGGGAGTAACTAAACAAATGACTAATTTATTGAAAAACATGTATAGTAAAATCAGGTTATGTGTGAGGGATGCCAGCAGTGTGAGTGAAGCAACTGATACTTGTTTCTTTTCGTCAAATGTAGGACTATTTCAGGGTGAATCTTTGTCGCCATTTTTATTCTCGATGTTTATTAATGACTTGCATGATTGGTTGTCTGCAAAAGATGTCAAGGGCGTACATATAGAAGAATGTTTGATAATGATACTGATGTTCGCAGATGACATGGTCTTATTGAGTGATAGCAGGCAAGGACTACAACAAGGTTTGAATGCTCTGAATGGATATTGTAATGGGTGGGGTTTGACTGTGAATACTGGTAAGACAAAATGTGTGGTTTTTAGCAAGGGAGGGAAGTCTGGCGTGCGGGATAGATGGATGTACAATGATATAACTCTGGAAACCGTTAGTTCATTCAAGTATCTTGGATTTATATTTAGTAGTACAGGTAAATTTTCTAAAGGTATTCAGGCGCTAGTGGATCAAGCACAGAGAGCTTTATTTGGTTTGAAGGCTTATTTGCATAAAAATCCAGAGCTGAGTCCTTCGTTACAGCTACGACTATTCAATACATTAATAAAGCCTATACTTTTATATGCTTGTGAAATCTGGGGATTTGCTGAAGCTTGGCCCATTGAGCGAGTCCACCTCACATTTCTGAAGTCTATTCTAGGTGTAAGAAAAACAACCCCAAATGCTTTTATATATTTTGAATTGGGAGTTTACCCTCTAAAAATTGACCGTCAGGTTAGACTATTGAAATTCTGGGTTAAAATATTAGGCTTAGACGACAATAGTACCGTTAAAAAAGTTTATAGCAGATTATTATCAGCCACAGAAAACTACACAAGTACAATTAACTGGGCTTCACTGATAAAGAAAATACTGGAGAAATCTGGATTTGGATACATCTGGGAAAGTCAAAAGGTTGATCAAACTTCGTTGTTTTTATCTGAATTTGAACAACGTCTACGTGACAATTTTCAACAAACATGTCGAAGTGACATAGAACATTTAAGTGAGAATCGGCTATATAGACATTTAGCTGTTGAATTTTACTCAGAAAATTACTTACATGAAGTAAAGCAGAAGCATTTAAGGATAGCCATAGCAAAGATAAGATTGGGCTCTCACAACTTTATGGTGGAGAGGGGAAGGTGGCAGAGGCCTAAACTGGAGTATGTTATGAGATTATGTGAGACCTGTAATGAATTGGAGGACGAATTTCACGTGTTATTAACTTGCAAAAAATTCAAAGATATAAGGAAACAATTTTTACCGTCTTGGCTACTTGTTAGACCAAGCATGTTTAAGCTTATACATTTTCTGTCGTCGATGCACGATAGAGAACTACATTCGTTTGCACTGTTTTGCCATAATGTTCTAAACGAATACAATAATGTCGCTTTGTGACTTCTCCTGGCGAAGTCTGAAAACTAAATTCACCTTCGAGTGAAAGAATAAATTATAGTGATATTTTCAATTGTAGTAAATTTACAACAGATAAAGATGAGGAAAGATCGGTTATGTAGGGGGGGGGGGGAGGGATTGAAAATGATGACTGTTGCTGGCAATTACAAGTTGTATTTGACTGTATACTACAATAAGTAAGTGTATAAATGCTACAGGGAGCGGGGAGAGTGAACGATCATGCATTTTGTCTGTTTGTTTGTTTGTTTAATGTTTTCTAAGATTGTTCACGTGATTCTTGTGTGTTTTTGAATTGGCCGCCAGGCCTATAATAAACTAAACTTGAAACTTGAAACTCTTTAATGTGCGCAACGTTCTCGCGGGCCCTCTGAGTTTTTTGTCCTTATGTGATAAAACTAGGTGCTCGATCCCACCTACCATAGGATCAGGGACAGGAATTTTACACCCCCCCCCCCAAAAAAAAAATTCCAACAGGCCTGCACCGACCTGGGATCGAACTCGGTACCTCCGGCCTGAGAGGTGAACACCTTGCCTCTAGACCACCGTTTAGATGTGACAAATTCTGTTGGGATTTCCACAACTTCAGGCAGATGTAATGGCCGCTGCTTGTTGATGCCAGAAATTTATGTTTTTTCTTGTTGTTATTTATAATATAAAAGGACTTATCACATTATTTGGCCATTTATTTTGACTTGTCCATTCTGATTTGTGACAGATCCTCAGCTGTGAAAGCCACAGATTACTCACGTTTCTCGGACAGCAGACCAATAGAGATCATACCTCTGTCAGCTGACCCACATCTAAGGTGAGTGACCCGGGACATCACTAACATTACACACAGCCGGGGAGGGGAAAGTGGGGGAGGGGGGGGGGGGAGAGAAGATGTTTGTGTCAGTTTGACTTGTGTATTTCACGGGGAGAAAACGCGTTCAGTTTTCTGGTATGCAAATTGATGGATTCCCTCCCTTATCCGGGCAAATTTTTCCTTCTTTTCTCCATTTATAATTTTTATGTTCCACTTTCCATGGAATCATCCGAGACACAGAATACCGAGACGAACCATTTCTTCTTTCACTAAACATGTCCACAAATGGCGCGCGTATAAATACGGTGAGTACTTCTTTTTTTCGGTTCAATTATGAAGGGGTGTGGTGCGAATTGTGGCATTGGTGACATCGATGATACGCGCACAAGTCGACGGACGATGACGAATTGATTCGTCTCAGCATCCTGTGTGTCGGATGTTGCTGATCCATCCAGGCGTTATTTAGGGGAATACAAAATATCAATTTGATTTAATCAAGTTTTTTTCCTGCAATTTTCCTGACAGCAGTTTATCTGTGACGTCATGTATTCTATATCTGAGTTGATGTCCTAATGGCTTGGCGTCCAATCAGGCTAATCTCCCGAGTCGCCCAGTCAAAACATGACAGATTTGATAATCAAATTGTCTGCTTAACTTGTCAATGTTTTCTGAAGACTTTGATTGCAAACAATGATGGAATTAAGTGGCAGATACAATCTGTGTGATCACATCGCCGCGCGAGACCAGTTTTGGGAAAGTCTGCACGTATTTTCCAAAGTGAGATTTCTGAGAGGGAAGGACTGGTCGCTTGGGTCAGTTGGCAGGCGAAGTCGAATTGCACAGAAAATCCTGAATTGTACCACTTGTATGCGTCCACAATTAAAGGCGGGGGTGGGGGGTTGGGGGGGGGGGCGGAGAGGAGAAACAGGGAAAGGGGGCAGGCAGAAGAAGAGCCGAATCAGGTTTATCCCGGGCAAAGCCGGGCGGGTATTGTGCCAGTAACAAAATAGTAAAAATTTCCTTCGTTGTGGTGAAGATTTCGTGACAAATAATAAAGCTTGATTTTGGTGACTGCAGCTGTCAGATTAACTCCCCTCCTTGAGTCAGAGAACAAAAGAAAATAAAAAATAGGTGAGGGGGGAGGGGGGGGGCACTAGGTGTCAGTCAGTGAAAACTGTACTGCGCATGTCAGTTGAAGCTCTAAAACAGGGATGGAGGGAAGACGCGTCAAGACCAAGATTACGGTGGGTGTTTCTTCCCATGTCAAACCTTCAACTGTCCATGCTAAACGTTCAACTGTTTGTGTCAAATCTTCGTCTGTCCCGGGTCAAACCTTCAACTGTCCAGGTCAAACCTTCGACTGTCCAGGTAAAACCTTCAACTGTCCAGGTCAAACCTTCAACTGTCCAGGTCAAACCTTCAACTGTCCAGGTCAAGGATGTACACAAATACAAAACTAGACCTTTTTACCAACACCTGGCAACTCAAAGCTTAACATCTTTTTTTTTTTCCTTTCAATTTGCTGCAGGTCGGTGAAAGTAATGCCAGTTTTGTGAATGTGTGTCCGTGATCTCTTTCGTTATCTCCCTTGATTGCTTTGTCATCACAGTATAAAGGCAGTGAGGCCTCCGGTGTAATCATGAGAGGCCTTTCAACCCCCCGAGGCCTCAAATTCTACCAAACTTCATAATTACTCATGGACAGACGTAAAGGTCTACGCGGGCATATTTTAGAAGGTCTATGGGTTTGCTGTATTTTTAATACTTTCGTTGATTTTGAGCCACAACTGAGTTGAACAAAAGAAAATGTTCCGGCATGAATGGAAAACTGTGACCGGAAGTTGCTAGTGATGATAATGTTTCTTTGTCTGCTTGGAGCAGCATTTCTTACTGATGAGTCCAGCTGCTATATATAGAAATCAAGGTCAAAATCTAGAGCTGACGACCCGCCCATTTGATTAGCTTATCTTCACCTTATCTGTCCTGGTCGTGTGTACAGAGTTCAGCGTGACCTCCAGTTTTTCTTTCTTGCCTTAAATGTTTAAAATAATAACAATGAAGATCATTTATGTCGCACCCAATCCAAACAATTTGCTCTAGGCGCTTTACAGAATGTCTTGATCTCTCCATCTGCAACTCTCCCTCTCTCTCTCTCTCTCTCTCTCTCTCTCTCCCTCTGTCTCTCTCTCTGTCTCTCTTTCTCTCTCTCTCTCCCTCCCCTCTCTCTCTCTCTCTCTCTCTCTCTCTCTCTCTCTCTCTCTCTCTCCCTCTCTCTCTTTCAAGCACAATCTATCGCATACACCCTTTTGCTAGACATACATACACACACACACGTTATATAACTTATACAACTTAGGCAATTAAGGCAGAAATTAAACAATAAAACAGCAAAAATAAAATGAATTGAGAAAAGAAATGGATTGGGAATGTCGGGACTTCACAACTGAACGTGTTTTTGGAAAAGCTATGTCTTATGACTGGTTCTGAATTTTGACTCGGTAGATGCCGGTAGATGTTGAACAATACTTGCTTGCCATTCTCATACTCGGGTCAGCCAGTGTCCAGTGCGCAGGCAGCAGAATCAGAGCAGAAAACTGAAGTTGGGGGTGGATTCTTTTGTGTTGCAGTAACCTGGAGCTGAGCTGGTACAGGCAGTCCTGAACCCCCCCCCCTCACCCCCCCTCACCACACACACACACCTTAGTGAATTCAGTTGCCATTCATTGTCCTGGGTCAGCGTGACTTTATTTGACACCTATAATGATGACGTCACATTAATTGTTTTCTTTGTCACATCCACGTCTGTCATCTTTTTTTTTTTTTCATCTTCTCGCATCTTTTTCTTTCCTCTGTGTTTCTGGTTCTGTCGCCTTCCCCATTTGGGGAGGAATAAATTTGTCTCCTCCTGCCTCTCTATGTCTGTTGATAATCTAAAAGGTACAAGAATTGTCATAGCATGGTCTGTCGCTGTAAGCTTTGTCTGATTTCAGGAGGAGTCAAGTCAATCTAAGATTTGCCCTATCAGCTCTAGTTAAACTCTCGGACTAAACCCAAGTGAGGCCAGCCAGACGTTGCTGACGTCTGGGGGATACAGGAAGTAGGGGATACGGGGTCTGGGGGATACATGAAGTAGTAGGTACGGGGTCTGGGGGATACAGGAAGTAGGAAGTACGGGGTCTGGGGGATACAGGAAGTAGGAGATACGGGGTCTGGGGGATACAGGAAGTAGGAGATACGGGGTCTGGGGGACCACAGGAAATGGGAGATACGGGGTCTGGGGAATACATGAAGTGGGAGATATGGGGTCTGGGGGATACAGGAAGTGGGAGATACGGGGTCTGGGGGGATACAGGAAGTGGGAGATGCGGGGTCTGGGGGATACAGGAAGTGGGAGATACGGGGTCTGGAGGATACAGGAAGTAGGAGATACGGGGTCTGGGGGCTACAGGAAGTAGGAGATACGGGGTCTGGGGGCTACAGGAAGTGGGAGATACGGGGTCTGGAGGATACAGGAAGTGGGAGATACGGGGTCTGGAGGATACAGGAAGTGGGAGATACGGGGTCTGGGGGATACAGGAAGTAGGAGATACGGGGTCTGGGGGATACAGGAAGTAGGAGATACGGGGTCTGGGGGATACAGGAAGTAGGAGATACGGGGTCTGGGGGATACAGGAAGTAGGAGATACGGGGTCTGGGGGACCACAGGAAGTGGGAGATACGGGGTCTGGGGAATACATGAAGTGGGAGATATGGGGTCTGGGGGATACAGGAAGTAGGAGATACGGGGTCTGGGGGACCACAGGAAGTGGGAGATACGGGGTCTGGGGAATACATGAAGTGGGAGATATGGGGTCTGGGGATACAGGAAGTGGGAGATACGGGGTCTGGGGATACAGGAAGTAGGAGATACGGGGTCTGGGGGATACAGGAAGTAGGAGATACGGGGTCTGGGGGATACAGGAAGTGGGAGATACGGGGTCTGGAAGATACAGGAAGTAGGAGATACGGGGTCTGGAAGATACAGGAAGTAGGAGATACGGGGTCTGGGGGATACAGGAAGTAGGAGATACGGGGTCTGGGGGATACAGGAAGTAGGAGATACGGGGTCTGGGGGATACAGGAAGTAGGAGATACGGGGTCTGGGGGATACAGGAAGTGGGAGATACGGGGTCTGGAAGATACAGGAAGTAGGAGATACGGGGTCTGGAAGATACAGGAAGTAGGAGATACGGGGTCTGGGGGATACAGGAAGTAGGAGATACGGGGTCTGGGGGATACAGGAAGTAGGAGATACGGGGTCTGGGGGATACAGGAAGTGGGAGATACGGGGTCTGGGGGATACAGGATGTGGGAGATACGGGGTCTGGGGGATACAGGAAGTGGGAGATACGGGGTCTGGGGGATACAGGAAGTGGGAGATACGGGGTCTGGGGGATACAGGAAGTGGGAGATACGGGGTCTGGGGGATACAGGAAGTGGGAGATACGGGGTCTGGGAAGGAGGGATGAACAAGGGAAAAATGGTGAAAAATTGAAAAAAATACCAATGATTAAAATCGAGCAAGAAAATGTTTGCGAATGATTCTATCTGGCAGATTGTCCAACTAGTGCTGACTTTCACAGGATGAAAAGAAACAAATGACTGACCGACTCACCAGTCTTCTAATCTTTGTTCCTGACCTCTCAGGGTGTGGGATCCGCTACACAATCGGCCCTTCGGTGAGAACCCAACATCTCGAGGTCCTCCCAAGATCCAAGCCCTGGGACAGGAGGCAGGCTCAAGCCGTAGCCAATCTGGCAGAGAAAGTAACAACGCCATGAAGGAGGAGATGCTGGCCAGGTAAACAAACAAACAAACAAACAAACAAAGAGAGAGGCTGGGACAAGGACAGGGAAATATTTTCTTTTTTTGGTTTGTTCGATTCTCATTGTTAGTTTGAATGTCAGTCTAGTCTTGTCTAGAGATGTCAGTACTGACATTTCATTTTGACCCATGTCGCAGTGTTCTGTGGTGCAATTCCTGGGGATAGGGGCTGGAAGAATGGATGGGTGGATGGACTGATGGGTGGATGGATTGATGGGTGGGTGGATTGATGGGTGGATGGATTGATGGGTGGATGGATTGATGGGTGGGTGGATTGATGGGTGGATGGATTGATGGGTGGATGGATTGATGGGTGGATGGATTGATGGGTGGATGGATTGATGGGTGGATGGATTGATGGGTGGATGGATTGATGGGTGGATGGATTGATGGGTGGATGGATTGATGGGTGGATGGATTGATGGGTGGATGGATTGATGGGTGGGTGGATTGATGGGTGGATGGATTGATGGGTGGATGGACTGATGGTTGGATGGACTGATGGGTGGATGGATTGATGGGTGGATGGATTGATGGGTGGATGGACTGATGGGTGGATGGATTGATGGGTGGATGGACTGATGGGTGGATGGATTGATGGGTGGATGGACTGATGGGTGGATGGATTGATGGGTGGATGGACTGATGGGTGGATGGACTGATGGGTGGATGGATTGATGGGTGGATGGACTGATGGGTGGATGGATTGATGGGTGGATGGATTGATGGGTGGATGGACTGATGGGTGGATGGACTGATGGGTGGATGGACTGATGGTTGGATGGACTGATGGGTGGATGGACTGATGGGTGGATGGACTGATGGGTGGATGGACTGATGGGTGGATGGATTGATGGGTGGATGGACTGATGGGTGGATGGACTGATGGGTGGATGGACTGATGGGTGGATGGATTGATGGGTGGATGGACTGATGGGTGGATGCATTCCCTACAAGGAGGTTTTGCACACTTTTTTTTATTTTTATTCTTTTATTATTGACAAGAATTTTTGTGTCGTCTTATTATTTTATTTTTTTTTTATTCTTGTTTTTTCCGATTTCGCAAATTTGACCCACTTAAGAAAAAAAACAAACTCTCCCCAGGTATGATGCCCTGTCCACCTTCCAAATGGCCAAAAAAGCTGCAGAAATTCTGAAGACCAACGCTGTGGAGAAAAGTCCTTTCCAGAGAAAACCCAACAAGAAAAAACACATTTTCATTGCCGAGTAGTCGTTCTTTGTGGAGATTTGGCGGGAATAAGTGTGTGTCTGAACAAAAATCTCATGTACCACAAATATCTAAATGTTTTGAATGAAACTTTATTGTAAACTAGATGGTGTGGCCGACTGTCAGCACCTCCAGCTCTCATACAAACATTTTATCCCTGGAATTTTTTATCTTTGTTTTCTTGGAAGAGTAAAATGCTTTTGTTAAAGAAATCAATCCTTGCTGGCAGCTGAGATGGACAAGGTAACTGAGATAAACATGGATCTGTATTTCACATGATGTTGTTTACAATGTTTTACTGTGCTTGTTTATGAAATGGTGAGAAACCACAGCTGCGCGTGACTCTGGAATTGTAAACAAAATAAATCAGAATTTAGAAAATACTTTAAACAATGATGCACATAAAACCTTCTCTGTTGTTTAAGGTCAGGATTCAAGAAAAAGAAATGAACGACTCAGCTTTTCGCAAACATTCCGAATTTCCTAATTTCAATTTGTGGAAAATTTTCTCCTAATAAGAAAAACCAAATGGGATAAAAATGCAGGATACGCCCATGTTTTCTGATCGTTTTGAGAATTGAACAAATTTTAAAATAATAGAAGCCATGACGTCATCGTGACGATAACGACATCGACAGTGTGCAAAAATGATCTACGCTATCCAGTTTATTAATCGCATTTTTGTGTTGTATAGGAACAAACTGTATGTTTGAACTGAAGTTGTGTTTAGCGGATCACTTGTACACAGGGCAATTTCCGGACAATATTTATCTTGTTGTTGTTTTGTTTTTCAATGAGAAATTTGAAGCACGTGGAGGATTCTGCCTGGACTAGGTGACACACAGACAGACGTGAGTAAAGCTGCGACCGTGTGTGATACACTCCGGTGCCATTCGAGGTCTACACTAGCGGGCCTCTCAGTTTCTCTGCCTGAATCTTTTCCATTTTTGAGATCGTTTTTTGAGGCTTTACCAGAAAAATTAGCCCCCGAATCTGACGTCATTTCCCCACTAGTTTAAACGTGTAAATTGAGAAGAAAAAAAACAACATCAAAAACTCTAATATAGATTTTATGAGAGAAAGCTAAGAAAAATGTGTGATCTGAGTTGAGATATTCTAGTTATAGACCATGGGTGGTACATGGTGTTCCATATGTTCCATTTTAAAAAAAAATACTGTAAATAAATAAAAGACAAAAATAAATGAATAAAAAAACGTTTTTAAAATGTGGAAACCTGAGGACAAAATCTTTTAACCAAGAAATTGACTGTTGCTTGTGTGAATATGAGAAAATATTGAAGGTGTGTGTGTGTGTGTGCGCGCGCGCGCCCGTGTGTGTGTGTGTGTGTATATGTGTGTGTGTGTGTGTGTGAAAAATAAAAGTATTTCAAATTGGCACGATGTGCACATGGATTTCTTGAGCTACGTTGCGCACGCCAATTGTTCCTACGGCCAGCACCAAGCAGAGATGTCTTACACATCTCTGGCACCAATTGAATATCTGGGCACGAAATTTTTCATCGTTCAAAACAAAAGAGTTTACATCTATTTC
>OZ007580.1:52109514-52352014 GCA_963931925.1 Onchidella celtica
AATTCCTTTGTTTTCTACACCCGACCGCCAAGCTGCCCTAAACTCATTTCAAGGAACAAAAAAAAAAAAAAACATTGATCTGACAAAACACAGACCAACACATCAGGAAACAAACACTGAAGTGAAATTTTTTATTCTTTATCTCTGCAGGTCATGTTGTTCCAGTTACTGACTTGAATTATTTCAGAAAAGATTTGAAATCTTTATCAGTCAGGGCGACGTACATTCTGACCTCTCCCAGCAATGTTTATACAGAAGATAAAGAGAATTCATTCTTTCTTTTGTATGGCCCGTTGGTCCGGCCTCTCCACGTCACCCCACAACACACCAGGTCTCGCCACAACACACCACGTCACGCCACAACACACCACGTCACACCACAACACACAACGTCTCGCCACAACACACCACGTCACGCCACAACACACCACGTCACGCCACAAGACACCAGGTCAGGTCACAACACACCACGTCACGCCACAACACACCACGTCACGCCACAACACACCACTCACGTCACAACAAATCACTCATGCCACAACACACCACGTCAGGTCACAACACACCACGTCAGGTCACAACACACCACGTCAGGTCACAACACACCACGTCAGGCCACAACACACCACGTCAGGCCACAACACACCACGTCAGGTCACAACACACCACGTCAGGTCACAACACACCACGTCACCCCACAACACACCACGGCACGTCATGTCACATTACGTCACATCAGATGCAAGAAAAATCTGTCTGTTTTCTACCTAGTTGAACACAGAGAAACAGAACGAGGAAATGATGAAATTAATGATGCAAAGAGAAAAAAACAACCAAAAAAACAGAAATGTGATCAGGATAGTTTAGCATAGAATTTGTCTGGTGTCAGTTTAAATAGTTATGCTAAAATTAATGATGATACCCTTAGTGATAGAATGAACCTTTTGAAAGAGCGAGTGTGAGAGAGAGAGAGAGAGAAAGAGAAAGAGAGAGAGAAAGATAGATAGAGAGAGAAGGGGGGCGGGGGAGAGAGAGAGAGAGAGAGAGAGAAAGAAGGGCTACAGGGGATTTCCGGAGGAATAGAATTCTGTCACATATCTATTATAAATGTTCCGGTTCTCAATGTCCTTACACTGTACAGGAACCGGGCCACACCGGGCCACACCGGGCCATACCCAGGTCAAGAGTCTGAGAGTTCTGGTGCTTTTTCTGATGAAGGGGCGAAGTGGTGACTTAGCGTCTCTATACAGAAGATACCAGAACTTGGCCCTTTACCCAATCGGCTTGAGATTTCTCAGTGAAATGGAAACTGCACAAAACGTTCAGACTGTGAAACTGTGAAAGTGACCAGACAATCCTGGATGATCTTCACTGTTCTGACGTCATCTCTACCACTGACAGTTGTGAACGCGACAGACAGAGAACACGACAGTGGCAGTTTAAAGTCAGGACAGAAAATGTTGGAAATGATTTTTGTCAACCTGGGGAAATATTTCCTCATTTTTTTTTCTTCTGTTGTTGCTGGAATTGGAGTTGCTGAACCTATGGGCATGTCAGATACGTCTGTCTGTACAGCTAAAACACAAGTTATCTTTTCATCAAACTTTCTCTCTCTCTCGTTTCTCTCTCTCATTTTCTCTCTCTCTCTCTCTCTCTCATTTTCTCTCTCTCTCTTTCTCATTCTCTCTCTAGCTCTCTCTCTCTCTCTCTCATTCTCTCTCTCATTTTCTCTCTCTCTCTCTCTCATTTTCTCTCTCTCTCTCTCTCTCTCATTCTCTCTCTAGCTCTCTCTCTCTCTCTCATTCTCTCTCTCATTTTCTCTCTCTCTCTCTCTCTCATTTTCTCTCTCTCTCTCTCTCTCTCATTCTCTCTCTAGCTCTCTCTCTCTCTCTCATTCTCTCTCTCATTTTCTCTCTCTCTCTCTCTCATTCTCTCTCTCTCTCTCTCATTCTCTCTCTAGCTCTCTCTCTCTCTCTCTCTCATTTTCTCTCTCTCTCTCATTCTCTCTCTAGCTCTCTCTCTCTCTCTCTCTCTCTCTCATTCTCTCTCTCATTCTCTCTCTCTCTCTCTCTGGCTCTCTCTCTCTCTCCTCCCTCTTTCTCTCCATCCCCTCTTTCCACCCCCTCTCTCTATGCTTCCCTCTGTCCTCCCCTCTCTCTCATCCTCTAACAAAAAGAGTACTTTCCATGTATTCGTTTTGATTGTCTGTCCTACAGCCGCCAGCGGGGAATTGTCCTAATGTGTCACTAATAAAGATTTTGATAAATGGTTTGGCTGACGGCAAAATTAGCAGTTAATGAAGAGAAAAGGAGAGAGAAACTGTTGAGGTCACTACAGGGTGTGCTACAAGATTTCTCTCATAAACATGACACGACCACAACAAAGTGATCGCCCCATGTCACATGGATGAATATTGCTGGAGGAGAGACAGCCTGTAGGTAGACATTAGGTTGTTAATAAAACTTGGGAGAGTTTTAGCATTCATTGATCTTCACACTGGACACGCCCCTGTCGTTTTCTGTCAGATGTCTGGAAGGTTAAATGTTTAATTATGTTGGAGAGATGTAGAGTCTAGGACTGTAACTATAGCCAACGGCGGTTGTCCTCGGCGCAAACTTCTCAGGGGCGCAAAATGTCCAAGCTCTCAGTGTTTCAGCTGCCAGTTGTGTGAGAAGTTTCTCAAAACTTAAATCAATCAAAGCGTGTCAAAGATCTACAGTGAGTCAAGAAAGACTGAGTAACCTGGCAATTCTGTCAACTGAGAGAAATTTCAACAGATTCCAGACTGTCATTGAAGAAATAGCACAAATTAAAACCATGCGATTTAAAAAAAAATGTTACTTTACCAGCATTAAATATATTTTAATTACAGCATTATTTTATTCAATACATGTGAAAGGCCGATGGTGGGGGGAGGGGGAGGGGGGAGAGTGTAAGGGATTTAATACTGGACTGATGGAAGGGACTCAGGGAGTGCTAACGGTCCACGAGTCAGGGGCTGCAATATCTGCCTTGCCCCGGGCGCTAGCAATCCACGTTACGCCACTGGTGGGGACATACAATTCATTAAGGTCTGTTGACGCTGACAGACTTGTCCTCCATCACTGATTCAGTAAGAGCAGGCTATATAACTCAGAGTTGTGGCCTTTTTGAAAATCTGGCCAAGGAACAAAGAATAACCTGACTGAATCCTGGAGATGAACAGAAAGATTTGAAAAAAATGACTCGTTTGACGATTTTTTTGTTAACAGCGGTAGTTTTAGGTAATTGAAAATTCTCACTATTTGTTTGTATGATAGTCAAAAATATCGTCATTTCTTTTGATCGCTGTCTAAATGATTGGCTTCCGTTTCATATCCCTATATAAATCAACATTTGAGAGCTACCCAGGGTAAGGAGGCCTGTGGTCAGATATGGGATGATTTGCTGGAAGAAATGTTTGTGAAATCGAAAATACAACATGGAGAGAAGGAAACTAAGACGGAATCTGGAATATTTGGACGGGAATCAAAGTGAAAATTCAATACAAAGAAACAAACAAAAAAAACACAACAAAAACAACGTAGATTATAGCCAGATGAGCTGGACATTCCTGTCTTGATAGCAACATGAGCCAATTCTGAGCTGGACATTCCTGTCTTGATAGCAACATGAGCCAATTCTGAGCAGTTCATTCCTGTCTTGATAGCAACATGAGCCAATTCTGAGCAGTTCATTCCTGTCTTGATTGCAACATGAGCCAATTCTGAGCAGTTCATTCCTGTCTTGATAGCAACATGAGCCAATTCTGAGCTGGACATTCCCAGTGTAGAGAGATGTTGTCAATACTGAGCTGGAGAATGCCAATGTAGAGAGATGTTGTCAATACTAAGAAACATGATGGATTATAAATTAACTGCACAGAACTGTTTGCTCTTCTGTCTACAGTTCTAGGGCGCGAATGGCAAGAAAGGCATGACATGAAATGACGTCACTGCCTGACTGCCGTAATCCGTAAATCTTGCTATGCAATAACTTCCGTTAGAAGGGTCTAGGAAGACCATCAGAATCTGTTGAATTTCATGATTCAATGAATTTTTGTGAGGGCTTTTTCTTGGTCTTAGACGCTAAGGGTTTTTTTTTTTTTTTTGGCTTGCAGAATTTCCCGGAATCAAGACATTTCTTTATTTAACATTTTGTTAATGATCAAACTCTGGGCCATTTCAAGCCATGTTAGAGTGGTCGTGAGTTGAGATGTAATCGTTCCTGATTACGGTTCTTTCTTTTGTTAATGTCTGTGTGTGCCGAGTTAAAACATAATTCAGAACGAAAATGAGGATCCAATATCTATATTAATAAAAGTGAAACCTTACGACAATGGCAGCGCGCCTTTCGCTACTCCTCCCTTAATGCTGATTTGGTGGCCCTCAGATTTTATACAGCGCTTAGTATAGGCCGTGGTCGTGTCCCCGGCACAGAAAATAAAAAAACAATTAACAACTCGCAGAACGTTTGTATTAGTTTCTAGGCTGCGACACATAGGCGTTCGGTCTATTTTTTCGGCAAATGTACGTAATTGAGATTGGTTCCGGTATCTGTATCACACTCACAAAACAACTTCCGGTTAAGACTGGTTTGAATGATGAGACTGAAGATTAGACTATCAAGTATGAAACTTTGTGTGTTCTCAATGTGCCTAGACTAGGAAAAAGATCGGGTCTGGAATTGGTAGATTGACGCTGCAGGGCCAAAAGTACAGGTTTGTGTTTTCAATATGCCTAGGAAAATATTATATTTCTTTTCCATTACCACATGACGTTATCACTTCCTGCGATGTGCAAACAAACTAACCCGTGCGCAAATCATAGCCATTTGACGGATGCTGGCGGGACGCGCAGGAGTCAGTGCGCAAAGGGAGAGCAGTAAAACGCATCTAAAAACCAACAAGCAAACAAAAATAAAATAAAGGCAAAATTGAAGCAGGTCCATAATAATCACCCAGAACTGAAACTAATAAATCGATTTATCCCGGGCAGCGCCGGGCAACTCAGCTAGTAGAAGTATAATAATAGACCTGTACCTAAAGCTTTAGCTGTTTTCTGTTTTTCGCCATAGATGTGCAGTTTTATCATTTTCTGTCACTTTCAAATCATTTTGACCAAATGAAGACCAAAGTTTTTACCGGCAGCTTTTCTTTGTTGTAGAACACAGACCGACTACTGAATTCTGCCAGATTTTACCAACTTTGGGCTTGTTTTGTTTTTTCCATCTAATGTTAAAAATATGTCGGCATCCTTGAGCTTATAGTGAATCCTTATCTCCCCACCCTGTCACCAAACTTTAGTCTATCCAGCTGGAGTTTTTTTTTTGTTTTAATTGTTTGAAAACTACAGCAGAAATTATTCTGATTTGAATTAGTGAAAGCCTGTCCAACTCGAAGTTCCTCAACAAATTATAAAATGTTTCATGTTCCCAATTTCATGAGATCAGTGTAATCAGTCCGCCATACTAAATGTACCAAATGTAGCACATGCCGCCCTGCAGCCTCTTGAGCGGCTCATGCGTGCATTTTTGTTTTATTTTATATTGGCTGTTATTATAAGCACTTACTCGCCCTGAGTGTTTTGCGGCATGGGCGCGCACGTGTACGTAGCTATCGCTCACCCCGTCTTTATCCTTAGCCCTAAATCTTATCGAGTCCCGACCTCATTCCTACCATTTCCACCAAAAAGAAAATCTCAAAAAATAATTCATTAAGGCTGTTGTTTGGAGTATTTCGCGGGGAGCTCTCTAGCTTTAGAATACGCGTATCCCGTGCGCAAAAAACTTGGGGGACGTACGTACAAGTAACAATATTCTTCTATATTTATTACTCCTTTTCCTTTCCTTTTGATTTTTACAAACGTTAATTTGGACATTCGTTATTTAATGTTTATATTGTCTGCTTGAGTTGTTCCAGCTGCAGCTGTTGGCCAAATCTCTCCACTTGCTCTACCATTGTAGTTTTTTGTCACAGATGCCAGCGAGTCTACGCAAGTTTTTTACCTCATTTTTGCTTAGTTTTAAACTGCTGTGGAGGTCAAAGTTCAGACTCTGCACGTGTCCGCGTCTTGTCTTCTTCTGTTCATGAACATGTTTTAATTTTTAAATTGAATTTTAAAAATCTCCGAACTTCCGAGTGCATCTGGAAACGTTTTTTGCGTATCATTTTCATGAACATACGGTGGGCAATGGACAGGATGTAAGTTTTATGTAGCTAAATCTGTAAATTATTTATTTACTTTCCGGTCCATCCATGGAGATCTGACACATCTGTCACGAGTGGAGTGAGTGCAATTAAGGGGATTGCTACAGAGCGGGTGTAGAGTAAGAAGGGCTCACGGCAGTCAGGTAGGGAAAGACGTGAAAGGAGGAGAGTAAAATTAACGCACGTAGACAAGTAAGTTAAGCGTGCTGTTGTGAGTAGTGGGGGGTCTGAAGGAGGCGAAAGCGCTGTATTACTATCACTGCAAGTTAGAAGGTCCTACGGAACGGACGCTAGTAAGAGCCCATCGGGCGGACATAAGGGGAGCAGTCGAGAGACCAGTGAGAGAGTTTTTCCAGTGATGACTGGTACGTAGAACGTTGATTGATTATTATGATTGATGTATTATATTATATTCGTCTATTACCATGATGTAAATAAGTATATGTGAGGAATGTGGAAGTCCTTGATATTGGATATAGCAATGTGCGCCATGAGCGATAGATGAAAGTGAGTTCATGGATTTGTAGCGCGAGTGAGTAGTGTGTACTCCGATGGAGGTGTGTTACCGTAAGATGTGTGGTGAGTGAAAGGTGAACTAGTGTGTGTACGCTTCATGGGTTGTAAGGAGAGGTGGAGTGAATAGAAATGGTAGGGTCTTATACCAATGTAATGTTATTCTTGTAGGTGTCGAGGACGGGCCGCAGAGCCACCTCGATGAGCACAGGGGATAGGCCAGCATAGGGCCGGAGGCCACACATAGGCCAGAAGTGAGGCTGTCAGTGCAGGACAGTAGAGGCACATAAAGTCGTGGCAGTCAGGCCACGGACAGGGACGTAGATATGAGCGTGAATGTGATAATGTACTATTGCCCTGTTGATGGGCTAGGAACTAATAATGTACTATTGCCATGTTGAGGGGCTACTGAAATGATAATGTGTTATTGCCCTGCTGAGGTGCTAGGGGAGTGCTAAGGTGTATGACAATAGGAAGGTGATATTGAGAGACTGGGGTGCCAGTGAATTATTAATGTGCTATTAAGACCCTGAGGGGAGAGGCTGAGGCCGAAGTGCCTTTAGGAGTAACTACCGGGTTGTGGACCCGAGGGAGAGTGTGTGTGAGAATAAGGCCGTTGTACGGCAGTTAATTGCAATAATATAATGTATGTAATTGCGCTATTATCTGTGTAATTATGTTTAATAAATGTGAGAGTCTGATGGGTTGTTCTGTTAAGTGTTAAACTCGTTTGTTCGTGATTGTTGTCCTGTCATAAACTATTACATCTCCCAGTCTGGGATTTGTGACAACATCCATATTACTTTCCATCGCTCAATGCACCCCCGCCCATATAAATTACCGTCCACGGTTTTGTATTAAATCATGAACTATTTTTTGTAACATTTCATTGAAAAGGAGAGGACAAAAATCCAAGTGAAGAAGTGAAGAAAGGGTTTGGCTGCGGTCTCAGGTAACATTAAATATCCATTTCTGAGACACGCTTTTTTGTCATGACACTAGAAATATCCCCACACACAATAGCCCAATCTTGGAGATGTCCGTCACCAGCAACACCCACACAATGTCACCAGCAACACCCACACAATGTCACCAACAACACCCACACAATGTCACCAGCAACACCCACACAATGTCACCAGCAACACCTACACAATACCACCAGCAAAGCACCCACACAATGTCACCAGCAAAGCACCCACACAATGTCACCAGCAAGACCTACACAATGTCACCAGCAACACCCACACAATGTCACCAGCAACACCTACACAATGTCACCAGCAACACCCACACAATGTCACCAGCAAAACACCCACACAATGTCACCAGCAAAACACCCACACAATGTCACCAGCAACACTGAAGTAAAGTAAAGACAGGTTTACCACCCTGTTCGCCCTGCGGTACCGCCAGTCTAAGTGTGTTCTATACAGTCAATCCCCTGGCTGTAGATCACTTGGTTCTCAAGGTGGGACGGACACCCACACAGGTGTCACCTGGTTATAGTTTGCCTGGGTGCGGGACTTAAGAAACAGCTGTAGGGATTTTTCATAGAAATCTAAAATTTCACACACTATTTTTAACTTATTCGTCTAGATAAACTGTTATTTGTTTATGAGGTAAAGTTTTAATTAAAACTTGTTTTACTGTAAACATAGTGAAATATAAATATGTTGAATTTTTGTATATTAACTTTATTCGATCCTGGTGGGGTGGGGGGGGGGGGGAATTGAAGCAGGGAGCGACACAAAAAAGGTTGAGAAGCGCCGCTTTAGATGATGTAAATGCGCCAACGATGTAAAAGAAAGGATAATGGCCAACGGGAAATGTTAAACAGATTTTACAAAAAACAACAGCTTTCCTATAATATGAGTTTGTTTGTGTGTCAGTGCCCAGTCAGCATTCCTACATCAATCCGACGTAGATTTGAAAAGGGTTTCCAAAGGACTGGTAAGATTGGATTCCATACATCAAGCTGGAGTCGGTGAAATACCCTAACCAGCAGATCTATATAGGAATGATGTCATTCTGATAAACAAACTTGACCTCAGTCCCACGTGTAGGATTTCAGTAGGATTTCAGTAGGATCTCTGCCTGGATGTTTCCTCCTCTTAGTCTTGACCATCTTGCAAAGTCGCAGAACGAATGAAAACATCTGTGGTGCCAGCATCTGACTTTGTGACCGCCCTTTCCCAGCCAAGTCCATTCTACCAACTCTCAGTGACCACCCTTTCCCAGCCAAATCCATTCTACCAACTCTCAGTGACCACCCTTTCCTAGCCAAGTCCATTCTACCAACTCTCAGTGACCACCCTTTCCTAGCCAAGTCCATTCTACCAACTCTCAGTGACCGCCCTTTCTCAGCCAAGTCCATTCTACCAACTCTCAGTGACCACCCTTTCCCAGCCAAGTCCATTCTACCAACTCTCGAGTGCTCATCCCTGGCCGATCGAGTTTTCACTCGTGACGGCAATGGCGAATATGGCAGTATTCTTTAGTTGTTTAGCGTCCCCATAAAGGCAATTGGAGACTGTCGGGGTATCTGGGAGGTGGCGGGATCTTAGTTGTTTCAGTCCTTGGCACTCCGCAAGTATGTGCTCGACAGTCTCCTGCGGGGACCCGCAGTGCCGGCATACTGGCTCACGGAGTGGGTTGAAACGATTTAGATGTGCGTTCAACTGGACATGTCCCGTCCTCATACGCTGTATGATAGTCGCGTATTTGCGCTCTAGTGTCAAAATCGGGTCTTTGATGTCTGGTTTGGTTTGATTATGATACACCCTACGTCCTTTATCCGAGTTTGCCCATTGATATAGCCATTTCCTGCGTCCGTGAGCGCGGATTCTGGCTCGGGCTGCTGGGTAAGACGTTGGGTGCTTTGGCTGTTCGCCTCTGGTACCCTGTTTCGCTAGGCTATCAGCAACCTCGTTGCCCCGGATACCTATGTGCGCGGGGATCCACTGGAGGTGGACCTCGACACCGTATCCACTTATGATCTGGTGGCAGATATGTCTGATTTTATCTGCGCCATGTGCCTCGAGCTTATGGTTGAGCGATTGGACGGCCATCAGTGTGGCCCTTGAGTCTGAGAACACAACAATATCTTCTGGCGATACTGTTCCGTTTTCAAAGCCGTTGAAAACCGTAGTCAGTGTTCTCCAAATCGCTGTCGCCTCAGCGTCGAAGTTGGAGCCATTCGCCCCGCATGGCCCATAGATCTTATCGGTGTCGGTGCCGTCAGGGTAGCAGATTATTGCTCCGTACCCCGCATTCGTAGTCGCCTGTACTGCCGAACCGTCAGTATAAGCCTTAATCATGTGTGCTGGGTACGAGTCAATAGTTTCGCCTGCTGCCGTTTTCAGGATCGTGGGATTGACCTCCTTAGTCACGTTTGTGTCTAGAAGCGTGGTTTTGACCACTGGGGGTTTCAGGGAGGCGTGAGGTGGCTCTTTCGTCCATAACCGAAGGGGCATTCTGTCTTGTTCTAGCCCATACTCCTCAGTTAGCCGTTTGGCCTCGCCCAGGAACGACTTCTTCTGGAGTATTTTCGGTGGCCTCTCGTACTGCTGTAGTACGCTTCCCTCCCTTCTGTTTGCCAGTGGTTCCACATTGGTCATGATTTCGAGAGCATTCGTAGGAGTGGTTTTGAGGCAGCCTGATATGAGTCTCAAGGCGCTGTTCTGAACTCGGTCCAGTGCCGACAGCGTTCGGTCGCTGGCCATTGGTTGCAGTGGTAGGCTATATTCTAGTCCTGCTCGGACGTAGGCTAGATATAGCTGTCTGAGAACCTTCCCAGTGGCACCCCAGTTGGTACTGGCGAGTGTTTTTAACAGTGTCAATCGCCTCCTAGCCTCAGTCTCGAGCTTGCTGACGTGCGTCTGAAAGTTGAGCCTGCTGTCAAGTTCAACTCCCAGGTATCGTGGTGCGCTTTCCCTTTTGAGTGTCTGGCCATTGATCTTAAGATTGATGGTGGCTTTCTGGGCGTGTTTTCCGTTGGTGAAGAGTTGATAAACGGTCTTATCGACGTTTATCTCCATCTTCCACAATCGGCAGTAGCAGGCGAGCATCGCGAGGTCCCGGTTAAGGTCTCGCTGTAACCATTGGACATGCTTTCCTGTCCTCCAGATTACCATATCGTCGGCATACATCGCTTTTTCGCATCTCAGGTGTTGGGTAAGGTCGCTGGTGTAAGCCGCAAAGAGCGTGCAGCTTAACGCTGAACCTTGCGGTAGGCCATTCTCCATGGTGAGTTGGCTTGAGGTCTGTCCGTTCACTCTGGTGCGGACTGTTCGATTGTGAAGGAAATCTTTTACCCATGCATATAAGTTTCCTTTGACCTCCGCCTTGAGTAATTTAAGGAGTAGCCCACCATTACACACCTTATCGTACGCTTGTTTGAGATCGACGAATACGGCGATAGTATGCTCCCGCCTATGGAAACCATTATTGACCGCTTGGGTCAATCGGATAAGCTGGTCCATCGTCTGCCTGCCACTACGGAAGCCCGCCTGGTGTCTGTCTAGAAGACCGCGCTCTTCTAGATACCAGGTCAGCCATCCTACTTTGTAGATGCAAGAGGTAAGGGATATTGGCCTATAATGTGATGGTTCGGTACCATCTTTGCCTGATTTCGGGATAGCTGACACCACTGCCTTTTTCCAGTCAATAGGGAGTTTTCCTTGATGCCATGTTCTATTTATTAAGGCTAGGAGCCATTTCTTTGCCGTGTGGCCCATCTGGAGCAACATCTCGTTGGAGATTTTGTCCGGGCCTGGCGCTTTACGATTTTTACACTTGCCAAGTGCTCTCTCCAGTTCCTCTAGGGTAAACTCACTGTTAAAGCCATCGTAATCGCTGTCTACCTGCGACTTTTCGAGCTGACGCCTGACCTTACGGAGCCCCTTGTCCGTATTCGTAGCTTTGCCACTCTTATTTGTACTGGCAAAGTGTCGGTTAAGCATGGTTGCACGCTTATGGTCTGTCACCGCGACCGTCCCGTTTGCCCGTATCGGAGCGACATTCTTCACTCTTTGCCCCCGATTAAGGCGATTCAGGACGGTCCACGCTCGGCCACCACTCGGGTCCACATTCAGAGACTCGCACAGGTTTAACCACTTTGCCCTTTTGGTGTTTCTAGACAGTAGTTTGACTTTAGCGGTCAATCTATTGTACTCGATCCTGGCCGCCGTGCTCGTTTTTGCTTTTCTTCTCGCCCTCTTACGCTGTCGGACCGCCTGTTCAAGTTCCTTTGACCAGGGCAAGCGATTTAGGGGCTGCAGTCCTCGCGGAATACTCCGCTTAGCAGCTGCGAGCACGGCCGTAGTCAGTACGGCGTTGGCTTCGTCAATAGAACCCTGGTTTGGGTCCACCTCGTTCAGAGTTAAACCTAAAGTCTCTCTGAACTCTTCCCATCTACCTCGCTTGTAATTCCAGTTTAAACGTTTCTCCTTCTTCTTAGCTGTTTTGGTCTGGATTTGTACGAGGAGAGGAAGGTGGTCGCTACCTACGTCCTCGAAGACTGTGTAGCTGTGTCTGGTAACGAGGTCAGCAGATAGAAGCGTAATGTCGGGCCGACTCTCCACGCCGTTTGCACGATGCAGGCAAGTAGGCGCGGAGGCGCTTGATTGTATCCGGACCAGGTTCGAACTTAGGAGGAGATCTTCGACATTTCTTCCTGCGATGTTCGTGGATTCTGGGGCATATCCCATTTCAGGGCTTCGTGCGTTGAAGTCTCCTCCTATGATGGTATTTATAAAGGTAGCCTCTGTCAACCCTAGGTCGCAGGGGACCTTTGGGGGATTGTACACATTCGTGATGGTAAAGGACACGCCGTCCTTCCATACTGTAAGAGTGAGGGTATCAGTTTCACCCTTGCTCGTCAGGGCGTGTTGCCTCACGGCCATAATATCATTACGGACCAATGTGGCAATGCCTCTGCACTTGGTACACGAGCAGGTGTATATGGTATACCCTGTGACGTGCGCGCCTCTCCCATTCAGTAGAGTCTCTTGAAGCAGAGCTACATGTATATGTTTTGCCTTTAGGAGCTTAGTCAGCTCCAAGACCTTCGGGCGAAGGCCGCAGACGTTAAGCTGCAACATGTTAAGTGTCGCAGGGGGATCCCTCGCCGCTAGGGTCCCCTTCTTGGTTTTCACACACGCATTCACACTCGCATTCGGACACAGGTCACCAGTAGCATACTTGCGCAAGGGGACCTGGCAACTGCCATCCTCCCTACGGAGAATATGTCTGGGTTTCTCAGCCCCACGTTTATATTTGCCATATTTTACCATCATGATTAGTGGGTGTTTGTTACTGCTTGAGCCCCTTTCAGACAAATGGAGGCTGATGACAGCCTGAACCGACTGATTCGTATCACGTCGTGACCAGAATCTCACTCTCTCATCCGCCAGCGTGCGGTCGTTGTCTCGTTTAAGTCATTGTCATGTAGTGCTTGCTGCACGACTTATCGAAGGATCGATCTGATCAGTCCCCGGCCCTCAATCGGGGACTGCCACCACTGCGTTCTGCTAGGCAATTTTCCCCCTTCTGCCTACAGTAACGGAAAGCTCCCAGTGTTTAACGGCTTCGGGAAAGTCAGCCGTCAGCCCGTCCCTGTTAGCCAGCCCCCAGCTTGGGCTACTCCGCTGCTACCACGTGGCGGTCGAGAAGAAATTCTCCCCGGGTCTCTCCAGACCTGGGATCGGGCTTATCCGGAGCCCGGAGGCTGCGGAATGGTCATAGGCGAAACGGTGATCATCTGCTAGTACCACTCGTTCGCATGCACCTTGTACGAGAGACCTACCGAGACAGGACCAGTATTCGATCTCAATAGTCGGTTTCCCGGAAACACTGCAACAGCAGGACCCTCGGAGCAGCGCTACCAACTCTCAGTGACCACCCTTTCCCAGCCAAGTCCATTCTACCAACTCTCAGTGACCACCCTTTCCCAGCCAAGTCCATTCTACCAACTCTCAGTGACCACCCTTTCCCAGCCAAGTCCATTCTACCAACTCTCAGTGACCGCCCTTTCCTAGCCAAGTCCATTCTACCAGTGCTCAGTGACCGTGACAGTTTTGGCAGAACACGACGTCTTGCGCTAAGCATTTTGTTTGCTGAAGGAGAAACCATAATTGTCCCTGATGACCGCATTTTTACAGCCGACGACAATTGTAAACAGAAGATCAGATTGCAATTAAACACTTCTTTTTTGCAGTTTTCTGCCTTGGATGACGTCATTTCAAACACCCGAAAAAAAAACTATTATGATATTTAAAGTTTATACTGCATTACGCCATTATGTTCATATAAAACGATGGAACTTTTCTGGTCCGCCTTCAGATGATGCAATGTTGTCTCACTTCGTCAAAGTTGATCTGTAAACATTAATGAATTGATCAGTGACATTAGAAAGTTTAGTGAGCTAACGAAAAGGCAGGTTATACCGGAATGGCCGATTTGAGTGAAGCAAAATTAAAAGTTGAAAAAAAAGAAAAGAAACTATGAATAATTGATTGATTGATTGATTGATGGGAAACAGAATCCTAGCACATCAGACATTCCCAAAAGTGCTGCTCTATCCCCGCTCCAATATCCATTAGATGGTCATTCTGCTAACCGCCCCAGTGGCCAGCTGGGTCCATATTTGTCGGGTTCGTCCGGTCTTGTCACACATCCCTCCCCACTGCACCCCTCCCCCACCCCGCCTGGTATCCCGCCTCAAACATTCTGGTTGTGGGGAGGGGGTGGAGGGGGGAGGGGTCTCAGTGTCATCACCTACCCCCAATCGGTGAGTGCAGTCAGCATGAGCTCATTCCTTTCAAGCTGCAATCACCACGGACTATTGTGCATTGCCGTCAAGTAAATGGGCTACATCATTGCCTACCTACCACCAGCAGTGCCGTCAAGTAGATGGGCTACATCATTGCCTACCTACCACCAGCAGTGCCGTCAAGTAGATGGGCTACATCATTGCCTACCTACCACCAGCATGGGCCTGGCAGGATTTCCATGTGAAAATGAACGAATGAAACGGAGGGGGGGGGGGGGGGAGATGGTAGGAAGTGTTATTCTTTATCCAATGGGGGTTCTGTTGTTGTTGTTGTTGGTGGTGGTGGTGGTGGTGTTGTTGTCTTTCACCAGCCCCTGCCGTGAGAAAATGACCTACATTGAATGTCATCAGACATTCTACACCTCTGCACCGGTGGTTTCATATAAGATTTTCTTTTTCAGCTTTGGCTTTTTCATCAGAAATGCGTGATCAGACAGAGCATGTGAGTAAACAACTTTCTGAGTTCTTTGCCCGTGACTCAGTGATGGACCACAAGGGCTGTGTGTAGAGACAGGACAGTTATCTCTAGCTTCAGACAGACAACTATGAAAACGTGTTTTAAGCACAGAGAATCAAGTGTTGTAATAAAATAAATCTAGGCAAATGTCGACCCACCAACTCTCCTATAAATAAAATTATCCATCACAATTTAATTCATTTCTAAGTTTAAAAAAGAACAAACTGTATGAGACGTTTGTCTTCCCTCAGAAAATCTTGACTGGGAACAAATTCATGATCAATTTTCAGAATGAATTAGAGACCGTCGCAATGACGTCACCAAGGGAAGGATGGTCGCAGCCCCGTGCAGCAGAGATATCAGCTGTGTTACTGAACTACTGGACAGCCTACGCCAGACGTCGGACTGGGGCCTTGGCCAGGTGTGAGACGCGGCTGTTTCGCTACATCGGCAGGAGGAAAATGGCACAGCAATATTATCTGCTCAATGTAAATTGTGTGTGTGTGTGTGTGTGATAGAAATGTATTGTTTACTCTGTTAAAACGGCAGAGAAATTTGTGTGTGAACAAGAAAGGTTTGAAAAGATGGACTTTTTGTCGTTGGTTTCTCAGGATATAAAATTATAGAACAGGGAAATTAAATAGCTGGCGCAGAATCTTCATGGCGGGTCTGGATGGTAACAAAATAGTGGAAAGTTTGCCAGTGTGTACTGGCCATAGACTCTCCACTAACTCAGCTGTTTTGTGTGGGGGACTGGGGTTCAAACCTTGTTTTAGCTAATGCGCCACTGGCTATTAGGTGAATGTTTTTTTGTCAGTATCATCAACTCCTATAGAAGATTTCTTTTCCTTTTGGCAGGTTGCCCGACGAAATGTGGATGCTGAACTGTCGGACATTCAACTTGCACAACAAGAAACAAAAATGACTGAAACTGCAATACTGGACTGCGTTACACAGATCGTAAACATGCTTGGAGAAGATCCATTCTACAAAGATTGTAAGTTTAACGTGCAGTGGTCTCAGGCAAAGCTCAAAATACCTCGGTTACGTAGAACACAATGCAGTTTGCAACTGACACTCAAACTTGACACCACAAGGAAAATGAACATTTGTCCTGGACTCGTTTTGTTCCAATAATTTCCTTTTTCCAATACATGTAAGTGATGTTCCCTGGTTGCCCAGTTGTCTTTCCTTGGCATTATATTTTATAAAAGACTGAATTTCTATAAAAGATTTCAGCAGACAAGAGTTCCATTTACAAAGTCAAAATCATTTCAATCGATTGCATTAAACAAAAATGAAACAACTTCCAAGAGATTTTTTGAATTTGTGCTGCGTTCCTTCCCATTTTCCAAAAATGCCAGCACAGGAATGCTGATTGGTCGAGCTAAGAATACTACAGGAATGCTAATTGGTTCAGCTAGGACATTACAGGAATACTGATTGGTCCAGCTAGAAATAGCACAGGAATGCTGATTGGCTGAACTTGAAAGAGGATTATTCTGTCTACCTGACAAGCCAAATCGTAGATCAAGTTGGTTTTGACTTGTTCGCGCTCTCTACGAGAACGAACTACACGAGACCCACGAAACAATGTTTTTGTTTATAACAATTGAAAAGTCAATTCTAAATTATTCTCATGTTCCAGACCAAATGCTGACGCTGGACATCGAAGGTCTCTCTGACCAAACAAAAGCATGTATGGAAGCCAGTAACGGTCAGATTCAACAACAACAGAGAGCAGTCGAGACACCACTGCAGGTAGAGGAAATAGACACGTGTTGCTGTATTTTGTGTTCTAACCATAGTTGAACTTTTGAGTATTTGAAATTTGTGTGTTTTGTGTGTTGGTAAATGCTGACTTTTAGTGAAGTAATACATCAATCCTGACCTGTTAATACTTACGGCCTTTTGCTTCCGTGACAAAGTTCACCTGTCCGTCTACAGCTCCTATCTACTAACGGGCAGTTTCAATAATAATTTTTAAACAGTCAGACAGCCTCTCTGTCACTTGTGATCAAATTTCATATCACACGTTTTGTTTTGTGTCACTAAAGATGGCGGAACTGAGCGCTATGTTATTTTAATCACATGATCACAGAATGGCGAACCTGCCACTGGAACCTTTAAAATTGCTGTAATTTTTAAGAACTTCGAAACAATCTGAATAAATCTGATGTCTCCAGTTTATGGGAAAAAGGTTTTCTTTATGGTATTAATGACGACATGTTCCACTCTCCCTCGTCTTCCAGCACACCTCTACCCCCTGTGTTGGGGGCTGCTGTTACAAGTACGTAAGCACTCCGAGCGTCTTGCGACAAGGGCGTATACCTGTACCCACCTATCCCTAACCCCGTCCTTATCCTCAGCCCTAAATCTTACCGAATCCTTAACCCTGCACCCTACCCTTTCAGCCAAAACACAGAAGGAAAAGAAAAAGAAAATCTAAAAGAAATATGAATGAAGGCTGTTGCTGGGAGTACTTCGAAAGGAGCTCTCTTGCTCTGGAGTCATAATGGGCTTTAAAATACGTACGCCCAGTGAGAAATACTTGGGGAACGTACCTACTGTGACAATTTTCTTTTTTTTCTTTTTTTTCGGGTCACGTTCCGGTCCTCCCCACAGATGATGAGAATCTTCGCCACTGAACTGAACAGAAAACTGTTAGCACAGACAGAAAAGAAAGAATGTTTCCATTCTCTGGGTAAAATAGTCTGAACAATTGTCCCAACCCCCCCCCCCCAACCCCTCACACCCCCCCCCCCACCCCACACACACACACCAAAAAAAAAAAGACAATGGTGACAGAGGACACAGATAGAGAGGGCGAGCGTGAAACTTGAAGAACCAGTCTAACCCTAACCCTAACCCTAACAGTCTAACCCTAACCCTAACCCTAACTCTAACCCTAACCCTAACCCTAACCCTAACTCTAACCCTAACCCTAACAGTCTAACCCTAACCCTAACAGTCTAACCCTAACCCTAACAGTCTAACCCTAACCCTAACAGTCTAACCCTAACCCTAACAGTCTAACCCTAACCCTAACAGTCTAACCCTAACCCTAACAGTCTAACCCTAACCCTAACAGTCTAACCCTAACCCTAACAGTCTAACCCTAACCCTAACAGTCTAACCCTAACCCTAACAGTCTAACCCTAACCCTAACCCTAACCCTAACAGTCTAACCCTAACCCTAACCCTAACAGTCTAACCCTAACCCTAACCCTAACCCTAACATTCTAACCCTAACCCTAACCCTAACCCTAACAGTCTAACCCTAACCCTAACCCTAACAGTCTAACCCTAACCCTAACCCTAACCCTAACCCTAACAGTCTAACCGTAACCCTAACCCTAACCCTAACCCTAACAGTCTAACCCTAACAGTCTAACCCTAACTCTAACCCTAACCCTAACCCTAACAGTCTAACCCTAACCCTAACCCTAACAGTCTAACCCTAACCCTAACCCTAACAGTCTAACCCTAACTCTAACCCTAACCCTAACCCTAACAGTCTAACCCTAACCCTAACCCTAACTCTAACCCTAACCCTAACCCTAACCCTAACCCTAACCCTAACCCTAACCCTAACCAAGCCGAGCACTCACACAGTTTTTTGATGACCACGTAGAGAGGAAAGATCAATACATTTTTCGTTTCTTTAAAGGATTTGACAGTTTGTTCACTCACCTCCTCATGCCCTTTAACCTCCCCCCCCCCCCCCCCCCCCCATGATATTTGGTTAAGTGTATAAGAGAATTTGTCCCAAAGTGATAAAGTTGGCACTAAGTCTCCAGTTGTACAATCAGTCAGTCATCCACAATCATGTTCTCCCATCAGTCAAACTCTGCCAATAGTTTCTACACACTTGCTTACAATCAGTTACAACGTCTCGATGGATCATATAGTGTCAAACACGTCACCAGTGGCTCCGTCCACGAGGGGGGGGGGGGGGAGGGTGAGACAATCCAGACTTTTATTTTAGAACTGTTGATTGTGGCAGGGATAGGGGATAGGGATTAGGGATTCGAGTTACTGGAGATGGACAGGATTCAGTAACAATTTGTGGACTCTCAAAACTGCTGAGAAAAGGGAGGTAAGCTTAGACCTGATCAGTCTGCGAGTTGTGGTTCCTGTACCGGGTGAGAAATTCACTCGTCATCAAACAGCAACATCTCTGCAGTGTCGACACTTACACTTTTCTCACTGGCAAGTCAGGCGGGTTTTTTTTTCTGATTTTATTTTAACCGATTAAAAAAAAAAAAAAAAGTATATTTGTTGAGGGAAGTGGTGAAAATTTTCTTCTGTGGTCAATGAGACAAAAACAGGAGAAGAAAAGGAAGAAAAAACCTTAGGGAAGTTGAAGAAAATGAAAATGTCGATGTTGGATACAGAGTTATAGGACACTAGTGAAGTCAAATGGACAAGAACAATCAACAACATTGTAATTATGAATGTTATCATTATTGCTGTATTACTAAATTATTATGTTTTTCTTGTATTTTCCAGCAATCCCTCAAGATTTTCCCGTCCAACTGGAAGTTTGAAAGTTCTGTCTGTTCCACGTTGTTCTCCATTCCCTGTCTGCTGGTTGCTGGCTTCCTCGGGCCTTTCATCATTCATAATTCATAATTCATAATTCATCAAACTGAGAACTTTCGTAGCCGGATTTGCTCGACATATCACTAGTTTTCACATCACCAGCTGTCACATCACCAGTTGTCACATCACCAGTTGTCATATCCCCAGTTGTCACATCACCAGTTGTCATATCCCAAGTTATCACATCACCAGCTGTCACATCACCAGTTGTTAGTCAAAAAGGAACAATTAAAAAGCAGTTTATATTTTCATTCGGCGAAACCAATGTGTACCGGCACTGAACTCTGGCACGCCATACACCAACACCAGCTACTGTTGTTTGCCAGAGCACGTGAGATGGTTAAACTAGAAATCTAGAACATTCCCAGCGTAGCCACAGCTCAATTTCATCGATTCTATTGATATCTCATTTGGGAAAATTGTAGTTTGATGAATGGCTTGCAGACAAGTAAATATCGCTGTTTCCTCTTGAGGCAATTTCATCATGCACTTTTGCTCTTTTCACTCTGATGCTTAGCGAGTCCGAAGACGTCATGAAATTTCCTGTCTGTGCTCAATTTGTCTAACAACTGCTCATCATTCAACTGTTTTCACTCTCTAATTCACCTTTCACCTAAGCATTGTCCATCCACTACAGGTTGCCGCCCTCCGACAACTTCCATTCCTGTTTGATGTCTCTCTCATCCATGTTGATCTCCCCCCCCCCCCCAACCCCCCTCTTTTTTTAAATATCTTCCTGCCATTTTCTTCCTGCTCGTCCTGGTGTCCTTTTTCCTGTCCTTGGTTGCCATTCAGTGCAGCGTTTTGTCCATTTCTTGACATTCATCCTTCCCACATGTCCGGCTCAATTCCACTTTTGTGGTAGCTTGAATTTTACTGTGTCCGTCAGCTTTCTTTGTTTGCGTCATCACTCTGTGTCATCACTCTGCGCAATCACTCTGCGTCTCACTCTGCGTCACCACTCTGCGTCATCACTCTGCATAATCACTCTGCGTCATCACTCTACGTCATCACTCTGCGTCATCACTCTGTGTCATCACTCTGCGTCATCACTCTGCGTCATCACTCTGTGTCATCACTCTGCGCCATCACTCTTCGTCATCACTCTGTTTCATCACTTTGTGTCATCACCCTGTGTCATAACTCTGTTTCATCACTCTGCGTCATCACCCTGTTTCATCACTCTGTGTCATCACTCTGTGTCATCACTCTGCGTCATCACTCTGCGACATCACTCTGTGTCATCACTCTGTGTCATCACTCTTCGTCATCACTCTGTTTCATCACTTTGTGTCATCACTCTGTGTCATTACTCTGTGTTATCACTCTGCGTCATCACCCTGTTTCATCACTCTGTGTCATCACCCTGTTTCATCACTCTGTGTCATCACCCTGTTTCATCACTCTGTGTCATCACCCTGTTTCATCACTCTGCGTCATCACCCTGTTTCATCACTCTGTGTCATCACCCTGTTTCATCACTCTGTGTCATCACCCTGTTTCATCACTCTGTGTCATCACCCTGTGTCATCACTCTGTGTCATCACCCTGTTTCATCACTCTGTGCCATCACCCTGTTTCATCACTCTGTGTCATCACCCTGTTTCATCACTCTGCGTCATCACCCTGTTTCATCACTCTGTGTCATCACCCTGTAATAGAAAAAAAAAAACAGCCCAAAAACTCCAGCATTAAAACGGCACGTGACCAATTCTAGCAATGTGGTTCAAATTGTTTTCTTTTCATTGTGTGTGTGTTTGTACCTCAGTTTTGTCCCGAGACAGAAAGAAAACATTTGTCCCATTTCTCCTTACACACGACAGTTTCCCGCACAGATGTGAATGTTGATGGAAGTAAATGCCCTCTTGAAGTAATTTCGTACAGATGACAACAAATCAGCCAGTTGATGGGTATCTTTTTTTCTTGTTCAGTACAATACTTGATCATCAACACCAATACTTGATCATCAACACCAATACCTGATCATTAACACCAATACTTGATCATTAACACCAATACTTGATCATCAACACCAATACTTGATCATCAACACCAATACTTGATCATCAAAACCAACGCTCGATAATCAACGCCAATACTTGATCATCAACACCAATACTTGATCATTAACACCAATACTTGATCATTAACACCAATACTTGATCATCAACACCAATACTTGATCATCAACACCAATACTTGATCATCAACACCAATACTTGATCATTAACACCAATACTTGATCATTAACGCCAATACTTGATCATTAACACCAATACTCGATCATCAACACCAATACTTGATCATCAACACCAATACTTGATCATCAACACCAATACTTGATCATCAACACCAATACTTGATCATCAACTTAAATATTTGATCATCAACACCAATACTTGATCATCAACACCAATACTTGATCATCAACGCCAATACTTGATCATCAACTTAAATATTTGATCATCAACACCAATACTTGATCATTAACGCCAATACTTGATCATCAACGCCAATACTTGATCATCAACACCAATACTTGATCAACACCAATACTTGATCATTAACACCAATACTTGATCATCAACACCAATACTTGATCAACACCAATACTTGATCATCAACACCAATACTTGATCATCAACACCAATACTTGATCATCAACTTAAATATTTGATACCCACTTATTTCTTGAAATGAATATGAAATACTCCCGTATCCTACATGGGTGAAATCAAAGGATCTGTCACAGAGAATCTGGAACTATGGGAGACATGAGAGGAGGGCGGGGCTGGGATTGCCGGGAAACTTGGTGATCTCAGTGTTTCAAATTTTGCAATTGATCGATCTCTGAACTCTTTGATAGTTCTGCCTGATCTCAGGAAATCATCAACTTTTTCCACCCAGTCTGACCTGACGTGGGCCACAACTTATCTGTAATAATCTAACTTTTACAAACAAACACCAATAAGAGCCTACACGCCACTGATTAGGCTTTGCCTGATATTTGTAATTAAATGGGGTATAAATCGGTCCTGAACTCCTAATTTAAAATCACATACCAAGTCGACAACGCCATTTTTATTCTTTATAAATTCAGATAAGTGGTATTTCAGCTAGATTTGTCCTCAGCTTTGCCTGGCTGCATGTCCTGTTGTCTTTCATGTAAAACTGAACAAAACTGGCTCTCAAAATCGTTCTGAATAGCCAAGCTAACTCCATGACTGTTGCTCTGTGACTGTTGATCTATGACTTTGCTCTACGACTGTTGCACAATGACTGTTGGTCTGTGACTGTTGCACTATGACTGTTGGTCTGTGACTGTTGCTCTATGACATTGCTATATGACTGTTGCTGTATGACTGTTGCTATATGACTGTTGCCCTATGACATTGCTATATGACTGTTGCTGTATGACTGTTGCTGTATGACTGTTGCTGTGTGACTGTTGCTGTATGACTGTTGCTGTATGGCTGTTGCTGTATGACTGTTGCTCTATGACTGTTGCTATATGACTGTTGCCGTATGACTGTTGCCGTATGCCTGTTGCTCTATGGCTGTGGCTTTATGACTGTGGCTGTATGAATGTTGCTGTATGACTGTGGCTGTATGACTGTTGCTGTATGACTGTGGCTGTATGACTGTTGCTTCACTAAAACTGTATTTGCTGTTTGTTTATCAATGGTTCTTCTCCAGTGATTGTTTTCTTGGTGTGATTTACAGTTTACACTGTGTCAGTTGTCCTTGAGTTTTTTTTGTTTTGTTTTTTTTTGTTGTTCCTAGCTATAGCAGAGTGCAGACATTGGCCCAGACTTCCAGCAGGAAAGCCTAGTTAGGTTTTACAAAGGAAAGTTGAAAACAATAAAATTCTATACTCAAATTTGAATGATCATCAGGTTTGAGCCCATTTTCCTGGCAGGGACAACGAGAATTACATTGAAATCTGTGTTTTCTCTCTCTCTCTCTCTCTCTCTCTTTCTCTCTCTCTCTCTCTGTCTCTCTCTCTCTCTCTCTCTCTCTCTCTCTCTCTCTCCTTCTCTCTCTCTCCCCTCTTTCTCTCTCTCTTCTCTCTCTCTCTCTCTCTCCTTCTCTCTCTCCCCTCTTTCTCTCTCTCTTCTCTCTCTCCCTCTCTCTCTTTCTCTCTCTTTCTTTCTCTCTCTCTCTTTCTTTCTCACTCTCCCTCTTTATCTGTCTCTCTGCTTCTGTGTCACAGATTCTCCGTGTGAATGTTTGAGAGAGAGTGAGAGAGAAATAGAGAGTTATAGCACTTGACAGACACAACAGGCAGATACACAACCAACTCAAAACCGTCCAGCTCAGTGTAAATCTCGAGAGTCGTTTATTTCTGTTTATTACCCGAAGTCCTTCTTGGGTTGACTCCGTTCAACACCTCTGCGCACCCCTGCGCACCACACATCTCCCCCTAGCACAGACATCTCACAGAGTTATTGGTAGCGCCTAGGTGATGGCACTGGTCGTCCTGAACGGGAAGTGAGCTGTCTGTGGTCAAATACAGTTGTGGGTGGATCATTATTGTTTCTAGTTCTTTTGTTAAGTTGTGGCTCTTGTGAGACAGGAGGACGACCTCTGCGCACCGGCTGCTGAAGTTGTACCGGTTCTGATCAGTCCACTTGTGCAGGCTTAAGGCGGTCTACTGAGATGCGTTCGGCACGACCACCTCTGACTATGAGAAATGTTTTATCTCCAGGAGTTAGCACCTTATAAGGACCGGTGTAAGGCCTTTGTAATGGACTTTTCACTGTATCTGTGCGTATGTAGACATATTTGGATGATAACAAGAGCGGTGGTAAGTGCGTAGATGGGTTACTATGGTGGATGGCTGGCCTAGGTACACGTAGACCGTTTTTGTCTCGGAGAGCTGTTAAAAAATCTGATGCAGACCAAGACTGAGTCTGCGACGGAATTAACTCACCGGGGATAGTCAACGGTTCCCCATAGACAAGTTCTGCCGAAGAAGTTCCCAGGTCCTCCTTTGGAGTTGTTCTGAGTCCGAGGAGTACCCAACGTATCTCTTCTGCCCAATTGTTCCCTGTTAGTCGTGCCTTCAAAGCTGATTTGAGTGTGCGATGAAACCTTTCCACCATCCCATTGGCTTGGGGGTGAAATGATGTTGTCCGATGGAGTCTGACTCCTAGGCGTCTCGCAATTTCAGCCCACAAGGAAGATGTGAATTGTGAACCACGATCCGACGATATGTCCGCGGGAACCCCGAAGCGAGAGATCCAGCCTCCAAGGAGAGCCCGAACACATTCTGGTGCTGTAATGTTTGTCATAGGAATTGCCTCTGGCCATCGTGTATTACGGTCAATGATGGTTAGGAGGTAACGGTAACCAGATGACTGGGGTAATGGACCAACAATATCGATGTTGATATGGGAAAATCTTTTGTCAGGTGCAGTATATGTCTGAAGGGGCGCCTTGGTATGTTTCTGAATTTTTGATGCCTGGCAATTGTGACACTCCTTTACCCAATCGCTAATTTGGCGGCTGAGGCCATGCCACACGTATTTCTCTGCAATGAGTTTAACAGTAGCCTTAACTCCTGGGTGAGCAAGGTTATGGACAGCCTCGAACACCGGGCGTCGATAATCTGGAGGAACGATAGGGCGGGCTCTACCAGTTGAAATGTCGCACAGAAGCTCTGGTCCTTCATCAGTCAGCTTTGTCGTAGCAATTTTCATGTTTGTGATGGCAGTTTTGTACGCTTGTACGTCTGGACTCAAAATTTGCGCCTTGGCCATAGCTGTAAAGTCAATGCCTAACGAGACCGCGTTTGTGGAAGTGGAAGCGCGAGAAAGGCCATCGGCAACCACATTCTTCTTTCCCGAGATGTGCTTAATATTGGTGGTAAATTCTGAGATAGCAGTCAGTTGCCTTTGCTGACGAGCTGACCATAGTTCAGATGTTTTCGACATTGCGTGGACTAGAGGTTTGTGGTCTGTGTAGATGGTCAACTGCCTCCCTTCAAGCATATAACGAAAATGGCGTATTGCCAAATGGGCGCCTAGAAGCTCTCTGTCAAAAGTACTGTACTTGATCTCCGGACTACGTAGCTGGCGACTAAAAAAGGCAAGTGGCTCCCAGCGACCATGGTTGTACTGCTCAAGGACTGCGCCGACGGCCACATCAGATGCGTCACATGTCAAAGCTAATGGACAATCTGTACATGGATGTACCAGCATGGTTGTATCTGCCAATGCTTGTTTACCGGCAAGGAAGGATTGTTTCATTTCCTGGGACCAAATGAGATCTTGGCGTGATTTGGATATTTTCAGAGCTTGATAAAGGGGACGCAACATCAAAGCTATGTTTGGAATGAAACGGTGATAAAAGTTTATTATCCCAAGGTACTCCTGGAGTGCCTTTACAATTCTTGGTTGTGGTAACTTCTTTCATCATCATCATCATTGCCTTTCTCACCCTGGATCAGGGTATAGGCCACCAACAAACACTTTCCATCCCTCTCTATCATGGGCCAGCCTCTTTACATTATTCCAAGTCTTTCCGCTTCGTTGCACATCATTTTCTCTGGCTCTTCTCCACGTTCCGCGCGGCCTTCCTCTTGATCTCTTGCCCTGGGGATTCCAGTCGAATACCTTCTTCGTGATGCTGTTTCCTGGCCTCCTGAGAGTGTGGCCGATCCATCTCCATCGCCTCCTACCAATTTCCTCTCTGACTGGGTTCTGTCTTGTTCTTTTCCATACAATTTCATTGCTGACCTTGTCTGTCCATCTGATCTTAAGTAGCTTCCTCAAACATCTGTTGATGAAAACTTGGATTCTCTTTATGCAGGCCTGGGACGCATTCCAAGTCTCACATCCATACAACAGGACTGACTTCACGTTCGAGTTGAATATCCTCAGCTTTGTTTTTAGAGATATATCCTTGGTTCTCCAAATCTTGCTTAAGGATGTGAAAGCTGCCTGTGCCTTTCCAATTCGTGCTTTGACTTCTGCCTCTGTTCCTCCCTTATTGTCAATGATACTACCAAGATAGCAGAAGGACCCTACATCTTCCAGTGGTTGATCTCCTACTGTGACTTGTTCGCTTAGGGGTGCAACAATATTTAGGACCTTCGACTTCGCGGGATGTATCCTCAATCCAATAGATTCTGAAATTTTGTTTAGAGCTGTAGTCTTTGCTTGCATCTGGTCGTGTGTGTGCGACAATAGTGCCAAGTCATCTGCAAAATCTAGATCGTCCAGCTGTGTCCATGGGGTCCATTGTATGCCATTTCTTCCTCCACTGGTGGTTTCTTTCATAAGCCAATCAATCACCAGGATAAACAGAAATGGGGACAGCAAACAACCCTGCCTAACACCAGTCTTGATATCAAAGCTGTCAGTAAGCTCACCATCATGTACGACTCTGCAACTTGTCCCCTCGTACATGCTCTTGATAAGATTCACCATCTTCTCTGGGATTCCATAATGTCTCAATATTCTCCACAGTGTTTCTCTATCGATGCTATCAAAGGCCTTCTCGTAGTCAAGGAAGTTCACTATCAGTTGGGAGTTCCACTCTAGCGACTGCTCTACTATGATTCTCAGCGTGGCGATCTGGTCGGTGGTTGATCGATTACTCCTGAAACCAGCTTGCTCCTCACGAAGTTTTGGGTCTGTTGCATTCTGTATTCGCTTGAGAATAATCCGATTGAAAACCTTTCCTGGGATGGAGAGAAGTGTGATTCCTCTGTAGTTACTACAATTGCTGAGGTCCCCTTTTTTTGGGAGCTTCACGAGGTGTCCTTCCTTCCAGTCCTTTGGAAACTTGCCTCCGATCCAAATCCTCGAGAATAGTGAGTGCAGACCCTCTGCAGCCCCAGCAGCATCTGCCTTCAGCGCCTCTGGTGGGATCTGGTCTGGTCCAGCTGCCTTGCCTCGATTTAACTGCTTTATGGCATCATTAATCTCTGCTTTAGTCGGAGGGTCGCAACTGATCGGTAAATCATTTCTTGCGGGTAGAATGTCGGGTGGGTTGCTTGGTGGAGGTCTGTTCAAGAGGCTGTTAAAATGTTCTATCCATCTTTTTGCCTGAGCTTCCTTTCCAAAAATAGCCTTCCTGTTGTAATCCTTGACAGGAACTTCAGGTTTTCCATATTTTCCAGCAAGAGTCTTTGTAGTCTGGTAGAGGATCCTCATGTGTCCTCCTGTTGCTGCCTTCTCTGCTTTCTCTGCTAACATTCCTATGAACTCCTCTTTGTCTTTTTTAATTGATTTTTTGACGTCTTTAGCTGATGCTCGGTACTCTTCCTGGTTACCAACTCTTGAGCTTCTTGTACGACTTGCATTTACCCGTTCTTTTAGGTCTCTTCTTATCCTTATCAAGTCCAGTGATTTTTGACTGATCCATTCCTTGTGTTCCACTTTCTTTTCCCCAATAACATCCTGACATGTCGATGTAAATACTCCTTTTACCTTAGCCCAGTGAGTCTCCAAATCTACTGTCTCTTCGAGGTCAACAAGGGGTTTGAATCTATTCCTCAGTGTCAGCTGGAACTCTTCCTTCTTGTCTCCATCCAGAAGGCTCACTTGAAACTTTCTCCTCTTTGTTCCTGCTCTGGTACCTTGTTTCTTGAGGCGGAGTTTGAGTCTTGCCAGCAGCATGTGATGGTCAGATCCAACATCTGCTCCTCTCTGTACTATGACATCCTCTAGTGAGCGTCTGAATCGTCGGGTGATGCAAAAGTGGTCAATCTGATTTTCAGTTACTCCATCCGGTGAAATCCAAGTGGCCTTATGGATCCTCTTGTGTGGGAATACTGAACCTCCAATCACATAGCTGTTAAATGCGCAGAAACTTGCAAACCGCTCTCCATTCTCATTCATTTGTCCTAAACCATTGCACCCCATAATGTCCTCATACCCTGTATTGTCCTGTCCTATCTTGGCATTGGCGTCTCCCATTATAATGTTCACATCTTTTCTTGGCAATGTGTCAACTATTTCCTGAAGCTGGTTGTAGAAGTCGTCCTTGTCCTCATCGGTTGCTTCATTTGTTGGGGCGTATATCTGCACAATGTTCATGTTGATGTTCTTGTTCTTAGTAGTAAATGATGCCAATATAATTCTCCTTCCGTAGGGTTCCCATCCCCTCAGTGACCTCTGGGCGTGCTTGCTCAAGATGATCGCTACTCCTTCTGTATGCTTTTTGTCCTCCCTTCCAGAATACAAAATCTTTTCCCCAGTATTAAGTTGTTTCAGTCCGGACTGTATCCAGCGGGTCTCGCTAACTCCAAGTATGTGCAGTCTGTATCGCCTCATCTCCATTGTAACCTGGGCACTCTTTCCTGCTTCATACATGGAGCGGACATTCCACGACGCAATCCGGAGTGACTTGCTTGATGAAGGAGCAGTCGGGCCAGTGGCGTCCTTTCGGCTTTGTCCATTGTCCTTCATTGAATCTACAGGTGCAGATGCTCCCCCTTCTCCCAAGATAAAAGACTGATTTGAAGTATTTGCTTGTGTTTCTGTAACTGGTTTATTTTTACAGGGTGGGTAGTTGGCCCACCGCCAACTGGCTCTTCTCGGGAGACCAGGACCTTTGCACCTTTAGTCGCCTCTTACGACACGCAGTATCACGTCAGATGTATTCTCTGCTGTCCCTCTTCTACAAGAGAGCCCCGCATCTGCACGGGCGGGTAACTTCTTTACTGCCTCAATACGAGACGGCATTGGTGCTGAGCCTGACGCAGACACTCGATGTCCCAAAAAATCAAGCGATGCCACTCCAAAGAGACATTTTTCAACCTTGATTACCAGTCCGTGGTGTTTTAGTCGCCGGAAAACTGCATCGAGGTCCTCTACGTGAGACTTGGCTGAGGAGCTAGCCACTAAAATATCATCAAGGTAGACAAATGCGCTGTCTAAATCTTGGAGCACAGAGTCCATGAGCCGTTGAAACGTCTGCGCTGCATTTTTAAGGCCAAATGGCATACGTAAAAATTCCCATAACCCAAAAGGCGTGATAACAGCTGTTTTAGGTATATCTTCGGGAGTTACAGGAATTTGATGATATCCCCTCACAAGGTCAATCTTGGAGAAATATTTTTTTCCAGCCAGGCGAGCCGAAAAGTCTTGAATATGGGGTGTCGGATAGCGATCAGGAACTGTGGCATCATTCAGTCTGCGGTAGTCGCCGCAAGGACGTGAGTCTCCGTTACTTTTAGGTACCATGTGTAGTGGGGATGCCCAGGGGCTGTTGGATTTCTGTACAATACCCATCTTTTCCATTTCCAAAAATTCCTTCTTTGCAGAGGCCAGCTTGTCTGGTGCTAGACGACGTGCACGAGCGAAGACTGGCCTGTCTTTAGTTGGGATAAAATGTTTCACCCCGTGCTTGACTTCAGCAGTGGAGAAGGTTGGCTGTAACAGTTCCGGATAGTCACTGAGAATTTTACGGAACTTATTGCTCGTGGGTTCTATGAGAGCAAGATCAGAGTTATCTAAAACCGAACTGACAGTGCAGTGAATGTGAGCAAAAGATTCTGCTTCTATCAAGCGGCGTCCTCGAATGTCGACCAACAGGTTGTACTGACGGAGAAAATCAGCCCCTAAGAGAGGTCGTTTGACATTAGCTGATATAAGACGTGCTTTGAAAATCCGATTGCCAAAATGCAAAGGTAAGATTCGTGAACCATAGGTCGCTATGGAGGTTCCGTTGGCGGCTTGCAAAGGTGTTCTTGTAGCACCTGACGTTCTTTCTGCCCATGTTGCCGGTATTACAGAGACTTGTGCGCCTGTATCCACCAAGAAGCGTCTTTTAGACTGTGCGTCCGTCACAAATAGTTGAGTTACCTTTGTCTCTAGGTTTTGTTTAGTACATGGTGTAGTGTGCGAACATGGCGGACCAGCAAGTAAAGTTTCTACCGATGGCCCGCTCTCCCGTTTCCCTGTTCTTTTTAGTCTTGAGGTTGCTGAAATATTTACATGGGCTGGAACATCGCCTGGCATTTGAACCAAACTTTCGATGAAACCAACAAATCTTGTCAATCTCAGACAAACCTGCATCATGTGCTACGGTTGGTGTTGGTTTAGGTGGTTGAACCGCAGTGCAGATTGTCGCGTTTGTTGTCAGAGAGTTAAATAGGTTATCAGCCTCTTTCGCCAGTGCTCGGTACTCAGTGATATTGGGGGAATTAGCAAGTGGGGCACGAATAGATTCAGGTAACAGTCTGAGAAACAGGTGGCGGAAAAGGAAGCATGGCTTGTGGTCTCCCAAAAGAGCTAGCATTCTGTCCATTATTTCTGACGGTTTGCTGTCACCTAGTACTTTAATGTTTAGCAAAGTGTCTGCTTTCTCTGCTTCTGATAACCCGTAAGCATCCGTAAGGAACGATTTAAGTGTGTCGTACTTACAGGTTGGAGGAGGTGAGGATATGATTGATAAAGATCTTGAAGCTGTGTTAGCGCCGAGTGCTGCTACTACATAGTAGTACTTCGTTTCGTCTGTTGTGATTCCACGCAGCACGAACTGAGCCTCAGTTTGAGCGAACCACGCTGAAGGACAAGTGGTCCAAAACGTTGGCAATTTAAGTACTACTGTTTCTATTGACATCGTGGACGAATCGTCGTTGAAAGATTAAGAATAGGAATATTCTGTCTAGATCTAAAGATCACGTCGGGGTCACCACTATAGCACTTGACAGACACAACAGGCAGATACACAACCAACTCAAAACCGTCCAGCTCAGTGTAAATCTCGAGAGTCGTTTATTTCTGTTTATTACCCGAAGTCCTTCTTGGGTTGACTCCGTTCAACACCTCTGCGCACCCCTGCGCACCACAGAGTGAACGAAAACAGAGAGAGGAGGAGAGAAAGAGAGAGAGAGAGAGAGAGAGAGAAAAACAGAGAGAGGGAGCAAGAGAAAGAAAGAAAGAGAGGGAGAGAGAGAGAAAGAGAGGTAGACAGACAGACCAAGTTCACCAAAGACAAAGCGGTGATACGCCCCTGCCTTGATTTTCTGTTCCTGTCTCGATCACGTGATGTGTGATATGATCTAAACCTACGGGTTTGATTGGTCAGTCCACATAATTATGCATGGTTTGCTATAATTATGATATTGAATACAGGACGAGGGTCAAAGGTTACTGTACTGATTGTCAAGGAGAAAGGACATTAACGTTTTCGCGTTTTTCTTTTCTTTACCACAACAACAAAAAATACAGGAAAACATACACACACACACACATACACACACACAAACACACACACGCACACACGCATACACACACACACACACACACACACACACACAAACGAGGACATGAAACTTTGAAATTTCATTGTTCAAAACATTCATCAAAAATGACTTTGTCATGCTGTTCTCTGGGTGAGATGTTTGACTGCACAAAGTCAAGAAAGAAATCTCTGTAGGAGACAAAAATCTGACTACATGAACCAAAAAGATAAAATCTCTGATAGTCACGATATTTAAAACCATCTGTCAAGCGATCACGTGTGTTTTTGTTCTTCACAAGAATGGTTCTCAAAACTCTTTTCGATGCAGTAGCCTTTTAAAATCAATCTTTGATCAAGTCTGAAAACTGAGGGAAGAGGTGGACTTGAAAAATAAATTCCCACGTAAATTATCATAATCTCTGTAAAGATTAATTCTTGTTCTTGTATGCTATGAACGCTGGGACATTTGTTTGTTTATGTCTTTCTGACTTAACTTTCCCTTTGCATCGTTGTCGGGTTTCTCTGGCTGGCGGTTGGACTAACTTGAAAACCACTTTTTCCAGCAGGCAGAGCGGGTTAGCTACCTTATCTAACAAAGAACATTCCAGAAATTGCTGGCTGAGTATAAAAAGAAACGACATCTGATCTTTTCCTTCAGGTCAGTTCACTGTTCATTTTTCACACAAGATTCTGTGACCATTTCCAGTGAAGTGCTCAGACATTAGGAACTGGCCATGCTGACATTGTGTTTAGCTGTCATTGCCACAGTCGCCTACGTCCCAGCCTGTGATGGTTTGTTTGGCCCAGGTGATCCCATCCCACCTCAGTTACCATGGTGGAAAACAACCATCATCTACGAACTTTATATCAGATCCTTCAAGGATTCGGACGGGGACGGCCTGGGAGACATACAGGGTAATTAACCAATTCATTTCTGGATCAGTTTAACAACTATCCAATTCATTTCTGGATCAGTTGACAACTATCCAATTCATTTCTAGATCAGTTGACAACTACCCAATTCATTTCTAGATCAGTTGATAACTATCCAATTCATTTCTGGATCAGTTGATAACTATCCAATTCATTTCTGGATCAGTTGACAACTATCCAATTCATTTCTGGATCAGTTGATAACTATCCAATTCATTTCTGGATCAGTTGACAACTATCCAATTCATTTCTAGATCAGTTGATAACTATCCAATTCATTTCTAGATCAGTTGATAACTATCCAATTCATTTCTGGATCATTGAACAAACCCACTCTTGTGCTGAATAACATTCCCTTTATTTGATCGCCATCATTGTGTTATCGTAGGCCAGAGATCCTCGTGTCGCCGGCATGTCCTGACATGTAAAACTGAAGCTCAATGTTGTAGGAATTAGTGGTATTCTGATATCTCCTAGTTGTCATAACGCCCGTGGGGGTTCGGGGGGCGGGTGGGAGAGAAACAATTCAATATTTGTCTATGAGCAAACATGACATTGTTTCTAGATTAGCTGGCCAATTTAAGGTTTGACCGTGACTATCACACCTGCCAGTCAGTTTTGGATGATCAAGACCGTGTTGGTCATGCATGTCAGTCTTACATAGAGCAATCAGAGATAACAAAGTCGTTCCAAAGATACTACAAACAATAAGGTACAACAGGTTGGCATGGGGTTTATGCGTTTGCAGGTTCCGCAGTGCCACCTAGCAGCGAATGCGTTAGAGATGTCAACAGTGGCATTTTTTTGTTTTTGTTTATGAAGTTCAATAGACAAAATACTGCGTCTTGTTCTCTGATTGGCCATCATCCTAGATGTAGCAAGACGTCGCTTGCTTTGTTATTGTAACTTAATTCATTGTAGGATACTTCTGGTTTTTTGCCTTTTTTTAAAAATATAGTAGCAATGTCGTAATGGTTTTATTTATTTACCATCATAGCAAAGATAGATCTAGCATACTCGTAGTTTTAGAATAAGGTGGGACTAAGACAGGATTTTCCCTGTATGTCCTAACTGGCGCGCCCTGTCTCCCAGCGGCAAGTGCGAATAAGAAAGTAGAAAGTCAATATTAGCGAGAAGATCAGGCCTAGGAAAGGTTTTGAAAACGTGAACTTTCCTCTAACAATAACAGACATAACCTTGGATTTTACTTTTTCTTGTTCTGCCTCCTCTTCTTTTTCTTCTCCAAATTCACTAAAAACACATCACCCAACGAGCAACACATCACCAACGAGCAACACATCACCAACGAGCAACACATCACCAACGAGCAACACATCACCAACGAGCAACACATCACCCAACGAGCAACACATCACCAACGAGCAACACATCACCAACGAGCAACACATCACCAACGAGCAACACATCACCAACGAGCAACACATCACCAACGAGCAACACATCACCAACGGGCAACACCTCACCAACGAGCAACACATCACCAACGGGCAACACATCACCAACGAGCAACACATCACCAACGAGCAACACATCACCAACGAGCAACACATCACCCAACGAGCAACACATCACTAACGAGCAACACATCAACCGGCACAACAGAGACGCATGGCATTGCGTTTCCTTCTCTTTCTGCTTCTTTCATTAGCTTTTTGTGTGTGCTTTGTTTTATAGAAACACTCGTCGTTGTTGTTCAGATACGGCATATTTAAAAAAAAATATTTTGACGATGAAATAATCTTTGGAAGCGAAACTGATCGGTATTGTGTCTTAGTTATTTTCTATGTAAATCCATTGCGCGAAGTGCTGGCTCTTATTGTATGTAGATCTAATATCTTTGTTCTACTACAATCGTCCTCTGTATCACAACATAAACTGACAGTGAACACAGCGTTACAAATGAAAGACCAGAGAGCACAGAAAACATGTCAGAGAAACAGTTGGGCGCAGATGGGGAAAATGCGTGAAAATCAAATGAACAAGAAATAGAGACACAACATAGTCAGATCTCAGTCCAAATCGATGAGGCCATAGGAAACCCAGGACAATTGTCAGGGGGAGCAGGAAAATGTACAAATGATGGAAAATGCTGGCCGGATGAGCAGTGGAAATATTTCTGTTTCTTCTTCTTTTTAATTTTTCCTAAAGTTGAGACATCTGAGAAAGAAAAAAAAAAGAAAAAACACCTGAGCTTTCAAATGTTGCAGGATGGCAACAGAATGTTGCAGAAGAACGCCAGTGGTGAGGAAAGGACAAAACTGTTCTTGATGATGCGTCAATTTGAGACACCGAGAGAAAATGTTTGACCTGTGTTGGCATCAACTGGTTTTGGTTTCCTTCCCATGTTTGAAATATTGCAGAAAGGGCGATAGATCAATTGTGCCGCAATATTATTTTTAATTATGGTTGAAGAACCGGCCAGTTCCGGCTGTACTTTTCACAATTTCTGAAACAAGTGTCATTAACTGCCGGCTTTGTCCGGGATAAACCTGTGTCCGCTTCTGTCTCTCACTCCCTCTACTTTCTCTCTCTCTCTCTCTCTCTCTCTCTCTCTCTCTCTCTCTCTCTCTCTCTCTTTCTCTCTCTCTCTCTCTCTCTCTCTCTCTCCACCCCCTCCCCTCTCTCTTAACCAAAAAAAATATCTGATAAAACACAAGTGTACTAAGTGTACTGGTTTGAAAACTAAACTGGGACACTAAAGCCATTCCTCATTGACCCTTCACTGATCTGAAAGAAACAAATTGAACAGAAAATTTGGTAATTAAATTGAGCAAATAGAAATTGTTGATTGACGTTTATTGTAGGTGTTCATTCTCATTTGGTGTTTTTTTTTTTTTCACTTTTGACATAATTTTGCAGTAAAGTTTTCATTTCTCGGTGATAAAAATATTTGATGTTTTTTCAGTAAAAGTATTAGATGAATGTTAATTGTCATTCAGAGTTCCACTAACATCCAGATTTATCGATTGCATACAATATTATGACTGCGTAGTTGTAATACGTACAAATTAGGTCTTTCACGGAAGGGCTGATTGGGGGACGTATGGAGTGGAAATTGTTTTGTTCGCGCCAAAATAATCTGGAGAGATGTAATTTCCAGTAGCTGCTCATGGATCCTAAACTCAGTTTTCACTCTCCCGATCTCTCAATCTCCGCTGTGACACTGGATGTGTCCTCCAATTGCCCCAAGAAATGACCCTGGAAAGTGACCAGTGGTTACATGTATTTGGAAGTTACGTCTGGTTGTTTTATTTTATGTGGGTGGAAGTTTGGCTCACCTTTTATGCTCCTTCATATTTATGTGAACATCAGCTACTTCACTGCGTTTCATAGTTTGTGTTTTGCATCCTGGGCTACATTATGTAAGTAGGTAAGACTGTCACAAATCCCAGACTGGGAGATGTAATAGTTTATAACAGGACAACAATCACGAACGAACAAGTATAACACTTAACAGAACAACCCATCAGACTCACACATTTATTAACATAAATATAACGATAAGGATAACCGTGCAATTACATACATACATATTATTATTCAAGTTACTGCCGTCCAACGGCCTTATTCCCACATGCACTCTTCCTCGGGTCCACAACCCGGTAGTTACTTTCTAAAGACACTTCGGTCTCAGCTTCTCCTCTCCATGTCTTAATAGCACATTAATATTTCACTGGCACCGCAGTCTCCCAATAATCCCTTCCTATTGCCATAACACATTAGCATTTCAATAGCACATCAACATGGCAATAGCACATTAGCATTCCAATAGCACATCAACATGACAATAGCACATTCAGGATCACATATACGTCCCTGTCGGTGGCCAAACTGCCACGACTCATGTGCCTCTACTGTCCTGCACCGACAGCTCCCTTCCTGGCCTATGTGTGGCCTCCGGCCCTATGCTGGCCTATCCCCTGGGCTCACCGTAGGCGGCGCTCTTCGGCCCGACCTCGGCACCTACAAGAATAACATTACATTGGTACAATACCATACCACTTCTATTCACTTCACCCCTCCTTACAACTCATGAAGCGGACACACAATAGTTCACATTTCATTCACCAAACATCTTACGGTAACACACCTCCACCGTAGTACACAATACTCACTCTCGCTACAAATCCATGAACTCAACTTACATCTATCGCTCATGGCGCACATTGCTATATACAGTATCAAGGACTTCCACATTCCTCACATATACTTACTTACATCATGCTAATAGAGGAATATAATACATCAATCATAATTATCAATCATCGTTCCACCTACCAGTCATCACTGGAAAAAACACTACTCCCAAGTCTTCCGACTGCTCTCCTTATCTTCGCCTTCTGGGGCTTTCTCCTGCGTCCGCTTTCTTAGACGTCTTAGTGTGCAGTGATAGTAATACAGCGCTCTCGCCTCATTCAGACCCCCACCACTCACAACATGCACGCTTTAACGTTAACTAACAGAAGTCAATATAGGTGAGCAGCCTCACTATCCCGTGAGTCATTCCCTCACTTCCATGCCCCCGTAATCTTTGAGTCCCGCTCACTCCACTCGTGACAAAGACAGCCATTCTCGCTTGGTGAAAGACAGATTGAGTGGACACCTGTGAAGTGAAACAAAACCTTTAGACAAAATGATCATAATCAATCACATTCAGGTCTGGCAGTCTGGGATGTCCTAAAATACAAAAAAAGGTTTTACTCATGATCTCCAGATCACCAACAGCTGATTCATTTTTATCTTGGTTTCTTGCAGGCATCATCTCGGAGCTTCCTTACTTTAACTACATCGGCGTTGAAACGCTGTGGATCACGCCATTCTGCAAGTCTCCCCAAGCAGATTTTGGCTACGACGTTTCTGACCTGAGAGATGTCGATCCTCTTTTTGGGACAATACACGATTTCAAGAAACTTGTAGAAGAGGCAAAAAAATTAGGTCAGGTACCACATTGGTCAAAAACCCATTTACATTCACCCACATTATAATTTATAAGTTTTAGTGTTGTTTCAATCAAATATTGTCTAGTCACAAACGAACTGTTGAATGTTTACAACTCTATAGAACTGTGACGTCATCCGTGTCTGGCTGGGAACGGCCATCAGTTTGAACACACGGGCGATAACTCAAATAATGAAACAATTTCTGTTCTCTTTAATTTGAATGAGTTATCTTCCATGTATCTTAATTGGCATTGTGATGATTTCAATAACAATTCAAAGCTTGTCTACATGTTTGAGACTCCTTATATGGATTTTTATACATTCTTGCTCAAAACAGTGTTATAAAAGACACATTCTTTGTAAATACCTACAATACGCTTCAAATATCTATCAATAATCACCCTAAGCATGTATGTAGTACATAATTTCTACTCTTAAATAATCGCTCATCTAAGCCATTAACTTGGTCCAAACAATGATAACTAAATGAAATGGACCCCAAATAATTTTGCAAAGATAATGGACCATGACAATTCTGAAAATGGCCCAATATGGATCAAAGTCCGTGTTTATGACCAGTCTAAAGTTTTCTTGTGCCAGAGTGATCCGAGGAAAATGTCAGTTAAGACAGAACTAAAATGTAAAACCTGGGGATTTTTCCGTAGCTCCAACTGTTCGCTGATTGTCCTACAATTCTCAGCTTTTTTTTTTACACAAAAATATTTCTTTTTGACAGGGATCCGCATCTTGATGGACTTTGTACCTAACCACACAAGCAATCAGCACCAGTGGTTTCAGCGCAGCGTTGAGAGGGATGGAAAATACACAGATTTTTACGTGTGGGCTGACGGGATTGAGCTGGATAATGGGACAAAAACGCCTCCCAATAACTGGGTATGGACCTGGCACTCGAACTCAGTTCTGAGAAAATTTCTCACCAGTTTTCTTCCAGCTTATTTTTCTCTAACAGATGCCACGGCCTCACCAAAAACAACAACAACATGATATTGCCATAGAATGAGGCTGGCAAACGAGAGTAGCAATCTAGATCTTCACAGATTTCTTACTGGTAGCTGAGACATTTCATAGAGAACTTTCATTGTTCATTCGCTGTAATTTTGTCTTTCGTTTCATGAGTCCTTTAATAATTTTTTTTTAGGAATGACTCGGTTAAGAAGCGGCGTTAAGTTCATTCAGAGACAAAACAAAACTTTTAGTCAATTCTACAACAGAAAAAAACAAAAAGACCAGACCCCGACCCTTTAGTAAAAATATTTTTTTTTTGAAAATGTTCATTGTCTTACCTCTAATAACCGTTCGCTTTTAGTTTTACCTCCAACAATCATCCACATTCAATTAGTCTCAGCTCCAACAATCGTCCACATTAAATTAGTCTCAGCTCCAACAATCGTCCACATTAAATTAGTCTCAGCTCCAACAACCACCACATATGGTTTTACCTCCAACAATCGACCACATTTAGTTTAGGCAGTGCACACAGAATAATAGTCTTGTTTTCTCATACATTTTTTTATGTACAGAAGTCTCACACGTTTACGTGCGGTTTTGTTTTTGTCCTCACAAGTTTAACTCGTGCCGCTTGACTAAGTCACAATCTTAATACTGAAATTATTTAAGTTGACTGAGGCAATAGGGAGTGTGGTTATTGTTGGAGGAACAGGAGAACTTGGGCGATGACATTGGTGACGTAATCATTTCAGTATTACAGAGAACCACTTGTTCTCTCAGACTGAGGAATCCGTCCAGCCGGAAACAATAGCCTCTGCCTGGTATTGCACACAATGGCCAAGCTAGCGGTCCGTTTAACTGGCTGGTTATTTCCCATTAAAGAGAATACAGGTACACATGTATCGTGGCTTGGGTATGTCTTTGGTGTCTGAGCTAAACAATCGATACTGGGAGTGCCTGGCTAACAAAACAGGATATAATCGAACAACAAATTGACCCCACACGGAAACAATAAACCTCGCAGATGTGTGCCATTGGTACCCTACTGTCGGAGATGTGTACCATGAGTATACTAGTACTCTACTGTTGGAGATGTGCACCATGAGTACTCTACTGTTAGAGATGTATCTGAGTACTCTACCATTGGAGATGTGTATCATGGGCACTCTACTGTTGGAGATGTGTGCCATGAGTACTCTACTGTTAGAGATGTATCTGAGTACTCTACCATTGGAGATGTGTATCATGGGCACTCTACTGTTGGAGATGTGCACCATGAGTACTCTACTGTTAGAGATGTATCTGAGTACTCTACCATTGGAGATGTGTATCATGGGCACTCTACTGCTGGAGATGTGCACCATGAGTACTCTACTGTTAGAGATGTATCTGAGTACTCTACCATTGGAGATGTGTATCATGGGCACTCCACTGTTGGAGATGTGCACCATGAGTACTCTACTGTTAGAGATGTATCTGAGTACTCTACCATTGGAGATGTGTATCATGGGCACTCTACGGCTGGAGATGTGCACCATGAGTACTCTACTGTTAGAGATGTATCTGAGTACTCTACCATTGGAGATGTGTATCATGGGCACTCTGCTGTCAGAGATGTGTGCCATGAGTACTTTGCTGTGTGCAGGAAAGACTTGAGGCTCAGATAAGAAGTGAACTCTGACCTTCAGGAGAGGGGAATGCACATCTTTCACCAGTACTGCCTCCGCTGCCCTCCTAACATACACACCACGGCCATGTCTTCAGAGCGGAGGTCGGCAGAAGGATCTCCTCTCTAGTCACTGACTTCAGAAAAAAAAGATCCAAACTACTCACCAGTGCAGTGTGCCAGCATGATGTCAGGGCAGCAAAAATTGAAACAAAGCTAAATGGGGGAGGGGGGGGCCCTTGTATGACGTCGTAGCCTTTTTCTTAACCGTTTTGTGGCTTCCCAGAATTCCGTGACGTCATGACTTTCACCGATAGCAAGAAAACGTCTAGACTAAAGGTACAACTGATGGATTGTATCGTCTGTGTCGATTACCATATTGTCGTGAGAACCTTTTTGGGCGACATTTTGTTGGTCAAAGACGGCAACCGTGGAGAAACAACAACAGCCGAGTAAGGGGAAAAGATTGAACTGAGTGACGGAATGGGAGGTTTTTATCAGTTTTTTTTTGTAATTATTAATTTTTTGTTGTGTTTTTTTTTTTGCTCGAAAACAAATTTAATTTAATTTAGTTTTTAGTGGCGCATTGCAGAATTGGATACTTGAGAAAATCTTGTGACTTGGAAGTCAACAATAATTATGAACAAAATATACATGTGTGGGAAGTAGCAAACAAGATCCAGTGCTGACCCTGGCGTGGATTCGATATACACTGTACCAGTCTCTAAACCCACATGATGTCAGAATGTAGGCGCCTGCCATTCTAGTAGTAGAGTAACAACAATCAAACAAACAAAAGTGTATATTTTATCAGAGCCTTCGGTCATTTATTGTCTTATATATATATTTTTTATTCCTTAATTTACACACATTTATTTCCGTATTTTCTCTTTGCTTTTGTAAATATTTATAGTGTTCTAAGATTTATTTTCTTAGTATAAAATGAATATTTCATATTAAATTTATTTGTTCACTTATTATTTATTGGCGTATTCTTCCCCAACCCTTGACTTCACTTTCTCTCCCCATTCAGTTTATCAAGTTATTTACTGTCAACAAATTCTGAGTTTGTCCTAGTCGTAAAGTAACGTCCAGGTTTCCCCTGTCTGTTCACTCCCTTAGCAAATACCCTCCCCCCCCCCCCCTCCGGGATCAATTTTTTATCATTGTTGCCTGACCGCCATCTCCTACCTAGTCCTGCTTGACATCCGCCATCCGCCATCCGCCTGTGCTCATCTAAAATTATATGCAGACCCATGTTTATATTAGTTACAGTATTAGTCACTGTATTAGTTACTGTATTAGTTACTATGCACATATTTGTGTGAATTATGGCTCTTTCTTGGATTACTGCAGTATTTTGATCATGCATCAGTAGACTGGTCTATCTTTTTTCATATTCCGACATCACCATTTATCCCCATCCTAGTGTTGGGCTACAGAAAGGAAGAGCTGTAGAGTGAAAATTCAGTAGCAAGGTGAAGCATGCCACAACAGGACACAACATACGGTGGGCGGAGAACGGTCAAGAGATAACAATATCAAATTAAAATGCGATTTCTCATTGGTCAAGACCTACACTGAAAAAGTCCATCTCGTCCCAGGACCTTTGGAAGCCGGTAACGGTTACGAAAAGGGCACAATGCCACGTGGTATGAGCAGATAGTAGAAAGTGACATCACTCAGAAACGTCGACCGCTCTTTGCAGGAGGGAAAAGTGCAGAAAAACTGGAGAAGACGCAGACACGACGGCTACAACTTTCACGTAGACACTGACACTGACGTAGTCTGGACTCTAATGCGCTACAACGTCCATTGTGGCTGTAACGGACCAAAGTACCAGTAGGGAACGGCAGCTCCAACAACAATTTCATATCACCACGACTTTTAAAAAAAATATATTTTCCGCATATTTAGTGGAGAAAGAGTTGGACTGAAGGTCGTTGAAATATATGGAGGACTGACATAACATGTGAGCCGCCTAACTTGACATAATTGTCTGTAATATTGGTTTACAGCAGACATCTTTGGGGTGAAATGGGGTGTGTTTGTGGGGTGGGTGGGGGTGGAGAGTTTCCAGGTGTTTGTACGTCAATGTTGACTATGAAATTAAGTTTGGTTTTGAATATTCCTGATTCTGGCCTTGTTCTGTATTCTGTTGCAGCTGAGTGTGTTTGGGGGATCAGTCTGGACGTGGAATGAGAAAAGACAACAGTTTTATCTCCATCAATTTGACTACAGACAACCCGATCTGAACTATCGTAACTCTGACGTCAGGGAGGAGATGCTGGTAGGAAATACTTCACCGATTTTCTGCTACATTTAAATGTTCACTCGATCTCCGGCTGATAAAACAATTCATCTGTGGCTATCCTAGACTTAGTTGATCAGACAGGCTAAGCAAGTGTTGCATATGTAAAGCTTTTATAGCGCCATCTAGGGAATAACGAAACTGAACAACGACAACAAAGTTCCATGTGGATGTCGCCAGGTCACGTGTCCTCTTGTACATTACTGAGTTTGTAGTTCATAATTTATTTTGAAAATTACTCCAAAATTTATAAGGTCGAGTGTCATATAACGCCCTTAGCTTGTGAAATATTATGTAAGTACATTTCCTTTGATAAATTCTGAAACAATGTCTGAGACGTTACAGTGAGGAATTTCTATTTTAAAAATATTTCCATGGTTTCATGCCTTTAAACACGAGCTTGCTTTGCTGTGTTAGGGGGAAAACCTTCCGCACCAGATAGTTCCCAATAAATAAACTTAGACTTGTCACATGTATAATTGAAATCTTGCCATAGACACAAACTGGAACATTCAAGGCGCTGAATAAATACAAATTTCACTCCAATCTTTGACCTGTGAACTTCGCTGGAGAACCAATAAAAATTGTACAAAATGTGAGACCTGGCAAAACCAGCCGTGATGCCAAAAATTTCACAGTCCGAGTTAGCGTTATTTGTATTGTCATGTAGTCAGAGGTTGTGCAGAGCATCTGCTTTTTAAAATGTTAAAATATCTTGGCTAGAACGAAATTGTGGCATTTAAAAGCTACAAAACACACGGCTATTACAAGATAAGAACAATCGCGTCTGAAGTTAACACATTTATTGTCATACATTTTGAGGTGTTTTCCTCACCAGGAAAGCAAATGTTGCCGCATGCCATTATTGGAGTTTATAACTATCACACAACTCAGAGATTATTGTGTAAAGGGCAACATTTCAGGCAATCCGGAACTTTTGTTTTGCAGAAGTCAGAACAGATGTTTTGCTAGATATCTCTCTCTCTCTCTCTCTCTCTCTCTCTCTCTCTCTCTCTCTCTCTCTCTCTCTCTCTCTCTCTCTCTCTCTCTCTCTCTCTCTCTCTGTCCGCCATCTTGTTCATGGCAACTGCATTTTTTTTTTTTGCAGATATTAAATAAAATAAAATTCTTCTGCATTTAGAAACATATCAAAAGAACGTTTTCCTGCACAAATGCCTAGGCGACTTTGTCAGCTCAAAGATTTACATGTAGAATTTGCAATTAAAATCAATTGTCAAACCGGTACTGTAAGACTGGCATTTTGTAGCAGACGGTGATCTTTTGTTTAGGAAGATGCATAACTCTTACAAACTACTACAGAGCCAATGTATTCATGTGTACATACTGTGAATGAAAAGCTGTGGATTTTTTTCCTTTCTGTTGGTCTCTAATGGGGTGGCAGAGTGGGAAAAGATGAATGCTCGTGGTAAAGAGGACAAAGTAATTGACCATGATGACGGTAAAATGACGTACTGTCGACACATTAATGGTCCCGTACATTTAAAAAACCAAAATTAAAGTATTTAGGAGCTCGAGCTATTTCCTGTTAAAACTTACATACAAGATGTAGCAATTGATGTAGAATGAGGTTCTGATCTTAGCTAAATTTAGACCTAAGGTCAACCAGGTGACCTTTGGAAGCTGATTACTCTATACTATGATGTTGGCAACCTGACGGGTTTTCTCAGATCTCCTTGTCACGAGTGGAGTGAGCGATAGTTAATAATTACGGGGGGAAAGGAGGAGAGTAAAATTAACGCACGTAGACAAGTAAGTTAAAGCGTGCTGTTATGAGTGGTGGGGGGTCTGAATGAGGCGAAAGCGCTGTATTACTATCACTGCAAGTTAGAAGGTCCTACTGAACGGACGCTAGTAAGAGCCCAGCGGGCGAACATAAGGGGAGCAGTCGGAAGACGGATGAGAGTGTTTTTCCAGTGATGACTGGTAGGTAGAACGTTGATTGATAATTATGATTGATGTATTATATTCGTCTATTACCATGATGTAAATAAGCATATGTGAGGAATGTGGAAGTCCTTGATATTGGATATAGCAATGTGCGCCATGAGCGATAGATGAAAGTGAGTTCATGGATTTGTAGCACGAGTGAGTATTGTGTACTCCGAGGGAGGTGTGTTACCGTAAGATGTTTGGTGAGTGAAAGGTGAACTATTGTGTGTACGCTTCATGGGTTGTAAGGAGAGGTGGAGTGAATAGAAATGGTAGGGTATTATAGCAATGTAATGTTATTCTTGTAGGTGTCGGGGACGGGCCGAAGAGCCACCTCGATGAGCACAGGGGATAGGCCAGCATAGGGCCGGAGGCCACACATAGGCCAGAAGTGAGGCTGTCGGTGCAGGACAGTAGAGGCACATAAAATCGTGGCAGTCAGGCCACGGACAGGGACGTAGATATGAGCGTGAATGTGATAATGTACTATTGCCATGTTGATGGGCTATCGAAATGATAATGTGTTATTGCCCTGCTGAGGTGCTAGTGGAATGCTAAGGTGTATGACAATAGGAAGGTGATATTGAGAGACTGCGGTGCCCGTGAATTATTAATGTGCTATTAAGACCCTGAGGGGAGAGGCTGAGGCCGAAGTGCCTTTAGGAAGTAACTACCGGGTTGTGGACCCGGGGAAGAGTGCATGTGAGAATAAGGCCGTTGTACGGCAGTTAATTTCAATAATATAATGTATGTAATTGCGCTATTATCTGTATGATTATGTTTAAATAAATGTGTGAGTCTGATGGGTTGTTCTGTTAAGTGTTAAACTTGTTTGTTCGTGATTGTTGTCCTGTCATAAATTATTACATCTCCCAGTCTGGGATTTGTGACACTCCTCACTTAATGTACAGGAGTGGATGATGTAAGGGAGAGCACTGCCTAGTTGTTTTTTTTTCTAGTTTCTTTTTTGTCTATTGTGTGTGGGTGGGGATGGGGAGTGTAACACGTAATTGTATTTCTGGAATGAAAAACTGCATGAGAAAATGATGAAAACAAAAATGACAAAAGTTCAAATTAGCAAATAAACAAATTGACCACGCCACTGTCGACAGGTCTAAGAAAAATTAGTCAAGTTTGGGGCGATTCTCTTTCTGTGTCCAACTTGTTTCTTTGATGGTCAGGGAGAAATCTTGAATGTTAGAAGTCGTTTTTCCAATTGGCAGGTGTGAATTGCAGCTATCTAATGGCAATGATACGTTAGTGAATGCAGCTATCTAATGGCAATGATACGTTAGTGAATTGCAGCTATTTAATGGCAATGATACGTTAGTGAATTGCAGCTATCTAATGGCAATGATACGTTAGTGAATTGCAGCTATCTAATGGCAATGATACGTTAGTGAATTGCAGCTATCTAATGGCAATGATACGTTAGTGAATTGCAGCTATCTAATGGCAATGATACGTTAGTGAATTGCAGCTATCTGATGGCAATGATACGTTAGTGAATTGCAGCTATCTAATGGCAATGATACGTTAGAGAGATGTTCAAGGTGTATGGAGATGGAGGAGGGTGAGCACGCTGTAGTAAATTTCTTCATCAAATTTCCTTGTATGAGATGAAATAATGTCTGAGTGCCAAACAACGATAACAAACAAACAAACAAACAAACAAACGGACGTAATGACAAAACTAAACTATTTCCTTGTCCACAGTTGGCCATGCGTTATTGGTTGGATCAAGGTATCGATGGGCTCCGCATGGACGCTATCAATCATGTGTATGAGGTCAAAAATCTCTCTTTGAATAATCCGCTGTCAGGAAATAATGTTCCACCCGTAAGTAGAGACAGATTTTTAAAAAAATCAATTTACTGTTGTTGTTTTTTTCCATTTTTTTAAATTTTGGCTTTTTTTTTCCTGAATCATTTAAAAAGTTCAAATAAAACAATGACGTCAGATGCGACCTTTAAAATTGTGACACAACGTAGCAGTGACGTCAGATACGACCTTTAAAATTGTGACACAACGTAGCAGTGACGTCGGATGCGACCTTTAAAATTGTGACACAACGTAGCAGTGACGTCAGATGCGACCTTTAAAATTGTGACACAACGTAGCAGTGACGTCAGATGCGACCTTTAAAATTGTGACACAACGTAGCAGTGACGTCGGATGCGACCTTTAAAATTGTGACACAACGCAGCAATGGTGTCAGATGCGACCTTTAAAGTTCTGACACAACGCAGCAATGACGTCAGATGCGACCTTTAAAGTTCTGACACAACGCAGCAATAACGTCATTATATTCCAATTGAAATGTTTGCAACCCCTGGCCCTTGCTATAAAATGTTTTTTATTCCCACATTTTGTCGCCCTCGGGTGGGTCCAGGGCAGAATAAATCGACTTACCGCACACACCTGCAGGTGGTGAAATCACACCAAAGTTGGGCTGCCTCTCACAGACTATCACATCTTGGCTGTGTGTGGATGACAGCAGCTGTTGTCCTCCCTTGGTTTCTCTTCTGTCCCGCTTTTCTTTCGTCCTTTTCTTTAACGCCCGACGTGGTTCCCGGTCTGACTAGGAATCTGTGCTGGACATGAACACAAGAGACGGGCAGGCATGGCATGCGAGAGAGTGTCGTGACTGAAGGAGCGCTTGATTTCTCGGGCATTATCTATGTGCATCCTCGGCAGTAACAGCCGCTTCCTTAAAGAAACGCCTGTCTGGGAGCGCTAGCACTCTCGCGCCCGGAGCATCCTCTATGACCCCTCCCTTGTTCAGTGTTTGATGTTTAGGAAGTCTGGACTGATGTTGATAGTTGATCAGAGTGAAGACATGTTTGACAGAGTTCACCCCTCCCCCCCCCCTTCCCCACATAAAACCCGGGCTCTTTCATCACATCTCCCCCCCCCCCCCCACCCCCCACCCCCCCAAGCATGATTATTTTCAACTGCAACAGAAGGTTTTTATTTCGCTTTCTTATGCCTAATCAGTGGGTATGTGTGGGGGGGGGGGGGATGAATCTGTTGCCACAGTTGTTTCCATCGTTTCAAGTACTTCACTCACCTCCCCCCCCCCCCCCCCGCCAACTATTTTCTGCTTCTACTGAATTGAAGGGAAACTTTTGATCTTTCCGAAGTTGATTCCTCACACGACCAGTTTTCTGACAATCCTGGACAAATTAAGTGGATCTATTGTAGGTCATGTCTCTAAGTTGTTTGTCCATCTGCTGTCAAATTGAACGCCGATACATTTTGTGTACTTAGATAAAAGTTGCAGTTTCTTGATGATTTTGCGTGTACGTGTTTGTCCAGGACGACTACGCTTATCAACGACCAATCTACACCAACTACATCCTGCCAGAAACTCAGGAAGAAATCCAGCGCTGGGACCAACTTTTCATAGATATGGACAAATTGGATGGACGAGAGAGGTCAGCTGGATTTTTTTGCAATACAAATCGATCATGTTTAGTTGACGGCTCTAGCACTCCCACCTACCCCCACACCCAAAATAAAAATTTAAAAAGAGCTGGTGTCGTTGGGTAGCAAAGTAAGGTTATCTGAGTTTGTTTTAAGCTGCTGGTTTTTTCATAACTGACAATGAAAGATTATCATTCAAAGTCCTGATGCTTTTTTTTTTTTTCAATGGCAAATTTGAATTTTGCCCAACCTTTACTTTTTCTTTTGTGTGTTGGTAGTTATATTATTATGGTTATGGTTAGGGTTAGCATTGAACAGCGTTCCATGGACAGCCCAGCTACAGCCTTTACAGAAACTACCTTTGAAAGTTGAACAAGTCAAGAAAAAACAATTCCTGAAATTTATAAGTTCTCCAAACTCCACATCTTCAATAAAATTATTAACACAAGCAACAAATTGCCCATTCTGCGAACGGAGAAAAAAAAAGTATGAAAAATACCAAATTTACCCAGTTTGAGAATCTTGGCCCGATCGCTGATAAATCTGATTTTGTCGCCCACGCCCCCTACTCCGCCCTCTAAGTTGTTGAACTTTTAGTTTTCAATTTCCTCCTTGAAACAGCAGATCGTGGTGACGGCGTAGTCGTGACTTAAAGTGACGAAATTCTGGTCGTTTTTGTCTCAAAACGTAACGTCTCTCTGTCTGCTATTATCTATTAACCCTTTGAACACTATTGCCTTGTACACCGGTCAAATTATACGGCGATATATACACTATTGACCGGTACAGCGGTCAGAAGGGTGACACCGCATATTTGTGCTCTTACGCCATCAAAAGTTGCGTTTGGTCGCTATTTTTTATTCCCAGTTGTAAACAAAGAGAAATTAGAGGCCGGCGCGTAGTTTGGAGAGTTTTTTTGTGAAATTTTTGTGATGAATGCAAAAAATGCAAAGTTTTTTTATGTATCAAACGGGGCTGGACCGCCTGGCATACCAAGGCCCAATACTGGAGATAAATGATAAGAAAAACATTCTATAATGCTCACATTTGCTCCCTATCCATCAATGTTGTGTTTGTTGTGTGTTTCCATCATTATATTACAATCAATGAAAATGGCAAGTTTGGGCTGGGGGACCAGGGACAGGAGTTCATAAGGACAGGGGGACCAGTGTTCAAAGTGTTAATAATGTGCGTAGGTAAACCGGCAAAGCTAGCTTTCAGCCATCAACCAATTCTCATATTATTTTTTCAATGGGTAATTTCGGAGTTCTGTTCGCTAAACACATTGATGGGTTTACCTTCACTCTAGTAAGAAGAAGAAAGTACATGTGTATGTAATATCTTTTCGCCCCCCCCCCCCCCTCCTAAATGGCCTTGCTCTGTTTTCGTCTCATGCAAAGTACAACAATCTGTGGAAACGGTTAATTGGGCAAGTTTTCACTGTTCCATGGGCCAATCGCAAGACAATGGAGGGCGGGGGGGGGGGGGGGGGAGGGAGGATTCCCGAAAGACACGGAAAGTTGACCTTGTCCTGACCTTTGGCTAACTTAAATCCCAGGGGGGGGGGAGGGAGGATTCCCGAAAGACACGGAAAGTTGACCTTGTCCTGACCTTTGGCTAACTTAAATCCCAGGGGGGGGGGGGGGAGGGAGGATTCCCGAAAGACACGGAAAGTTGACCTTGTCCTGACCTTTGGCTAACTTAAATCCCAGGGGGGGGGGGAAGGGAGGATTCCCGAAAGACACGGAAAGTTGACCTTGTCCTGACCTTTGGCTAACTTAAATCCCAGGGCGGGGGGGAGGGAGGATTCCCGAAAGACACGGAAAGTTGACCTTGTCCTGACCTTTGGCTAACTTAAATCCCAAGGGGGGGGGGGGAGGGAGGATTCCCGAAAGACACGGAAAGTTGACCTTGTCCTGACCTTTGGCTAACTTAAATCCCAGGGCGGGGGGGAGGGGGAGGGAGGATTCCCGAAAGACACGGAAAGTTGACCTTGTCCTGACCTTTGGCTAACTTAAATCCCAGGAAAGAGAGACAACTCAGCCTGCCATTATGTTTTAAACCTTTGCTATCACTTTTGTTTCCATTTTGTTCTATTGCAGAAAGTTCAAATGTTTGACTTTGGCTGTAGTTATAAGTACATGTGGCTAGGCCTACTCACCGCAAGCTTTTTGCGCTAAGGGCACATAAAATATGTACACGTAACTGTCCCTAACCCCGTTCTTATCCTCAACCCTGAATCTTATGGAACCCCTGAGCCCGACCCCCCCCCCCTACCCTTTCAACCAAAAAAATAAAAAGGAGGAAAGCAAAAAGATCTGAAAGAATAATTCATCAAGACTGTTGTTGTTAGGGGTAATTCGGGAGGAGCTCTCTTGTTCTGGATTCACAAAAAGCTTTAAAATACGTATCTCTAGCGCAAAAAATGTGGGGGCAGTTACGTACTTTTATTTTTAACAACATTCTTGACGGCACGTGCGAAATGGATAAGAAAAACTATTTCTATAAAAATGGACTGAAGGGATTTAAAGGTTGTAACAGTGGTTCTCAATCTTTTCCAGGCAGTCGCCCGCCGGGATCAGAAAGTTTTTTTTCACCCTCCCCCCCCCCCGCCCCTCCGTCTCCCTTCTCTCCACAACACCCCCCCCCCCCCACAACCCGTCAATTCCTACTCAAACCCGACAGAGAGATATTTCACAAGAAAACCGACTACACACAAGTTATGATATTCAGTTTGTGAAATCCTTATTTATGGCAATGGGCGTGCAGATGAATCATGATAAAACAGAAAGTAATAAATTATTTATCAAATGCAATTTTAAAAAAACGAAAAAAAAAAACCCCCATTGTTTCTTTCTGTTCATAAAACGCATCTGCTGCGCGCGCTATTGAACAGCTCATTGATGGCCCTCGGTTTTGCCCCCAAATCGTCCTCTATTCAAGTTTGTTCCTCCCTATACCCGTTCGCCCTCTGGGGGAGGGGGGAGGGGGAGTGATCTCCCCCACACTGAGAACCACCAAGTTAAAATTATTGACCAAGTTGGTTTAAGGCCAAATTTTTCTGGTCCACGTTTGTAAACTCAGGTCACCTGGGTGGTGAAAAACTGCCGAAATAGATATGGCGAATTTCCCCTGGGCAAGTATATCTAGACCTACAGTGTGTTTTGGTTATTTGAAACAAAATGCATTGAAAATGAAATAATGAATAAAATAAACAATTGATTGTTGTTGGAAATGTCTAGTGTTGGACTCAATGTCCATGTCTGTCTTGGCGTGCCACAGGTTCATGGTACTGGAGTTTTACACTGACTCCAATACACGGGCAGAAATGGCCAGATATGGTGCTCATCCCTTTAATATGGATATGGTAGCCGGTCTGGCGGTACCGCTGAACGCCACACAGATCATGGGTCTGATTGCTCAAGAGTATCGAAATAAACCAGCCAGTTATTGGCCAACCTTTGTGGTATGTATACGTTGTTAGTACTGATGTGCTCGGGGGCAGGTGTGGCCCAAATACAGGATACCGAGTCGAATCAATTCGTCATGTTCCGTCCAATGACTTGCGCGCGTATCATCGACGTCAACAATGCAACAATTCGCACCACACCACTCCATAATTGAATGAAAAAGAGTAGTAGGCTACTCACCGTATCTATACGTGCGCAAGCTGTGGACATATCGTGAAAGAAGGCATGGTTTGTCTCGGTATTCTTTGTCTCGAGTTCCTATGATTTTACAATATTTCTATACTATTACAACAAGCGGCATGTGCAGAGGGGATCACAAAAGAAAACTTTCTCAAGTAAAAGGTTCAAAGGTCAAACCCTAAGGGAGCAGTGTGGGCAGTGGGGCATTTTTGGTTCTATTGAAAAAGATATGATTGATTCAGTATTGAGTTGATTGATTCAGTATTGGGTTGATTGATTCAGTATTGATTTGATTGATTCAGTATTGAGTTGATTGATTCAGTATTGAGTTGATTGATTCAGTATTGAGTTGATTGATTCAGTATTGAGTTGATTGATTCAGTATTGAGTTGATTGATTCAGTATTGAGTTGATTGATTCAGTATTGAGTTGATTGATTCAGTATTGAGTTGATTGGTTCAATATTGAGTTGATTGATTCAGTATTGTTGATTAATTTAGTATTGAGTTGATTGATTCAGTATTGTTGATTGATTCAGTATTGAGTTGATTGATTCACTATTGGGTTGATTGATTCAGTATTGTTGATTGATTCAGTATTGAGTTGATTGAATCAGTATTGGGTTGATTGATTCAGTATTGAGTTGATTGATTCAGTATTGTTGATTGATTCAGTATTGAGTTGACTGATTCAGTATTGAGTTGATTGATTCAGTATTGAGTTGATTGATTCAGTATTGACTTGATTGTTTCAACATTGAGTTGATTGATTCAGTATTGTTGATTGATCCAGTATTAAGTTGATTTCAGTATTGTTGATTGATTCAGTATTGAGTTGATTGATTCAGTATTGGGTTGATTGATTCATTATTGTGATTGATTCAGTATTGAGTTGATTGATTCAGTATTGTTGATTGATTCAGTATTGAGTTGATTGATTCAGTATTGTTGATTGATTCAGTATTGAGTTGATTGATTCAGTATTGTTGATTGATTCAGTATTGAGTTGATTGATTCAGTATTGGGTTGATTGATTCAGTATTGAGTTGATTGATTCAGTATTGAGTTGATTGATTCAGTATTGTTGATTGATTCAGTATTGAGTTGATTGATTCAGTATTGGGTTGATTGATTCAGTATTGAGTTGATTGATTCAAAACTGAGTTGATTGATTCAGTATTGTTGATTGATTGAGTATTGAGTTGATTGATTCAGTATTGTTGATTGATTCAGTATTGAGTTGATTCATTCAGTATTGGGTTGATTGATTCAGTATTGAGTTGACTGATTCAGTATTGAGTTGATTGATTCAGTATTGTTGATTGATTCAGTACTGAGTTGATTGATTCAGTATTCTTGATTGATTCAGTATTGAGTTGATTGATTCAGTATTGGGTTGATTGATTCAGTATTGAGTTGATTGATTCAGTATTGAGTTGATTGATTCAGTATTGAGTTGATTGATTCAGTATTGGGTTGATTGATTCAGTATTGATTTGATTGATTCAGTATTAGGTTGATTGATTCAGTATTGAGTTGATTGATTCAGTATTGAGTTGATTGATTCGGTATTGAGTTGATTGATTCAGTATTGAGTTGATTGGTTCAATATTGAGATGATTGATTCAATATTGAGTTTAATTCAGTACTGAGTCGATTGAATCAGTATTGACTTGATTGACTAGCGTAAACAGCAAATTGCTCATGTCGTTCATTCATTTTGTTAGCGAACGTTTCCATTATCTGCAAATCGAAATTTGTAAATAGAAATATTTTCTGGAAAATTTGTCTTACATTGGGGGCGGGGGGGGGGGGAGGGGGATATACGGTAACCATAGGCTCGTACATTATCACATGTACTATTAATATTATTGTATTATCGAATTATTATCGATTTAGATGGTATATAAAAGTGCAGTTTAACACATTGTATCTGGTATGAAAGTGCAGTTTCACACATTATGTCTGGTATGAAAGTGCAGTTTCACACATTATATCTGGTATGAAAGTGCAGGTTAACACATTATGTCTGGTATGAAAGTGCAGTTTCACACATTATATCTGGTATGAAAGTGCAGTTTCACACATTATGTCTGGTATGAAAGTGCAGTTTCACACATTATGTCTGGTATGAAAGTGCAGTTTCACACATTATATCCTGTATGAAAGTGCAGGTTCACACATTATATCTGGTATGAAAGTGCAGTTTCACACATTATGTCTGGTATGAAAGTGCAGTTTCACACATCATATCTGGTATGAAACTGCAGTTTCACACATCATATCTGGTATGAAAGTGCAGTTTCACACAATATATCTGGTATGAAAGTGCAGTTTCAGACATTATATCTGGTATGAAAGTGCAGTTTCACACAATATATCTAGTATGAAAGTGCAGGTTCACACATTATGTCTGGTATGAAAGTGCAGTTTCAAACATTCTATCTGGTATGAAAGTGCAGTGCCACACATTATATCTGGTATGAAAGTGCAGGTTAACACATTATGTCTGGTATGAAAGTGCAGTTTCACACATTATATCTGGTATGAAAGTGCAGTTCCACACATCATTTCTGGTATGAAAGTGCAGTTTCACACATTATATCTGGTATGAAAGTGCAGTTTCACATATTATGTCTGGTGTGAAAGTGCAGTTTCACACATTATATCTGGTATGAAAGTGCCGTTTCATACATTATGTCTGGTATGAAAGTGCAGTTTCACACATTATGTCTGGTATGAAAGTGCAGTTTTACACTTTATATCTGGTATGAAAGTGCAGTTTCACACATTATGTCTGGTATGAAAGTGCAGTTTCACACATTATATCTGGTATGAAAGTGCAGTTTCCCACATTATATCTGGTATGAAAGTGCAGGTTCACACCTTATGTCTGGTATGAAAGGGCATTTTCACACATTATATTTAATATGAAAGTGCAGTTTCACACATTATGTCTTGTATGAAAGTGCAGTTTCACACATTATGTCTTGTATGAAAGTGCAGTTTCACACATTATATCTGGTATGAAAGTGCAGTTTCACACATTATGTCTGGTATGAAAGGGCAGGTTCACACATTATATCTGGTATGAAAGTGCAGTTTCAGACATTATATCTGGTATGAAAGTGCAGATTCACACATTATGTCTTGTATGAAAGTGCAGTTTCACACATTACATCTGGTATGAAAGTGCAGTTTCCCACATTATATCTGGTATGAAAGTGCAGGTTCACACCTTATGTCTGGTATGAAAGGGCATTTTCACACATTATATTTGATATGAAAGTGCAGTTTCACACATTATGTCTTGTATGAAAGTGCAGTTTCACACATTATGTCTGGTATGAAAGTGCAGTTTCACACATTATGTCTTGTATGAAAGTGCAGTTTCACACATTATATCTGGTATGAAAGTGCAGTTTCACACATTATGTCTGGTATGAAAGGGCAGGTTCACACATTATATCTGGTATGAAAGTGCAGTTTCAGACATTATATCTGGTATGAAAGTGCAGATTCACACATTATGTCTTGTATGAAAGTGCAGTTTCACACATTATGTCTGGTATGAAAGTGCAGTTTCACACATTAGGTCTTGTATGAAAGTGCAGTTTCACACATTATATCTGGTATGAAAGTGCAGTTTCACACATTATGTCTGGTATGAAAGGGCAGGTTCACACATTATATCTGGTATGAAAGTGCAGTTTCAGACATTATATCTGGTATGAAAGTGCAGTTTCACACATTTATATCTGGTATGAAAGTGCATTTTAGTTTGGCATGGATTTTGACAGGTTGGCAACCATGACAGACATCGAACTGCTAACAGATACGGACGTCAAAATATCAACGCTTTCAACTTGCTGCTGATGACACTGAAGGGAACTCCGACCACGTACTATGGTGAAGAAATTGGTATGGAGGACATCACGCTGACATTTGAACAATTACAGGATCCACAGGGCATCAACGCAGGCCCGGTAAGAATGAAGGGATTTAGCACCATCAGGAATCACCAAAAATACATTTAAGGATCAAGGAAAAATTCTCTTCATTTTGGTTGAATCTTCACCTTTTTCTCAGTTTAAACCAGTAGGTCAAAATTTATTTACTCCAGTCGCACTTCAGAACTTGAGGCGGGGGTGGGGTGACGAGAGCGGTGTTGAAAGACGAGTCCGTGAAACATGTGCATGTCCAGACTGAGGCTGTCTGTAGCTGATGGTCAATGGTCATGTTGTGATTTGATTAGGCAAATTTTCTAACATCATGAAATCTGGACTTCTCTATTTAGGAGCGCTTTAAGGAAACTTCCAGAGACTTCAACCGATCTCCAATGCAGTGGACAGCAGATTACATGTCTGGATTCACCACTGGCAACACCACCTGGTTACCTCTGCAGGAGAATTACACAGTCTATAATGTTGAGGTGGGTGTGGTCTCTAACACTACCTGGTCAATTGTTTAGGATTAGGAAAGGTTTTCTTTTTTGTTTTTGAAGACAAGAGAGGTGGAGTGTAGTGATACCTTACTTTAGTTATTAGGCGGGGAGCAGTGGGCGCCACTGGACATAAGGCATGAGTTGTGCACCATTGGACATAAGGCATGAGTTGTGCACCATTGGACATCAGGCATGAGTTGTGCACCATTGGACATCAGGCATGAGTTGTGCACCATTGGACATATGGCATGAGTTGTGCACCATTGGACATAAGGCATGAGTTGTGCACCATTGGACATAAGGCATGAGTTGTGCACCATTGGACATCAGGCATGAGTTGTGCACCATTGGACATCAGGCATGAGTTGTGCACCATTGGACATCAGGCATAAGTTGTGCACCATTGGACATAAGGCATGAGTTGTGCACCATTGGACATAAGGCATGAGTTGTGCATCATTGGACATAAGGCATGATTTGTGCACCATTGGACATAAGGCATGAGTTGTGCACCATTGGTCATAAGGCATGAGTTGCATTGGAACGTTTTAGAGGTAGCAAATTTATATTTCCATCCAAGTTCATCGTACTCGATGCAGTGGTAGCTGTGGAAAGATCTCCACCTTATAAGGGAACAATTACTTATGATGATGAAGAGAAATTATTGATTTGCCCTGAAAGAACTTGTTTTGAGACTAAAAGATCAATCTGAGAGCTGAAACCTGACCACCAAATTCTGGTCACCGTACTCATTTGATCTCTCCTGCATGGCCAGTGACTCCTATAGGTTCGACGTGACCCAGTCAGGGCAGGTCACTGCCATTACATTCAGTTATATTCAGCCACCAACTCTTGTCATGATTAAACACTGTGTTGATCAATTTTCTGATCTGTAGGTGGTAAAAAAAACAACAACTGCCTCTGGTACTGGTATAGACCAGCAATTATTTCATCTTCTACTTCCATTAGCGCACACTGAGTCACATACACGGACACACGTACAGGAGACAACGACAACAGCAACAACCCTGTAGTAAATTTTACACAACGCAATCGTTAACCCGCCCCCACTGCCCCCCCCCCATCAACTCTCTTGTAGTCTTTGAACCAACTTATTGCTCAGCAGCAACTTATTATATAAATTATGTTCTTACACACACAATATAGGACTGGTACATGTATTACTGTCAGCATGATGAAACCGCAGAAATGGCCAGGCTAGAACGGCCTTCATACGATATCAATCAATATCTCAGTATAGAAGTGTGACGCCAACAATGGACACGGGTCAGCGATGTACTTCATGTCAGTTTTGTTCGGCTATAATAAATGTTCCATGTCCACAGACCGAGAAGAAAGACCCTGGATCCTACATCAACCTGTACAGAGAATACGCCAATCTCCGCCAGTTAAATGCTTTTAAGTATGGAGACATTGACGTCAACGTTGTCACCAATGACAACATTTTGTCTTTCGCAAGATTTTTTGGGTAAGAAAACGTGTCTTTTCTCTTGCATTTTTAAGTTTTTCTTTCTTCTGAGTTTTTGATGGAACTGCAAGAAAAAGATACTGCTGACAAAACTCTGACGGTGTCGCCATTTCTCACAAACTTTCCAGTTATCTTTTCATTTTGTTTCTTGACATTGGTATACATTGCTCTTCTTCAAATATCTGACATTGGTATACATTGCTCTTCTTCAAATATTTGGCAGTGATAAACTTAATGTAAAATAATGCCAAGCTGAATTTTAAACGCGCTCTCAGTAATAGCACAGACAGTCAAGACAGATCAGTAATAGCACAGACAGTCGAGACAGGTCAGTAATAGCACAGACAGTCGAGACAGGTCAGTAATAGCACAGACAGTCGAGACAGGTCAGTAATAGCACAGACAGTCGAGACAGGTCAGTAATAGCACAGACAGTCGAGACAGGTCAGTAATAGCACAGACAGTCGAGACAGGTCAGTAATAGCACAGACAGTCGAGACAGGTCAGTAATAGCACAGACAGTCGAGACAGATCAGTAATAGCACAGACAGTCGAGACAGGTCAGTGATAGCACAGACAGTCGAGACAGGTCAGTAATAGCACAGACAGTCGAGACAGATCAGTAATAGCACAGACAGTCGAGACAGGTCAGTAATAGCACAGACAGTCGAGACAGATCAGTAATAGCACAGACAGTCGAGACAGGTCAGTAATAGCACAGACAGTCGAGACAGATCAGCAATAGCACAGACAGTCGAGACAGATCAGTAATAGCACAGACAGTCGAGACAGGTCAGTCGTTTAACCCAACTGACAAATGGGACCATTCCATCATCCGCTATGTAAATCCAGCAGAAATTAAATATTTCACATAAAACTAAATACACACTAAATTTTTTTTTCAGGCGATGAACTCCATTTGTCCAGATCCAGTTAAACCGTTACAGAGTGCTAATCAGTAGTACCGGTATACAATAATAACAATGAGAACACCAAATCATCTTATTAAAAATAAAGAGAAATACCAGTATCAGAATCATCATCATCATCTTGGAATAATACAGAGATATAAGAGAGAGTGTAAAAACGACAGTGTAGGCATGCAAATCATTCTAGACTCTACAAGCAGCAATGTGTGTGTATCAACTGTACGGTATGTAAAAAAATGTGTTAAAGTTTTTTCAACTATTCAAGTATAACTGAACAGAAAGCTTGAGTGAAATAGTCTTGATAGTTGTGTAAACCGGCAGAGCAAATCCACTGAGACAAAAGTTAGTGCATTGTATGAAGTAAATAGATCTGTAGTGTGTTAAGGTAAAAGTTCGATGGATCATGTTGTGTTAACGGTATTTCTTGTTACTGAATTCTTTGATAGCTCATTTGTAGAAAGATATGCATTTCATGTAGTTCATGGTTAAGACATTGCATTAGTTTGCACGGCATTTGAAAGATTGCAGTTTTGTGTTATAGTGAATAAGGGCGTGTCACTCGCGAGTGAAATAAAAAACAACAACAACTGAAATGTTGTATCCTTGAATATTTTGCGTCTCTGAATGTGGGAGTATATCTGGACTGGTGGGGTATCGGTACAGCTTGGCCTAGCCTAAAATATACCTGGGGGCATAAACTAGGCTAGGCTCCTTTGACCCCTGGTGTAGTCTGGGAGTGGGTGGGGGGGGGGGGGTTAATCTGGCTGGCTTCACAGCACACTGGGGTTAAAGTGGCTTAGCCTTTTTCGTACCCCAGATAGGCCCTATATTCTGGGCTAGGCCAGTTTATACCCCGTGGTATAATTTGGGCCAGGCTGAACGATATCCCACCAGTCCCGATTATACACCCACATTCTGGCAAGACATTCAAGGATACATTAAGTTTTTAAATTTTTATTTCACCCGCAAGTGACATGCCTTTATTCACTATAGCACATAACTGCAATCTTTCAAATGCCCTCCAAACTAATCCAGTGCCTTAAACCATGAAATGTATACCTTTCTACAAAATTAATAAGCTTTCAAAGAACTTACTAACAACATCTTGTTAACGTAACATGGTCCATCGAATTTTTGCCGTAGCATACTATAATTACTTTATACAATGCACAGTTGTCTCAGTGGATTTAATGATGTCAGTTCACACAACTATCAAGGCTACTTTTACTAAAGCTTTCTGTCCAGTTCTACTTGAATGGTTGAAAAGATTTAACACATTTTTTACATGTATGTAGTTGATAGACATGCCGCTTATAGATTCTAAAATGATGTCTAGGTCATTTTTACATCCCCTCTTATCTTTATATTATTCCAAGATGGCGATAATGATAATGCTATTCTGATATTGATATTTTTCTTTATTTTGAAGTGTAAATAAAATTATTGGGTGTTCTTATTGTTATTATTGTAATTACTGGATAGCATTCTTTAACGTTTCAAATGGATCTGGACAGGTGAGGTTTATCATGTGAAAAATTTTAGTGTGTATTTAATTTTATGTGAAGTATTTAATGTCTGCTGGATGATGGAGTCGCACCATCTCTCAGTTGGGTCAGTAAAATGTTGTTGTTGTTTTTTCTACGTGTGGTCTTTTTCCGACCTTTTCTCTCTGCATTATTGTAACTTTATATGTAGATCTAATTGTTCTGACATATCAAGCATATTTCTGATTTTCAAATACAATGTATTAAAATAAAATTCAGACGACTTTGCACTTATGAGTCTTATAATTTTATTTCACACCTTGCCACTAATTACATGTCAGTGGTGCCAAACAAAACAATAAAACACTGTAATGCATTTTTAACCCATGGACAACTAATTATAAAAACAGCAACAATAATAATAATCAATACCAACAGACACAAGCAAAATTTTAAAGTCTAATCATATCAATTTGAATGGATTTTCAAACCTTTTGTATATTAATGCTTTTTATTGCATGTTTATTTCCTCTTAAATGTATCTTAATTTACAAGAGTCAAGAATGTGTGCTTGAATATGATACTTGATGCCAGTGATAGTGAACAATTTAAAATAAGTTTGAAATAAACTGTGGTCTTGACTTGTTTAAAGTAAAGAATAGGGGGTATAATCTGGACTAAGGGGGGTGTAGTTTGGTCTAGCTCAAAATATGTCCAGGGATATAAAACTGGCCTAACCTTTTTTTTTTTATGATAGAGACTTGTAGGATTTTTGTACATGGCGAATAGATACATGTATACAATGTAATTGTAATATCCTTTACCTGACAACACGTGACCGCTGATTTTCATGCAAAATAATGTTAATTAGGTATGCCAGAACAGAGTAGATCATGGCCTGCAGACACTTATTACAGTGCAAAGTGAAAGGTGGAAAAGGCGATGTATCAAAACCTGTCAATATAATAGAAATGCGCTGTTGAATACCAAAGAAACATTCAATGTACATAATCAATGTACATTAATTTTCATATTTAATTATCCACAGTTACAGTCTAGTTGTTACGCCAATGGGCACCATCTTCTGTCTGCATATCTTTATTGTTTTCTTTGAGTTTATTTCGGGTTTGACGGTGAAAGTGTAGTTTCTTAATGTGTTTGAGTGGGAGCATGATGAATTCATTTTATTATACACGCAATAATTATGTTAATTATGTTAAAATTGTCAGGTCAGAAAAATCTGCTACTGGTAACATGTAATCCATTACAACCTGCTTCATGAACTGGTACGCTAGCATGGTATCAGTGGGCGTGCACCTGTCGGTGCAAACGGCCAGGGCGGAGGAGGTTTCATCTAACCCAACGGCCACATGCTAGGGCACAATGTGGCCCTCAGTACTTGAGTCCTTCATATTGGCCCCCGGTAGCGGTGTGGTCATAGGCTTGTTTGCCTAAATCACAGACGAAGAATTGAGCAAACTTCCCGGACGCAGCTTCGAAGCTGGCGGCAGCAGGCCAGTGGTTGATTGATAGGGCAGATGGCAATATACCGTCACTCTGGCCTGGATATCGTGACACAGAGCATCCACCAGTATTGGTGTTCTTTGGTTTGGGTCTTTCACCCTAGTCAGTTGGGACTGCGAGGCTGTGGAGTAGCCTACAAGCAGCTGGTCAGACAATATGACTGTCCCTCTGGCATCCTCCTGCACCTGGATACATTTCCAGTCGTCTTGACCCTGTCTTGCCACTTGGATAAGTTGTGTCCAGGCGAGAGAGTGAGTCAGATGTTTGTCACAAATCCCAGACTGGGAGATGTAATAGTTTATGACAGGACGACAATCACGGACAACAAGTTTAACACTTAACAAAACAGCCCATCAGACTCACACATTTATTAAACATAATTATGCATATAATAGCGCAATTCCATACATTATATTATTGAAATGACTGCCGTACAACGGCCTTATTCTCACACACACTCTCCCTCGGATCCACAATCCGGTAGTTACTCCTAAAGGCACTTCGGCCTCAGCCTCTCCCCTCAGGGTCTTAATAGTACATTAATGATTCACTGGCACCGCAGTCTCTCAATATCACCTTCCTATTGTCATACACCTTAGCACTCCCCTAGCACCTCAGCAGGGCAATAACACATTATTATTTCCATAGCCATCAACATGGCAACAACATAATATCAGTTCACTAGCCTATCAACATGGCAACAATATAGTATCTCATTCACTCTCATATCTACGTCCCTGTCCGTGGCCTGACTGCCACGACTTTATGTGCCTCTACTGTCCTGCACTGACAGCCTCACTTCTGGCCTATGTGTGGCCTCCGGCCCTATGCTGGCCTATCCCCTGTGCTCATCGAGGTGGCTCTGCGGCCCGTCCCCGACACCTACAAGAATAACATTACATTGGTATAATACCCTACCATTTCTATTCACTCCACCTCTCCTTACAACCCATGAAGCGTACACACACTAGTTCACCTTTCACTCACCACACATCTTACGGTAACACACCTCCATCGGAGTACACCCTACTCACTCGCGCTACAAATCCATGAACTCACTTTCATCTATCGCTCATGGCGCACATTGCTATATCCAATATCAAGGACTTCCACATTCCTCACATATACTTATTCACATCATGGTAATAGACGAATATAATATAATACATCAATCATAATAATCAATCAACATTCTACATACCAGTCATAACTGGAAAGACTCTCACTAGTCTTCTCGACTGCTTCCTTTTATCTCTGCCCGATGGGCTATTATTCACAGATCCGCTCCCTAGGACCTTCTAACTTGCAGTGATAGTAATACCGCGCTTTCGTCTCATTCAGACCCCCCACTCATGACATGCACGACTTTTCTTCCCTGTCTCCGTGCGTTAATTTTACTCTCCTCCTTTCCCCCCGTAATTATTAACTATCGCTCACTCCACTCGTGACAATGTTTGCGCAGCTCTTTCTCACTAAAAACAAATTCTTTGCGCCAGTCTTAACACTCACCTCGTCTTCTTTCATCTTTGTGTCGTCTTCTTTCCTCTCAAAATTCCAACGGCGATGGGCGAGTGCGGTGACAGCAGGTTTGGATAGACTGGAAGCTGTTAGCACAGACCTACACGTTGGTGGCTGTGGGCTATGGTCGCTTCATCGTCGATTGAAGTGGAGGCGTGGGGAGGCAGCACCCACAGTAGCTGAGCAGCCTTATTTAAGGATAGCACTGCTCACCTCAACTGAGGAAGGGGCTAGAAAAGGTGCCCTAAAGAAAGCCCACTTCACATCACCCTGACTGGTATACCGCGACCAGTGGGGATCCCTTTTTGCGATCGAAACAAAAAGAAATTCATCTTACTCAGGCTAGGAGCCTGGAATATACGCACACTACAGGACAACTCAAACAACCCGGAAAGACGCACTGCACTTATTGCCATTGAGCTCAGCAGGTACAATCTGGACATAATGGCAATCAGTGAGACCAGACTCCCTGATAGTGGCCAACTCAAAGAGCTCAGTGGTGGATACACCTTCTTCTGGAAAGGCAAGGGTGCAGTCGAACCGAGACAGCATGGTGTTGGGTTTGCAATTAAAAATGACCTTGTCAGAAACTTGCAGTCCATGCCAATTGAAATAAATGACAGGCTAATGACACTCAGGATCCCAGTTGGGAAAAGCCAGTCAGCCACCCTCATTAGCGCATATGCGCCCACCATGACAAACCCAGATGAAGCCAAAGACAAGTTCTATTCTGATCTAGAATCTGTCATATGCTCTGTCCCGGCAGCTGATAAGCTGATTCTCTTGGGGGACTTCAATGCTAGGGTTGGCTCCGAAATCTCAGCGTGGCCAAATGTTTTGGGCCCTCATGGAGTTGGTTCATGCAATAACAATGGGTTGCGCTTACTTACTTTGTGCGCTGAATTTGGCCTGTTCATTACCAACACAAATTTTAGTCTCCCCGTGAGAAACAGAACGTCATGGATGCATCCCCGCTCAAAGCATTGGCATCTCATAGACTATGTCATTGTGAGGAAGACTGACAGAAAGGATGTCCTTGTAACAAAGGCGATGTGTGGTGCCGAGTGTGGAACTGACCACAGACTCATTGTTTGCAAGCTCAGACTAACATTGAGGCGCAATAGACGCCCTCAAGGGAAAGCGCCACCTAAACGCCTAAATGTTTCAAAACTCTGCTCAGCTGAGAAACAGAGCGAGCTCTCATCAGAACTCTCCTCAAAATTGGATTGCGTGACTTTTGACCCTGAGAACATTGAACAGAGCTGGACTGACCTAAATACGACTGTACACTCTTGCGCCAGCAGCACAGTTGGTTTTCCTGTCCGCAAGCACCAGGACTGGTTCAATGATAATGATAATGAAATCAAAGTGCTCATCAAAGAAAAAAATAGTCTCATCCAAGCTCACTGCAGTGACCCCTCTTCCACAGCAAAAGCTGATGCACTGCGTGCAAGTAAGGGTGTACTCCAGAAGAAGCTGAGGAAAATGAAAAATGACTGGCTAGAAGAGCGAGTAAGAGAAACTCAGAAATATGCCGACACAAACAACACTAGAAAGTTCTTTGAGAGCCTCCGAGCTGTGTTTGGACCATCCCGCTCTGGCACTACGCCATTTCTTGCGTCAGATGGTTCAACACGCATTGTTGAATTGAATGCCATAATTCAGCGTTGGGCAGAACATTTCGGAGGTGTGCTAAATCGGCCATCAAATATAAATACTGAGTCCATTGACCGCCTCCCTCAGACTCCTATTAATGCAGCTCTTGCCAAGCCATTCACAGCAAATGAGACCCGAACTGCCACAAATCAGATGTCCTTTAACAAATCACCAGGCGTGGATTCCATTCCTGCTGAGGTGTATGCCTTCGGTGGAGAAAAGCTTATTGAAAGGTTGACCGAGTTGTTCAATCATATGTTGAAAGCAGGGAAGCTGCCACAGGACTTCAAAGATGCTTCAATCATCCATCTGTACAAAAACAAAGGGGACAGCCAAGTCTGTGACAACCATCGGGGAATCTCTCTACTTTCAATTGCTGGCAAAATATTGGCAAGAATGCTTCTGAATCGCCTTCTTGATCACCTCTCGTCAAATGACTTGCTTCCCGAGAGCCAATGTGGCTTTCGTAAAGAGAGGGGAACGGCGGATATGATTTTTGCTGCCAGACAGATTCAGGAAAAATGCATGGAACAAAATAAAGCGCTGTATATCACATTTGTTGACCTCACAAAAGCATTTGACACAGTGTGTCGTGAAGGCCTCTGGAAAATCTTGGCGAAGTTTGGGTGTCCACCCGAATTCATCACAATAGTGCGCCAGTTTCATGATGGCATGCAAGCTGCAGTCAAAAGCAACGGCAGTGTTTCAGAGCCCTTTGCTGTCACAAATGGGGTAAAACAGGGTTGTGTCTTAGCCCCAACTCTGTTCAGCATCATGTTCTCTGCAATGCTACAAGAAGCCTTTAGCTCTCCTCCTCAAGGAGTAAGCATCAAGTACCGAACTGATGGCAGTCTATTCAACCTCAGGAGACTTCAGGCAAAAACCAAAACCAAAAGTACTCAAGTCTGTGACCTACTATTTGCTGATGATTGTGCACTTCTGGCACACGATGAGGATAGCATGCAAAACTGTGTTGATAAGTTCTCTAGTGCCTGTGACAACTTTGGTCTCACAATAAGCACAAAGAAGACGGAAGTGCTCCATCAGCCTACTCCAGACGACAAGTATCCTGTGACCCCAAATATCAAAGTCCATGACAGTCTTCTGAAGGTGTCGGAGAACTTCACCTATCTTGGCAGTACACTGTCTTCCGCGGCTCGTGTTGATACTGAAATTCTCTCAAGAATCAGCAAAGCCAGCTCTGCATTTGGTAGGCTTCGAAAGAGAGTATGGGATGTTGCGGCCATTCGCACAGACACTAAGCTGAAAGTGTACAATGCTGTGGTCCTTCCCACCCTACTCTATGGGGCTGAAACCTGGACAGTGTACCAATCGCATGCCAGAAAGCTAAATCACTTTCATCTGGCCTGCCTTAGAAAGATCCTAAGGATCAAATGGCAGGATAAAATTCCAGACACTGAGGTCCTCAATCGTGCCAAGGAATTGAGCATCTTCTGCCACCTGAAAAAAATTCAGCTACGTTGGGCAGGACATGTTGTCAGAATGCCCGACTCCAGACTCCCTAAGCAAATCTTCTTCTCTGAGCTCTCCAATGGAACGAGGAATGTTGGGGCCCCAAAAAGACGTTACAAAGACAGTCTCAAGCAATCACTGAAGGCCTTTGCCATTGATGTGAGTGAGTGGGAAAAGCTCTCGCTTGATCGTGCAAATTGGAGGGCGACCCTTACCAGAGGCAGCAAAGCATGGGAAGCTGACAGAGTCCAGCAGGCTATCAAAAAAAGAGAACGGCGCAAGAAAAGGCCCAGTGGTACTGAACCAACGGAGCACTCTTGTCATTTATGCGGAAGGGTCTGCAGGGCAAAAATAGGACTTATCAGTCACATGAGAAGCCATAAGTCATGAAAGAACAGTCTTTCCATTCTGTCCTCTGTGTCCTTTAGTTCTCTTTATTGTCCATGTGTTGAATTTCTCAACAATTTCTGTTCTTTATTCCTCTGATGTTGTTAAGGTCATCATCATACCTGATGGACGAACTATTATTATTATTAATTATGTTAATCCTGTTTCTACATTGTAACTTTAGTTCAGCGGTTTAGAGCGAATCATTTGTGTGTGCATGTGTGTCTCTGTGTTCATGTGTGCGTGTCTGTGTGCATTTGAGCGCCATACAAGCTAATTATTTATTTATTTTATTTATTATTAATGCCTGCTTTTTATTGTACATCAGGTCGGATCGCTATCTAGTGGCCATTAACTTTGGACAGAGCACGTCAACTGATGACTACAGTGCAGTGAATGCCATGCAGGGCACAGTCGTGTCCAACACAGGAAATGTCAGCAACAACCTTGCCAAAGGTCAGCGCGTCTTCATCGATAATTTAACCCTCGAATCCGGCAACGGCGTTGTCATCAAACTTTAAACGAAAAGCCTGTGAGTGTTAAACAAACTGTGACTAACAGATTAGTCATACACCTGAATAAAATACTTGTATATCAACATCAAAATTAAACAATCCTGCTTGTGTCAACTGTTTTGGACAAAATTATGTAAAACTAGCACGCGACATCCGATCGAAACAACAAAAAAACAACCGTACAAACAAAATCTGGAAGTTTTTCTTGATTCAGTCTAACAGTTATGACGTCATGCAACATGGCTGCCGCCTATCCCAATCTTTCATCAATAATTAAACCCTAGTCTGACCTTGCCTGTGGTTTCTAGTCTTATCTATAGAATTCCTATCAGACCGGGCAGCGCCGGGTGGGTCCAAGGGGTTTGCTGAATTGGATGTTTTTTTTTAAAGTTGCTTTTATGCTTTGTGACGCGCACTAGTTGCTTGTCTCCTCGAGTGGCGTAGTAAATAAATAACTGGAGATTTCTCTGGCATGATCGACCTCTCAACAGTTCTCAAAAAAAAAACTTTTGCACAATGGATGTTGTTGAGGCCACATCCGTGGATGCTTTAATTCTAGGCAAAAGACGAAGTGTGGGGGGGGGGGGGTGTCATGAGGCTGGTATGAACCACTTTGAGCACTGGACTGCAAGAGTCTCACTTCGCAACACTCAACCAGAAAACACGAGAAAAACACCAAAACCAGAAATCGTTTTCAATAAGCCTGAAGGGCCATTTATTCTAATTTAAAAGGTTCGACTACAAACAAATTACAATGTGTATAAGATACAGGATCTTTAATCGTAATGCACTATTATGATACGACCGCAAGGGATATAACACTATTACATGTAGTAGACAGTCTAGGCTTACTGAACTGTCCAGTTCTAATGACAGTTTCACTTTCTCACAAGGATATATTCAATTACGTAAGAGCACAAATCCACAAGCCTACTTTAGGAAAGGATTTCTCATGCAACATACAATATTATGTCCTACTCTCTATCAGAAATGCGTACATGTAATAGTAATGGTAATTTTAAGTATTAACTCAGGGTAGAGCTCGAAAACCTAATGATAAGTCGCCACACCAACATCGTCATGAGGCGTCTAGTCTGCGGGAGGACGGCCCGTCCTCTCGGAGGGTGATCACCAACGATAGACCAGCTCTGGTACGACACTTACATTGGCGTCCACCGCGGGAGGTGGACGAGCAGATAAACAGCGCGTGTGGACTTTATGTCCCGTGACCTGACATAGGGCTGCACTCTCTAGTTCTGCAGTCCCGTCATCAGCACGTATTTATAGCTTTTGTCTTCAACTACTGGGCCGCTCTCTAGTGGGGCATACCGAGTCTTTCCGTGTGGGGATACTTGCTTTCTCTTGCAACTTTGACATGAGACTAAAGATTAATGTGAACACGTGGTGGTTTTATTATGCTAGCAAAAAGCTGTCTGTCTACCCACCTGCCTATCTCAGTACACATACTAAGCGTTTTTTCCCACGGAACTGAGGCATTGGGGAAGGTACAAAAGAAAAACATCACACAAAAAGATCACATTAAGCGACCTCATTTTATGTGGAGTCGACTGTATCTACTTAAGTACCGTACCCATCTATCAATACCTTTCTGTTTACCTACCCACCTAAATACTCATCTATCAATGTACCGGTATCTGTCTGTTTACCTACCTACCTACCTGCTTGTCTACTCACCACCAATCAGTCTACCTATGCCTGCCTGTTTATCTATCTATCCATCTATGTGTACCCATAGGCTTTGCCATGTTGTTTTTTTTCAAAATAGGGGTGGTTGGGGGGAAGGGTGGGTGGGGTGGGTAATGCAGTCACCTGTCATGTGTCCCGGCAGTTGTCAAGTTTTATTGACAAGTCAGAAGTCCTGAACTCCAACTTTCCAAGGCCAAGGCTGGACACTTTGCTCATCTCCCATTCACAAATTACAACACTAAAACTTTCATTTGTTTGGTGTTGTTGTTTTTTTTAATTCATCATCATGTAGTGGTTGTGGTTGTGGTTGTGATCTTGTAGAAGGAAAAATTTCACAAATTGTTGAAGTAATAAAAAACAAAAAAACAACCAAGATTGAAATTTCTTGATAAAAAAAATAATAAAAAAATAAATAAAATAGACATTAATTTTGTTGCAGAATTCCCATGACAATCAGAAATCAATAAATGTTCACATGAAACAATTTTTTTCTGCACATCATTGGTTGATCAAAATGAAGCTTACCAGGGTTGCATGAAGTGATCCTGTGCTGGTGAAAAATGTCAATAAAATTATAGAAAATTTCAGAAGGAAAAAAAATTCTAGAGCTCCACAAGTCCATGAGTCCATAAGTCCGATATTTCACAGACACAGAACCAGTTGGTCAAGTCTGTGGCACCATGACAATTGAGCAATTGAACTGTGTTTCATTGGTCAAGTTAATAACCAGTGGCTGTATGCATGAACTTGGTGTAAATCTGCCCATTTTGCATCATGGTGCAGGCTCAGAAGTGCATACACTACAACCGTGCATACACTACAGCCACCTAGGTGTAAACTCTAATTTAGTGGGAATGCATGCACTAAAGTTACACTCACCTACCTCTCCCTTCACACCACTTACCACTTACCACTGTTACAAAATTTGACATTGTGTATGCACAGAAGTTTTATCGGCCAATCCCTGCCACGAGAAAACAACGCCGATCAAAACAAAACTAAGAGATCGAGGTGTGTGTAGAAACTGAATTTTTTTTTTGGCCCGCAAAGTCATGGGTTGGAATAAAATATCAGTTACTTCATTTTTTTCTTTCTAGCAGACGCCACTTTCCCAAGCTAGTTATATGGCCTTTAGCGTCTTTACAGACGGTCTTAGCAGCTAGAATATTCACTTTCACTTTTGACTGACAGCTTCTCTCGTGGCTTATTCTACCAATGTTTGACCCGGGAGTGCCATGGCAGTGATTGCAGGTCAGTCTTTTGGGTTCACTTTGGCGAGTGTTTTCATTCCGCCTCTGTCGTTTTGTCAGGTATGTTTCTTTTGCCTTGAAGTCTATTGCGAGCGTGCCACTGCGCAATTTTTGTCTCCATCTGCTTCGATCATTTGCAAGGTTCTCCCATTCATTGGGGTCGATGTTGAATGCTTTCATCGTGACCTTGCAAGTGTCTTTGAATCGCAGATGTGGCCTACCTCTGGGTCGGTTGCCAGTAGCAAGTTCCCCGTAGAGAATTTGTCTGGGGATGCGATCATTTTCCATACACTGGAGATGTCCAAGCCACCGCAGTCTTTTTTTGCCTAGGAGAGCCTGAGTTGATGGAATGTTGGCTCGGCTCAGAACTTCGATATTTGAGATCCTGTCTTGCCACTTGATCTTGAGAATTTTGCGTAGGCAGCGCAGGTGGAAGGAGTTGAGGGATCTTTCATGTTTGGAGTAGGTGGTCCATGTCTCTGAGCCATACAGCAGGGTGCTTAGGACGCAAGTTTGGTACACGAGTACCTTTGTTTTGATGGTCAGCTTGCTATTGTTCCACACCCTTTTTGAGAGTTTGCCAAAAGCTGTGGCCGCCTTTCCAAGCTAGTTATCTATTGCGTAACTGACTTAGTCATCCTTGGAGTAAAGTTACGAACGCTTTACACATGGGTGTTGGCCTATGTAAAGTTCATGCATACCAGGTAGCATTTTGCACCCATGCATAAGGCCTACACCACCAGGTAACCACGGGGCAGTTGCTGTAATAACTGACAAAAACTTTAGGCTTGATAAAGAGCAAACTTAAAAGTACCGGTATGTGCAATATAACTATAATATTATGTATTTGATGTTATACATAATTTTTATACAGTCAAGAATGTAAAGTTCAGGTGCCCACAGAGTATAGTACAGAAAAGAGTACATTATGACAACATAGAAATACATTGTAATACCGACGTATGACATATTACATATTAATTTGTTCTCATATACAGTGATCATTTGACAAAAAGTAGTCTTGAAAAGCAATAAAATACATGCATTACATTACTGAAAGTAAAAGGTACGAAAGTGAAAGGTATGAAAAAAAGGTATGATATGTTCATGGAATATTTCACACAAAATTCATTACTTGTCAAGTACATTTTGTACAAAGACAAATGATCAGATCTGATTTGTCCTCCCATCAAACTCCCAGATCAATGATTCAAAAATGATCAAATAATATCACAAGTTTCCATAATAAACATTTTTCATACAAAAAAAGTTTTCCTTTTTCATGCATAAAGATCACAATTTAAAACAATGGATATTGGTCAATTTTTACCCTGATCAGATCAATGAACTGTTTGGTCCTGAACTTGCTCATGCAGTGAGTGCTTACTATAGTTACCTCCACTTCCACTGCGATTAGACAACATTGGCAGTCACTTCAGTCACATGACTGAACTTTAAAAAAAAGCAGATTAAACTTACATTGCTTCAAAGATAGACAACTCCTTATCATTATCTTTGCGTGCCTGCAGTGTGAGAAACAGAGAGAGCGACATACATCACATAGAGAGAGAGAGAGAGACAAAGAGAAAGAGAGACAGAAAGACAGAGAAAGAGAGAGAGAGAGGGGGGGGGGGGAAAGGATGTTACCATTTCACTGTAAATCACTTTCAGACCACTATATGGAGATGGCTGCTATATAAAATAATGTACTCATGATTATAATAACTAGCTGAAGTGACCCTTCTGGTCTTCTACAAATAGTAGCAGTGACATGGCCCTGGGAGGCTGTGAAAATAAACATCTGCAGGTAGGAATTGACACTAACCCCCCCCCCCCCCCCAATCATTACTCTCCTTTGTCCTCCCAGACTATTTTCTCTCTCCCCCCCCCCCCCCCCCCAATTAATCACTCTTCTCCTTTGCCACACAAAGTTCAGATACAATCTTGTCTAAGAGATATACTACAGGCTGTATCATGAACACAAAACACACAGACTATCTGAAGCCAACTGATGGTCTATCTAGGTCATCCTAAAAGCACTTGGGATTCCATGCAAAAATTGATACAACTTATTGTTACAATACAATTCTTTGCACTGTGACATTAAAAGTTCATTCTTGACCAACCATAAGCCAAGAGTGTGATATAATCTCTAGGATGGTCAAAACATTAAAATTTGCATGTGTGTGAGTGCAAGCAGAGCAACAAAAGTCCATTGTTGTTCTGACTCCTTCCTTAAAACAGCAGATCCAGGTGAGGACATTTCCCCAATTCAAACTGACTGTCAAGACTAAATGTGTGTAAAGGGAAATAATCTAATCAATACGACCTAGAGGTGAATATGTATAACATGTGAAGTAAGTCATTGTAGATAAGGTCAAGGACACAAACGACCGTGGGTTTTGATGACGTCATTTTATTATTTTAAGTTGAACAACAGGAAGGGGAGATAAACAGTAGTATGCTAATAAATTATAATACAGGAAGTTTGCACCCATGAACAGAAATCTTTGTATATTGATAATTGTAACAAAAGTAAAAGTAGACATGTATATTGGAGGTTAGTAAATAGTTAGATAAAAGCCATCTGGGTTTAAAGGGAAGATTAGCGCCCCAGTTGTAATTTGTAGAGGGAAGTATGTTTGCTTACGTCACTGAGGGAAAAAGGGCGAACCAATGAGGGTTAGCGGAGAGATCGCGATGCAGCGCAAACCCTGCGGTCCGTACTTCTTTATTGATTCCGTACAGAGAGCTCCTTCTGTGAAGGTTTCAGCGTAGGCCCTGCTTGATGGGTCCAATTATAACTAACAGCATGACCAGATGAGGATCTCGTCATTGATCCATATTGCCCAATTGAAAATGAACCACGCTTTTATATATTGTTTCTGGCCTTAGCGCCAGAGCAATCGTAAGTAGATCGGACCAAGCTCGTGATGATTGACTGAGTATGACATGTATCCGATAGGAGAATGAGGAATCCATCCACATGAATGCAGCACGCATAGTTAACCTCATCTAGAGCTGCAAATAGATCTAGTATTTTTGTATGAATACATAACTGTAAATTGTGATTGAATTGTCTGGGTGAGGCTGGGAGTTGCCAGCCCATCCGTGAATTACATTTAACTGGGCCGACGTCACTTCGACGGGCAAGACCTAGACCTATAAACTTGGATCTAAATATCTGAGATGACCTTATGTCTCCAGAGACTATATTAGAATAGTGATTACCATACAATAAGCAGTCTATATCTTAGACATATACAGGAATTATTAACTAGATAATTAGCGAGCATAGAAGTTGAATGATTTTATAGGAAACCTAGAGCTAGAGTTGTAATGACGTATTAGTGATTATGAAATTGATGCTGCTGATGTTTATCATTACCACATAATTAGATCTAGCCAAAATTGTTAGTATACTTAATGTAATAAATGTGACCCTGCAGGTCTGTGTAACTGAAATTTACTCAGGTTGTTCTGTAGTGTGCCAGTGCATGGTATGAAAGTTAGAGTTTAGATTGAAACAAGTAATAAAACATAAAACTCTCGATTTAAAATGCAGTCGAACCATAAGTGAATGGATCCCCGAAACTGACAGCTGGAGGGGATTTTTACAATATCCGCCAAGCCCCCGACTTCTGACACTGACCTGCTGGTAAAATGACACAAGTAACATCTCTGTGTCGCCTCACATAAATAATGAACCAGCAAGTTAACTTACACAGGGAAAACAAAAAGGAAAATCTGCAAGAATAATTAATTAAAGCTGTTGTTACGAGTATTTCATGAGGAGCTCTCTAGCTCTGCAGTCACAAAAGGCTTTAAAATACGTACCCCTGGTACAAAAAAACTTGGAGGACGTACGTGCTTTTAACAACATTCTTCTGGTAAGATCACCATTATCATTATCAGTTTAAGCCAATCCAAAATTTTCCAGTTCAGTGCACACAACGGAGATTTTAAATTGAAGACTGAACACAAAGCAAGATGACGAGTTTTCTTAGTGCCGGGACATAACTCTAGTTGGGACAGTTGGCAAGTCAGTTCATATGTAAGACTGTTGTTATAAGTACATGACATACATGTCCACAACCCACGTGTTTTGTGCTATGGGCGCGTACGTATCCGTACCTATCCCTAACCCCATCCCCATTCTCAACCCTAGATCTTGTCAAATCCCTAACCCTCCCCCCCCCCCCCCCCCCCGGCCCTTTCAACCAAAAAACAGGAAAAAAACCTGAAAGAATAATTAATTGAGGTTGTTTTTACGAGTATTTTGGGAGGAGCTCTCTAGCTCTGGAGTCACAAAAGGCTTTAAAATACGTACCTGTAGTGCAAAAAACTTGGGTGACGTACATACTTGTAACAGCGTTCAATATGTAAATAAATGTCAAGCAATCACCTGACACAATGCAATGTACAATCTAACTGATATTTGTTGTGCCAAAGCTGCAGCTCAGACAACTATAGACATTTGTGTGGTGGTCTGGGAAAAGCGCGGAATTGTCGCAATTCAGCTTGCAGAGATTATAGGCAAAATAAGTTGATTTTTGGGGTCGGAGGTCGATTTTGAGATATTGGTTGTTTTCTGTTTTTAAGCCATTTATCTAATGATCTGGAAAATATCAACTTTCAGAAAATGTTTACTTTTGTGGGGATAACTGTACAAATAAACTGATCCCATTCAATTTTAAAACATAATCTTAACAACTACTCACGCGCTGTCGTAAGGGCTAACCAGAATAGCTAAAAAAACCTGTTGTACACAGGAATGCAAAACGCGGAGTAACGAAGAGGTTAAAAAAAAACCTTGACAAGATCAATAAAAAATTTAAAAACCACAATATTCAGGAAAAGATCTAGTTTCAGAAACCACAAAAAACTAACAAAGTGAAATTTGCAACAATTCCGCGCTTTTCCCAGACAACCACACGTTTGTTCAACAATGAAATTTCTAATGTAGGTCAACTCTCATCAACTCTCATAGTGTCGTTTGCCCACCAAGTACAGCATGGCCTCTGTAGAAAATGTCACACAAAAACACAAAATTCAGTTCAAATTGGCACTTTCAGAAACAACAGAAACATATTTTCTTAAATAACTTACTTTAATAAGTACAAAAGACTTGAACTGCAGCCAGCCATCAACAAGGAGATCCCCCCCCCCCCCTCGAACACAAGTAATCATTGTAATCTATCAGGTCTTGGCTTGGTGACCTCATCACTTTCCTTACAATCTGACCAAAGATTTTCAACCTCAACACTGCCAGTGGAACAGTCAAGGTTCACCATCTCCCATTGGACATTGTAAGTCATATGTCCATTGTGACATCGTAGGTCATGTGTCCATTGGACATTGTAAGTCATGTGTCCATTGCGACATCGTAGGTCATGTGTCCATTGGACATTGTAAGTCATGTGTCCATTGGACATTGTAAGTCGTGTCCATTGGATATTGTAAGTCATGTGTCCATTGGACATTGTAAGTCATGTGTCCATTGGACATTGTAAGTCATGTGTCCATTGGACATTGTAAGTCATGTGTCAATTGGACATTGTAAGTCATGTGTCCATTGGACTTTGTATTTGCAAGTCACTTGACCATTGGACATTGTAAGTCATGTGTCCATTAGATATTGTAAGTCATGTGTCCCTTGTAAGTCATGTGTCCTTTGGATATTGTAAGTCATGTATCCAGAGGTCGTGTCCTTGTTTTCATTTTGTGGTCATCACTTTATGTTTACATGAAGGAAAACTGAGAAGATTACTGAAACTTTCAAACTCCTCTCTCTAGCATTCAGGCCTTACCTGCATACGTTTGAGGGACAACTTTGGCAAGATCTGTTGATCCAGAATCAAAAGTAAAATGAAAATCATTTGTTGTTTCAGACCTTCCATCTTCCTTCAACACAGTGGCATGGACATGAACTTGCAGGTCACAGCCCTTGGTGTAGACAACCTGACATGGAGAATAGAAATAATAAGAGCACTGGAATCACTTCAAATGTCACTACACGGCTGAAAGTTTCAATTCCTACTTAAAAAAAGGTTTGAAAGACCAAATGCTGGACCTTCTCCTGCAGGATAACCCTTTCAGTGGCACGGACCTCCATAGCAGTCGCCAGCACTTTCCTAAATATGTGCACCAAGACCGCTGCAGCAGCCAAACGTGGAGAAGGTTTGATCTATGACAAAGTATTTTGTGAATACGAATGATGGTGTTGTAATTTCTTTACCATGCGTTTCGGGGGTGATTTTCATGTAATATAATTTCCCACCATGTCCCAGGGTTGTGACATCAAAAGGGTTAAGGTTTTGTCATCAGTATTACAACAAGGTCCATCCCAAAGTAAGTTTCCTTCCTCCTTAAAAAATCCAGAGTTTTTATTCAAGAATCATCAAGCTAACATGAAATAAACAGCAACATCAAAGCCATTCAACATAGCAACTGCTGTTGTCATTGTAGCAGTAGTATACACATTCAGTGATTCACCAATTGCCAAATGCAGTCACCAAATTTCCTTTGCTCACAAGACTGAACAGAAAGAAAGAAAAGAGAAAGAAACAGAAAGAAAGAAAAGAGCAAGAAACAGGACGAAAGAAAAGAAAGAAAGAAAGAAAAAGTATAAGAAAGAAAGGATCTGACCTGCGATGACAAAAAAAGCAAGTCTCCTATTGACACTGGTTTCTTGAAGAGTATGTCATCTACAACCTTGCATCTTATTGACCTCGAGTTTCTGAGGATGTTGAATGATATTACAATTGAATGGTATTACAAAATCAGTGTAAAGGTGAGAATTTCAACTGTCAATGTTCAGTGAGATCCTATTTAGTTTAGAATTCATGAACTCTTTGAGATCACCCAGTTCTGCATGTCTAATGTACACATGAAATTTCCTCTGCTGTGAAAGATTGAAGAAAAAAAAAAAGATAATGGTTTATTTCATACTGTAAAACACTCAATATTTACCTAACTGAATATTTTATGCATAGAAACGAATGAAGATTAAAAAAAACTAGACCCCCTATTCAACTGACTCTTATTATGTTGTTTGTCGAACCTTCAGAAGTCACATGATCAAAGCACTGGCTTGTTTGTCGAGCCTTCAAAAGTCACATGATCAAAGCACTGGCTTGTTTGGGCTTACTAGAGTTAAATAACTACAGCTTACAACTCCTGTTTAATGGCAAAGTTCTGGCTGTTTTCTGTTCACTTGTTGAGCTTGAGCTCACCTCGTTTGTTTCTTATCAATCTTTAGTGATATCTCTCTCACATCATACATGAGGTTGTGAGTAAATTTCATCTTACTCTCAAAAGAATGGAAAGAAAGAAACTTCTTCCAATGCACTGTCATGTGTGATGTGGAAAAGAACAAAAAACAGCATTTCAAATGTTTCTGTATGAAATAAATGATATCTGACAAGTCCAGTCTAGTAGAGAAAAGATCTTTGACAGTCCATGCTGTCAGCTGCTCCAGGAGAAGCATGAAATCCTCAGTTTCAAGTCATTTGATTCATTTGTTTCTTGACGTCAAATCCAATTAGAACAGTAACTATTTCATCACGTGTCTTTATAGAAAGTCTTTGGAACAAAGACAAACTTTTCATGGCCCTACAGAGATAGATATACCACATAATTACACAACAGATCAAAAACTTCCAGTCTTACGTGTACAAAGATGCACATGCCCAGGCCAGTTCATAAGCTTGTCTCATCAGGAAACCACCAAATATTTTATTGTACAAGTTCCTTTGCTGAAAGTGGAAAGGTTTAAATTTAGGCTGTTGTTATAAGTACGTAGGCCAGGGACGCATACCTATACATAACCATTCCTAACCCCATCCTTATCCTCAACCCTAAATCTTACCAAACAGCTAATCCTGCCCCCTACCCTTTCAATAAAAAAAAAAGCAGGAGGAAAACAAAATGGAAATTTGAAAGAATAATCAATTAGGGCTGTTGTTAGAAATATTTCTGCAGGAGCTCTCTAGCTCTGGAGTCACAAGGCTTTAAAATACGTAGGTCTACCCCCAGCCCATAAAAACTTGGAGGACGTACGTACTTGACACCAACCTTCTTAACTTTAACCAGTTTGAAGAAAAAAAAAAAAAAAGAAAATAAAAATGAATGTGAAAGATGGCAACTCAAACCATCACTTGTGTGACATTCATCAAGGTTTGATTTTTGCTGAGTTTAGGGACAACTGTGACTGTGGGTATTGTTTTTGTGCATTGTCAACAAATTTTTTTGTTTAAAACTTAGATATAATAACTATAGTCAAGTATGGATAACTCAAATTCCTCAGCTGGCTTTACTTGGTTCCATTTATTGTTGCACATTCAAGGTACATAATATGTCTCACAAAATCCATGGATTACCTCCCTCAACCCCTACACATACACACATCTGCCCCCCCCCCCCCTCCCCATTCTCTCTCTTTCTTTTCGTTCAGAGAGAGAAAAAAAAACATGACTTTACACAAAGCATAGCAGTGTGGCAACGTAACTCTTCAATTGTTGAAAATAATAATGTCCATTTGAAAATCTAGCTTTTAGTTTTCAATGACTGCCATGATCTGCGGCGGCCATGATCTGTGACTGCCATGATCTGTGACTGCCACGATCTGTGGCTGCCATGATCTGTAACTCCCATGATCTGTGACTGCCATGATCTGTAACTCCCATGATCTGTAACTCCCATGATCTGTGGCTGACAGTTACATGACATTAAAATATGCACAATTCACAAAGATACCTCAGGATGGCAAATGATGAAAGATTTCAGCAATGTGTCGTGCATCCACACAGAATTCTCAGGTTTCACTCGTGTCTTGAAACTTCCTGAACTGGATTACAAATGACAAACATCGTGACAGAGCCTGCATGCAATCACTGATCACAAGTCACCAAGAGTTTTCTGGCTAAATAAATGAAACTACCAGAATGTTTAAACATCTGCAAAATAAAACATTCATAGAAAGGCCAAGGGTTTATGTTAAAACATTCTGGATGAATGAAAATTGCAAACATAAGATACATGAGCACTATATTCTGTCTGAAAAGGCATGCCATGATGGGATCTGAAACTTTTGCCACCATTCAACTAGAATTTCCCATGATCTACACTGTATGTCATTTCTCATGGTCTACACTGTATGTCATTTCTCATGGTCTACACTGTACGTCATTTCTCATGGTCTACACTGTATGTCATTTCTCATGGTCTAATAATAATAGTTCGTCCATCAGGTATGATGATGACCTTAACAACACCAGAGGAATAAAGAAATGAAATTGTTGAGAATTTCAACACATGGACAATAAAGAGAACTAAAGGACACAGAGGACAGAATGGAAAGACTGTTCTTTCATGACTTATGGCTTCTCATGTGACTGATAAGTCCTATTTTTGCCCTGCAGACCCTTCCGCATAAATGACAAGAGTGCTCCGTTGGTTCAGTACCACTGGGCCTTTTCTTGCTCCGTTCTCTCTTTTTGATAGCCTGCTGGACTCTGTCAGCTTCCCATGCTTTGCTGCCTCTGGTAAGGGCCGCCCTCCAATTTGCACAATCAAGCGAGAGCTTTTCCCACTCACTCACATCAATGGCAAAGGCCTTCAGTGATTGCTTGAGAGTGTCTTTGTAACGTCTCTTTGGGGCCCCAACATTCCTCGTTCCATTGGAGAGCTCAGAGAAGAAGATTTGCTTAGGGAGTCTGGAGTCGGGCATTCTGACAACATGTCCTGCCCAACGTAGCTGAATTTTTTTCAGGTGGCAGAAGATGCTCAATTCCTTGGCACGATTGAGGACCTCAGTGTCTGGAATTTTATCCTGCCATTTGATCCTTAGGATCTTTCTAAGGCAGGCCAGATGAAAGTGATTTAGCTTTCTGGCATGCGATTGGTACACTGTCCAGGTTTCAGCCCCATAGAGTAGGGTGGGAAGGACCACAGCATTGTACACTTTCAGCTTAGTGTCTGTGCGAATGCCGGCAACATCCCACACTCTCTTTCGAAGCCTGCCAAATGCAGAGCTGGCTTTGCTGATTCTTGAGAGAATTTCAGTATCAACACGAGCTGCGGAAGACAGTGTACTGCCAAGATAGGTGAATTTCTCCGACACCTTCAGAAGACTGTCATGGACTTTGATATTTGGGGTCACAGGATACTTGTCGTCTGGAGTAGGCTGATGGAGCACTTCTGTCTTCTTTGTGCTTATTGTGAGGCCAAAGTTGTCACAGGCACTAGAGAACTTATCAACACAGTTTTGCATGCTATCCTCATCGTGTGCCAGAAGTGCACAATCATCAGCAAATAGTAGGTCACAGACTTGAGTACTTTTGGTTTTGGTTTTTGCCTGAAGTCTCCTGAGTTTGAATAGACTGCCATCAGTTCGGTACTTGATGCTTACCCCTTGAGGAGGAGAGCTAAAGGCTTCTTGTAGCATTGCAGAGAACATGATGCTGAACAGAGTTGGGGCTAAGACACAACCCTGTTTTACCCCATTTGTGACAGCAAAGGGCTCTGAAACACTGCCGTTGCTTTTGACTGCAGCTTGCATGCCATCATGAAACTGGCACACTATTGTGATGAATTCGGGTGGACACCCAAACTTCGCCAAGATTTTCCAGAGGCCTTCACGACACACTGTGTCAAATGCTTTTGTGAGGTCAACAAATGTGATATACAGCGCTTTATTTTGTTCCATGCATATTTCCTGAATCTGTCTGGCAGCAAAAATCATATCCGCCGTTCCCCTCTCTTTACGAAAGCCACATTGGCTCTCGGGAAGCAAGTCATTTGACAAGAGGTGATCAAGAAGGCGATTCAGAAGCATTCTTGCCAATATTTTGCCAGCAATTGAAAGTAGAGAGATTCCCCGATGGTTGTCACAGACTTGGCTGTCCCCTTTGTTTTTGTACAGATGGATGATTGAAGCATCTTTGAAGTCATGTGGCAGCTTCCCTGCTTTCAACATATGATTGAACAACTCGGTCAACCTTTCAATAAGCTTTTCTCCACCGAAGGCATACACCTCAGCAGGAATTGAATCCACGCCTGGTGATTTGTTAAAGGACATCTGATTTGTGGCAGTTCGGGTCTCATTTGCTGTCAATGGCTTGGCAAGAGCTGCATTAATAGGAGTCTGAGGGAGGCGGTCAATGGACTCAGTATTTATATTTGATGGCCGATTTAGCACACCTCCGAAATGTTCTGCCCAACGCTGAATTATGGCATTCAATTCAACAATGCGTGTTGAACCATCTGACGCAAGAAGTGGCGTAGTGCCAGAGCGGGATGGTCCAAACACAGCTCGGAGGCTCTCAAAGAACTTTCTAGTGTTGTTTGTGTCGGCATATTTCTGAGTTTCTCTTACTCGCTCTTCAAGCCAGTCATTTTTCATTTTCCTCAGCTTCTTCTGGAGTACACCCTTACTTGCACGCAGTGCATCAGCTTTTGCTGTGGAAGAGGGGTCACTGCAGTGAGCTTGGATGAGACTATTTTTTTCTTTGATGAGCACTTTGATTTCATTATCATTATCATTGAACCAGTCCTGGTGCTTGCGGACAGGAAAACCAACTGTGCTGCTGGCGCAAGAGTGTACAGTCGTATTTAGGTCAGTCCAGCTCTGTTCAATGTTCTCAGGGTCAAAAGTCACGCAATCCAATTTTGAGGAGAGTTCTGATGAGAGCTCGCTCTGTTTCTCAGCTGAGCAGAGTTTTGAAACATTTAGGCGTTTAGGTGGCGCTTTCCCTTGAGGGCGTCTATTGCGCCTCAATGTTAGTCTGAGCTTGCAAACAATGAGTCTGTGGTCAGTTCCACACTCGGCACCACACATCGCCTTTGTTACAAGGACATCCTTTCTGTCAGTCTTCCTCACAATGACATAGTCTATGAGATGCCAATGCTTTGAGCGGGGATGCATCCATGACGTTCTGTTTCTCACGGGGAGACTAAAATTTGTGTTGGTAATGAACAGGCCAAATTCAGAGCACAAAGTAAGTAAGCGCAACCCATTGTTATTGCATGAACCAACTCCATGAGGGCCCAAAACATTTGGCCACGCTGAGATTTCGGAGCCAACCCTAGCATTGAAGTCCCCCAAGAGAATCAGCTTATCAGCTGCCGGGACAGAGCATATGACAGATTCTAGATCAGAATAGAACTTGTCTTTGGCTTCATCTGGGTTTGTCATGGTGGGCGCATATGCGCTAATGAGGGTGGCTGACTGGCTTTTCCCAACTGGGATCCTGAGTGTCATTAGCCTGTCATTTATTTCAATTGGCATGGACTGCAAGTTTCTGACAAGGTCATTTTTAATTGCAAACCCAACACCATGCTGTCTCGGTTCGACTGCACCCTTGCCTTTCCAGAAGAAGGTGTATCCACCACTGAGCTCTTTGAGTTGGTCACTATCAGGGAGTCTGGTCTCACTGAGTGCCACTATGTCCAGGTTGTACCTGCTGAGCTCAATGGCAATAAGTGCAGTGCGTCTTTCCGGGTTGTTTGAGTTGTCCTGTAGTGTGCGTATATTCCAGGCTCCTAGCCTGAGTAAGCTGAATTTCTTTTTGTTTCGACCGCAAAAAGGGATCCCCACTGGTCGCGGTATAGCAGTCAGGGTGATGTGAAGTGGGCTTTCTTTAGGGCACCTTTTCTAGCGCCTTCCTCAGTTGAGGTGAGCAGTGCTATCCTTAAATAAGGCTGCTCAGCTACTGTGGGTGCTGCCTCCCCACGCCTCCACTTCAATCGACAATGAAGCGACCATAGCCCACAGCCACCAACGTGTAGGTCTGTGCTAACAGCTTCCAGTCTATCCAAACCTGCTGCCACCGCACTCGCCCATCGCCGTTGGAATTTTGAGAGGAAAGAAGACGAGATGAGTGTTGAGACTGGCGCAAAGAATTTGTTTTTAGTGAGAAAGAGCTGCGCAAACATCAGACTCACTCTCTCGCCTGGACACAACTTATCCAAGTGGCAAGACAGGGTCAAGACGACTGGAAATGTATCCAGGTGCAGGAGGATGCCAGAGGGACAGTCATATTGCCTGACCGGCTGCCTGTAGGCTACTCCACAGCCTCACAGTCCCAACTGACTAGGGTGAAAGACCCAAACCAAAGAACACCAATACTGGTGGATGCTCTGTGTCACGATATCCAGGCCAGAGTGACGGTATATTGCCATCTGCCCTACCAATCAACCACTGGCCTGCTGCCGCCAGCTTCGAAGCTGCGTCCGGGAAGTTTGCTCAATTCTTCGTCTGTGATTTAGGCAAACAAGCCTATGACCACACCGCTACCGAGGGCCAATATGAAGGACTCAAGTACTGAGGGTCCCATTGTGCCCTAGCATGTGGCCGTTGGGTTAGATGAAACCTCCTCCGCCCTGGCCGTTTGCACCGACAGGTGCACGCCCACTGATACCATGCTAGCGTACCAGTTCATGAAACAGGTTGTACTGGATTACATGTTACCAGTAGCAGATTTTTCTGACCTGACACTGTATGTCATTTCTCATGGTCTACACTGTATGTCATTTCTCATGATCTACACTGTATGTCATTTCTCATGGTCTACACTGCATGTCATTTCTCATGGTCTACACTGTATGTCATTTCTCATGATCTACACTGTAGATCAATGTGAACTCCTCCAGTATAAACTTTGACAGTTGGGGATACAAAAAAAAACAAACTCATTGTCACCAAATTTTCATCCATTTAAAAATGTTATGAAACATGAAATATCACAGATGTGATCATTGAGCAGTTTGCAGAAACACCAAGTGTTGAATGGCAACCATACTTCATGGGACAGGATTAGATCTTGTTGCCACTTTCATACCAATATGATTACACATACCTCTGTCATACCAATATGATTACACATACCTCTGTCATACCAATATGATTACACATACCTGTCATACCAATATGATTACACACACCTCTGTCATACCAATATGATTACACACACCTCTGTCATACCAACATGATTACACATACCTCTGTCATACCAATATGATTACACACACCTCTATCATACCAATATGATTACACATACCTCTATCATACCAATATGATTACACATACCTCTATCATACCAATATGATTACACATACCTCTATCGTACCAATATGATTACACATACCTCTATCATACCAATATGATTACACATACCTCTATCATACCAATATGATTACACATACCTCTATTATACCAATATGATTACACATACCTCTATCATACCAATATGATTACACATACCTCTATCATACCAATATGATTACACATACCTCTATCATACCAATATAATTACACATACCTCTATCATACCAATATGATTACACATACCTCTATCATACCAATATGATTACACATACCTCTATCATACCAATATGATAATACATACCTCTATCATACCAATGTGATTACACACTCTACAGTCCACACACAAAACTTACTTCAGATCAACAGTGGAGAGAAAAAGATCATGGATAATTAATCGTTCGTCTTCTGATGGAGGAATTTTCAACAAAGACAATTGACCTGTTTCTTGTCGGTTTTTGCGATTCTCTGAAATATTTTCATAAATTGATGGTGAGTACCAGTAATATGAGATAAATGTTTCATCACTAATCTAAAAACTCATTAGCTTTGATTAAACTTTTGTGTGCTATTGTAAATGTAAAATGTCAGATAGACTTTTTAAATGCATGCCAGATTAGACAGAAAATGTTTCTATCAAAATTGTTTGTGTGATAACTGACAAAGTCACAATTTGCAAACCTCTAAAACATTTACTAAAGAAATCAAATGAATCAATCTGTTCTCCTCTAAACTTACATCAGTTCTCGATTTCACCTCTTGAGTACTTATATCTTATATAGTCGTACATTCCCTATACACAAACAGTAAACACTGTTAGGACTGGATTAGAAAAAGAAAATTTTCTATGGAATGTAGCTAGCATCATGAAAATGAATATATCCTACATACGACTTGTACATTTTCTGTGACTATGTTTAAAACTGGTACTAGGGTTGTTCATGTTGCTCATTGTCTTGTAAAAGTTTTATTGGTCAACCCGACCCACCATGTAAAATACGGTGGATCCGCATAATCCGAAATCGTCGGGAAATGGATTACACTTAATTTACCAGAATTCGATTTACCCCTGAGCAGAGAAATAACCACTGTTATGCTGTTTGCCCCATACCATATATGTAATTACATCCCCTTCTTCCACCCTCCCCCCCCCCACCCCACCTCCCCGTCCCCACACACATACACACAAAACCACAAACACCTGTATGAGATCTTTTGATTATTTTTTCTTTAGAAGTGACCATATACCAAGGCCCTAATACAAACAAGCAGCATTGAATGGCTTAGGCCTTGCATTTCTGGCCAACAAACTCTTTTGCCTGTCTTTATCTTGGCTGCATTGTATTGTGTGTGACCTGATCAATCGATAAAGACATTCTCCCATGTATGATGTTCAAATACAAGACCTTAGGCCTACTGCATTATCCCACCTTGCTATCAGTGGCATGGAATAATTAGTATTTAATGCATTGTACTCATCCCCCCTCCTCATCAAGTGTAGTGCAGTGAATGTTTAAACACAACAGCCAAGTATTTGCAGTACTGAAGTGCCAAGAACCTCTTGCAGATCAGGTCTTTGTGTCTCCTGGGCCTTGCCATCATTTTATTTAAGTTTAATACAGTCATGTGATGCTGCATAGCATAGAGAGCATTAAAGGAGTGTGTAGCAGAATGGCTCCATTTGTGCATGATGGACACACTGCAAGGCTCGTGGTTCTACTCCATGCAGAGCACTATCTCATGCACGCATGTTGTTGGCTAATATTATTGGTCATTGGGGCAGAATCACACTGCATGCAGAGGCCCCACCTGTACCACTGCGACCCTCCGCTGCATATTTCTCGCTTGGCTGGACAGATATGTAAGAGGAAGCCTCTACAGTCTGCCCTTTGCATCAGTTTTGGCACCTCTACCCTCCCCCCTCAACTGCTGCTAAGGGTATAGATTTGTTGAACAGGGCTGTTGTAACAGGGCGACAGACAGGCAAGGTATAGCTAGCGTGGGAAGATAGCTAACGGCGGGGAGACAGAGTTATTGTAGGCCAGAGGGGGAAAGTAGCCGATGCAACTGAAGCGCTTTGACACCCGAAAAGGGTAGTGTTTACTTGACCGCCGTACTTGTCGATCAGATCACCTGGGAATTGCTTGGGGGGTAGAGCTGTTTCAATAGTATTTGACGTGGAGCCGACGGGGGTGGCTATTAGGATAACTAATGCACACTCGGTGGGCGTCTTGGGACGCTACCTGACTGGGTATAAATCCCCGAACGCTCCTTCCAACTTCAGACCGCTGAGAGCACTCACCAGCTTCGTGCCGAAGAGGAGACCACAACTGCAACTGTAACTTTGTACTAGTCATGTGAGTGGGGAAGGTCAGGGAACCCGCAAACATCCTTTGTCAGAGCGTGGTATTTTTGGTATCTTGTCGGCATTTGGGCTGTTGCTGAGTGGTAAGTTAATTGTACGATGTATGTGTATTTTACTTAATGTTCATGATTGCAGAACCTAAATCTAGTGGGTTTACTTTGGTATAACTACTGCCTCTGAGAGAGTCACGGAAACGCCGTTATATATATGTTACGAAACTTATAGGATGGGGTCCGTTAGAGAGAGCGTTATTCTTCGTGGGGAACGTGTAAATATCATTAAAACTGTATTGATCGTTTATTCTATTGCCTATATGGGAGCCTATGGAGTATGGGAGCTGCAGCCTGACTTATAACAGTGTCAGCGGTTAAAAGTGTTAATGATGAATATCCGTCATGGAGTAAGTATGGAAGTCATGCCTTCCAGCAGTAGATTAGGACTTTGCGATTGTTTTTCTACAGAGGAGGAAGAACAACACCTTCTTGGCTTCTCAACTTCTTGTACTTTGATTAACGACATCGTGGCTTCTTGGCTTCCCGACCTATTGGTACCTGCCGATACCTGTTGATCTAACTGCGCAGTCAAGCCAGGGTAGAGAGGAAGAACCAGTGCCCAGATAGCGCCATACACCCCTAAAGGAGAGGTTTCCTTATGCTGAATGTTCCCATGTGTTTTATAAAATGTGCTAGAGATTGAATATTACGAAGCCATTTAATTAGCATGTACTGATTTGCATCAACTTCATTCCATCGAAATTCACATGAAATTGTATGACCTGTGTTCCTATTATTATTGAATGAATTAATAATTATTGTATATATGTAAGCAATACAGATATCGTTTGTTATAACTTATAGAAGAGAGATAGTCGATTATTTAGTGTGTTTGTGCCGTGCCCATCACGGCTGGTGTCAGAAGAAAGTTAGTGAGAGAAAGTGGAAACATCACAATGGTGTCAGAAGTGGGATCCTGCTGGGTAAATAACATTTAACTTTGATCTTGGTTGTGTCAAGAGGCTATTGTGTGATTGTGTGGACAGGTCATCTGCCCTGAGGCGAGTGAGAGAGATTGACATTTACTACCTGCGACATGCTCTGATTTTACCTGTGCATTGACTGTTCAATTTTGTCTTTTGTCACAGAGAGAATTGTTGTTTGCTATTGCAGGAATATTGTTGTTAACTTCACAGTTACGATCCACGCTTTATTGTTAGCTTTGTTTACAGGTCAATTGCTGATGGACTATCTGGGCGCACTGAAGCTTGCCAGACAAGAAGGCATTAGTGATGAGGAATTCAAAATTAGGTGGGACGAAGAGAAAGCCCAAAACCGAGAACAAAGGGCTATCGAACGAGAAGAAAAGGAGCGCGAACGAGAAGAAAAGGAGCGCGAACGAGAAGAAAAGGAGAAGGAAAGACAATTTGAAAGGGAGAGAATGGAATGCGAACGGGAACTAGCCAAAAACGGGTGTCACAATGGTAAAGGGAATGGAAAATCTGCTGCCCCGAAGGTACCTAAAATTGCCATTTTTGATGACTCGCGCGAGGATCTCGACTCGTATTTGAAAAGATTTGAAAGGCTCGCGCAGGCAAATGATTGGGAAGAAGACACCTGGGCAGACATGTTAGGGGCATTGTTAACTGGCAGGGCGTTAGATGTTTATTCCGGTCTCAGCGATGAAGACAGTAGGGATTACGAGAAGGTAAAGAAGGTGTTGTTCAAGAAGTATCACCTCACGGCAGAGGGTTATAGGCGTAAGTTTAGGGAGAGTCGTCTAGATAAGGACGAAACTTATACGCAGCTGTCCGTGAGATTGCAGAGATATTTTGAGAGGTGGGTAGACCTCTCAGAGGCAGAGAGAACTATGGAAGGGATTACGGATCTGTTAGTCAGGGAGCAGATGTTGAAGATTGTCGACTGTAATCTTTCCATATATTTGAAAGAGAGGGACCCCAAGTCCGTGCATGAGTTAGTTGAGATGGCGGACTTGTATAGTGAGGCTCATCAGTCGAAGCGAGGGCTGGAGCAACAGCAGAAGTCAGGTAAGAGGGTTGAGGAGAGCAGAAGTAAGGGTTTAGGAGTGAGTAAACCGGTATGCTTCAACTGTGGCTCTCCCAATCACCTGAGTAGGCAGTGTGACCAGGGCAGGACGAAGAAGGGTGCTGCTGCCACTGTCGAGGACAACCGAGGCAAGTCCCAGCGTGAGAGTGGGCGTGGTTGTTTTGTGTGTGGGTCACTTCTCCATATTGCGAGATTCTGTAGGAAGAGACAGAAAGAGACGACCGCAGTCGTACTAACCAGCGATGAGGAAGCCGATGACAGTCAGTGGGAGTCATCGGGCAGGGCGAATACTCAACCAGGGGCTGAGCAGAGTGTTGGGCCACAGACCTTCATTTCTTGGGAGACGGAAGGTAAGAGTATTGAGTTAGAAGGTTCGACAGAACATGAGCCCGAAGACGATGTTCCGGAGAATGATTTATCCGCTCCATTTTTGGAGAAGGGGAGGATAGGGGATAAAGAGATTACTATCCTTCGTGACACGGGATGCACGTGTGCGATTATAAAAAGGGACAAACTGCCTCCTAACAGCTTAACTGGGAAGAACAGGAGTTATGTCCTGATGGACGGGACGAGAAGGTCTGCTCCTGTCGCGGAAATGTGGGTAGAAACCCCATTTTATACTGGGCTTCTCAAAGCGCTAGTAGTGGAAGACCCAGTGGCCGATTTGATTATAGGAAACATAAAGGGGGCGTCTCTTGAGAAGATAAGTGTGGTACTCACGCGATCTCGCAAGGTGGAGATTGACAAGGAAGAGCATGAGTGTGAGAATGCGAGTGCGAAAGTGAGTCAGACCACAGATAATGAGGAGGCCAAGGGCAACTCAACGGAGGAGGTAAGGGTAGGGGCCAAGATAGGGGAACTCACACCAGGTGAGATAGCCCGGGCCCAGAGAGAGGACGAAACTTTGAGAGTTTTAAGGGAGAGAGCCACGTTGGAGCAATCGGCTGAGGTAGGTACTCACATAAAGGAGAGTAAGGGAATTTACTATCGGGTAAAGAAGGCCGGGGCTGGACGTGCTGATGTGGAGCAGTTGTTGGTACCTAAGCAGTACCGAAGTGAGCTGACGAAGATAGCTCACGAAGGAGTGTTCGGGGGACACTTAGGAATTTCGCGCACACAGGACAGAATAATGCAGTCGTTCTTTTGGCCTGGGATAGGTGCGGACGTAGGTCGTTTCTGTCGATCGTGTGACGCGTGTCAAAGGACATCCAATAAAGGTAGGGTGACAAAGGTACCCCTAGTGCCGACACCCCTGATCGACACGCCCTTTTCGCGCGTCGCCATAGATTTGGTTGGTCCACTTCCGCGTACGGAACATGGGAGGTCGCGTTATATTTTGACGCTAGTAGATTATGCCACGCGTTTCCCGGATGCCGTAGCCTTAAGGGGGATATCAGCTGAGCAGGTCAGTGAAGCGTTAATGGAAATATTTTCTCGGTTAGGCATACCAAAGGAAATAGTTTCAGATAGGGGATCACAGTTTACCGGTGAGCTGATGAGAGAGGTCAGTGCACTTCTCAAAACGAAACAGATATTCTGCTCGCCCTACCACGCGATGGCCAATGGTCTGTGTGAAAGATTTAACGGAGTGCTGAAGAATATGCTTCGCCGAGTAGCTCATGACAGACCCAAGGACTGGGACAGAATGTTGTGTCCACTGCTGTTCGCGTATCGCGAAACCCCACAGGCCAGTACAGGTTTTTCGCCGTTTGAACTAGTGTTCGGTCACCCTGTGAGAGGACCACTTGCAATACTGAAGAATCTGTGGACTGGGGAAGCGGAGTCAGAAACGAGGTCATCGTACGAATACGTGGTAGATATGAGGGAACGATTGGAGGATGCCATGAAAGTCGTAGCCGAGAACAGCAGCGTCGAAAAACACAGGCAGAAGAAATACTACGATAGGGGGGCCAAACAGAGGAAACTCCAAGTGGGCGATTCCGTCCTCATACTTCTCCCAAGTGACGGATCGAAACTACAGATGACTTGGAAAGGGCCTTACAAAGTAGAAGAGCAGAGGGGGTCAGTGAACTACATGGTGAACGTCAAGGGGAAGAGACGATTGTATCACGCGAATATGCTGAAGAAGTATATTGAGAGGGAAGACGAACAGGAAAACACAGAGACAATAGCTGCAGCTATAATTGACGAGACCGATGAAAGAGAGGAAGCGACTTCGATGCCTCTGGAGACAGTCATGCCTAAGCTAGAACAGACCGAAACCTACAGGGATGTACAGTTAGGGGACACGCTAGATCAGGATCAGAGAGAACAGATGCAAGAGCTCATGGAAGAATACAAAGATATATTTACCGATGTACCGGGGCTCACTGACCTGATCAAGCACAAAATCCCATTGCTAGATCAAAAACCTGTGAAGGTAAGACCCTACCAACTACCGTACTCAACTAGAGAAGCTGTCAATGCTGAGGTAGGCAAGATGCTTGCGGCCAGAATCATCGAACCGTCCGAGTCCCCGTACAATAGTCCAATTGTATTAGTTAAGAAGCCCGATGGTCAACATCGTTTCTGCAACGACTACAGGCGGCTAAATGTTGTGACTGCCGATGACGCCGAACCGATGCCTGAGGTAGAAGCCATTATTTCCAATCTAGCGGAGGCAAAATATTTCACCAAGCTAGACTTGACAAAGGGCTTTTATCAAGTTCCGATGGCCGAGGAAGATAAACACCTGACGGCGTTCGCCACACCGTTTGGGCTATACCAGTACAGGGTCATGCCGTTCGGGTTGAAGGGATCCCCCGCCACATTTAACAGGCTCATGAGGAAAGTATTAAAAGATGCTGGCGAAGGGGTAGATGCATTGGTAGACGACTGTCTTATACACAGTGCAAATTGGCCTGACCACTTGGAACGTTGTCGGAATGTCTTCGAGCGACTGAGACGGGCAAATTTAAAAGCTAGACCTACCAAGACGCTAATAGGGATGACAGAAGTCGAGTACTTAGGCCATAAGCTGGGACAGGGGACTGTAAGACCGCAGGAGAGTAAGGTGCGAGCCATTGTCGACTGTGACCGACCGACGACCAAGACACAAGTGAGGAGTTTCCTGGGGCTAACGGGGTACTATCGGAAGTTTGTACCAAATTACAGTGCAATCTCGGCGCCGTTGTCAGACCTCACAAAGAAGTCCCAGGGCACAAAGTTCGCGTGGGGACACGCGCAGGAGAACGCGTTCAATGCCCTAAAAATTTGTTTGAGTTCCGAGCCGATACTACGGATGCCAGACTGGAACAAGGAACTGATTCTCCAGACAGACGCATCTAACCTTGGAGTGAGTGGCTGCCTACTTCAAGAAGACGAGGGTACGAAGTATCCAGTTGTATATGTTAGCAGAAAGTTGAAACCCGCGGAGAAGAACTACTCAATTGAAAAGGAATGCCTGGCCATAGTTTTCGCCGTTAGTAAGTTGCAGGCGTATCTGTATGGGAGAAACTTCGTGTTAGAGACGGACCACCGACCTCTAACTTGGATGCGAACTAAAGACCAGAAGAACGCGAGGGTAACTAGATGGAACCTGGCGCTGCAACCATATAACTTTCGAGTCAGCAACATCAGGGGGCGAGACGCTCTATGGGCCGACACTCTATCTAGATTACCAGTAGATTAATAATTTTATTAGCCGATTTTGCCAGGGAAAATCGACTTAAGTGGGGGCGATTGTAACAGGGCGACAGACAGGCAAGGTATAGCTAGCGTGGGAAGATAGCTAACGGCGGGGAGACAGAGTTATTGTAGGCCAGAGGGGGAAAGTAGCCGATGCAACTGAAGCGCTTTGACACCCGAAAAGGGTAGTGTTTACTTGACCGCCGTACTTGTCGATCAGATCACCTGGGAATTGCTTGGGGGGTAGAGCTGTTTCAATAGTATTTGACGTGGAGCCGACGGGGGTGGCTATTAGGATAACTAATGCACACTCGGTGGGCGTCTTGGGACGCTACCTGACTGGGTATAAATCCCCGAACGCTCCTTCCAACTTCAGACCGCTGAGAGCACTCACCAGCTTCGTGCCGAAGAGGAGACCACAACTGCAACTGTAACTTTGTACTAGTCATGTGAGTGGGGAAGGTCAGGGAACCCGCAAACATCCTTTGTCAGAGCGTGGTATCTTTGGTATCTTGTCGGCATTTGGGCTGTTGCTGAGTGGTAAGTTAATTGTACGATGTATGTGTATTTTACTTAATGTTCATGATTGCAGAACCTAAATCTAGTGGGTTTACTTTGGTATAACTACTGCCTCTGAGAGAGTCACGGAAACGCCGTTATATATATGTTACGAAACCTTATAGGATGGGGTCCGTTAGAGAGAGCGTTATTCTTCGTGGGGAACGTGTAAATATCATTAAAACTGTATTGATCGTTTATTCTATTGCCTATATGGGAGCCTATGGAGTATGGGAGCTGCAGCCTGACTTATAACAGTGTCAGCGGTTAAAAGTGTTAATGATGAATATCCGTCATGGAGTAAGTATGGAAGTCATGCCTTCCAGCAGTAGATTAGGACTTTGCGATTGTTTTTCTACAGAGGAGGAAGAACAACACCTTCTTGGCTTCTCAACTTCTTGTACTTTGATTAACGACATCGTGGCTTCTTGGCTTCCCGACCTATTGGTACCTGCCGATACCTGTTGATCTAACTGCGCAGTCAAGCCAGGGTAGAGAGGAAGAACCAGTGCCCAGATAGCGCCATACACCCCTAAAGGAGAGGTTTCCTTATGCTGAATGTTCCCATGTGTTTTATAAAATGTGCTAGAGATTGAATATTACGAAGCCATTTAATTAGCATGTACTGATTTGCATCAACTTCATTCCATCGAAATTCACATGAAATTGTATGACCTGTGTTCCTATTATTATTGAATGAATTAATAATTATTGTATATATGTAAGCAATACAGATATCGTTTGTTATAACTTATAGAAGAGAGATAGTCGATTATTTAGTGTGTTTGTGCCGTGCCCATCACGGCTGGTGTCAGAAGAAAGTTAGTGAGAGAAAGTGGAAACATCACAGCTGTGTCAGCGTGTTTGTGGAAATTGGTTTTTACGGGGTTGAAAATCGCAAGTTACACTTGTCACAAATCCCAGACTGGGAGATGTAATAATTTATGACAGGACAACAATCACGAACAAACAAGTTTAACACTTAACAGAACAACCCATCAGACTCACACATTTATTTAAACATAATCATACAGATAATAGCGCAATTACATACATTATATTATTGAAATTAACTGCCGTACAACGGCCTTATTCTCACATGCACTCTTCCTCGGATCCACAACCCGGTAGTTACTTCCTAAAGGCACTTCGGCCTCAGCCTCTCCCCTCAGGGTCTTAATAGCACATTAATAATTCACGGGCACCGCAGTCTCTCAATATCACCTTCCTATTGTCATACACCTTAGCATTCCACTAGCACCTCAGCAGGGCAATAGCACATTATCATTTCAATAGCCCATCAACATGGCAATAGTACATTATCACATTCACGCTCATATCTACGTCCCTGTCCGTGGCCTGACTGCCACGACTTTATGTGCCTCTACTGTCCTGCACCGACAGCCTCACTTCTGGCCTATGTGTGGCCTCCGGCCCTATGCTGGCCTATCCCCTGTGCTCATCGAGGTGGCTCTTCGGCCCGTCCCCGACACCTACAAGAATAACATTACATTGGTATAATACCCTACCATTTCTATTCACTCCACCTCTCCTTACAACCCATGAAGCGTACACACAATAGTTCACCTTTCACTCACCAAACATCTTACGGTAACACACCTCCCTCGGAGTACACAATACTCACTCGTGCTACAAATCCATGAACTCACTTTCATCTATCGCTCATGGCGCACATTGCTGTATCCAATATCAAGGACTTCCACATTCCTCACATATGCTTATTTACATCATGGTAATAGACGAATATAATACATCAATCATAATTATCAATCAACGTTCTACCTACCAGTCATCACGGGAAAAACACTCTCATCCGTCTTCCGACTGCTCCCCTTATGTTCGCCCGCTGGGCTCTTACTAGCGTCCGTTCAGTAGGACCTTCTAACTTGCAGTGATAGTAATACAGCGCTTTCGCCTCATTCAGACCCCCCACTACTCACAACATGCACGCTTAACTTACTTGTCTACGTGCGTTAATTTTACTCTCCTCCTTTCCCCCCGTAATTATTAACTATCGCTCACTCCACTCGTGACATCATCCCCCACCCCAAAAAAATTAATGCAATTAATTTCAAATCGCATCAAGATGACTGTCAACGAGTGAGCGTGAGCAATACCTACATAAAAATGACCTACCAATGCCCCTAGCACATAAAATACCGGAATCAGGGGAAAACGTGGGGATCAATATGCCCTGCATTATGCATATATGTATCACATCATCAATAGCTAACTAAACACAATACCTAATACAGAATCAAAAACCAATCAACCTATCAACCATTCTTCATATCATATTTATAATGTCAATATTTTAAAGTCGACTCATTCACACAGATCCTGTCAATGTTCCTGTCCTCCGATGTATAAGCTCCTGAACTCTTCCCCTAGGCTCGACTAAGGTAGTCGGCGATATGATTGCTGGTTCCTGGAATTGGTTGAATAACGAAGGTATACGGCTGCAAAGCCAATGCCCATCTAGACAAGCGTGGGCTGGACGAACGATTGTTCGACTAAAATGTCAGTGGCTTGTGGTCTGTCTGGATACAAAATTCTCGTCCCATGAGATAACGTCCTAATTTCTGGACGGACCACACAATGGCAAGACACTCCCGCTCTATCACAGAATATTTTCTTTCTCTCTGCAATAACTTCCTACTGACATAACATACAGGATGGAGACATTCGTTCTTCTCCTGTAGAAGACAAGCGCCGACACCAGAGTCCGACGCATCCGTTCTGAGGATAAAATTAGATCGAAAATCGGGTAATATCAGAATGGGTGATGATGATAATGCTGTCACCAAATTATCAAATGCTGTCTGACACTCAGACGTCCACTGGACCTTATCGGGTTGTCCCTTCTTAGTAAGGTCAGTAAGAGAAGATGACAAGGAGGAAAAATTTGGAATGAACTTTCTGTAATAATTTAAAATTCCCACTAAGCTTCTGATTTGTTTCTTTGTTTTAGGGATTTGCAACCCTACTAATTTGTCAATTTTTGTTACTTCAGGTCTCTGAACACCTCTACCCACGATATGTCCTAAGAACACTATCTCTGGACATGCCAAATCCATCTTTGCGGGTTTAGCAGTTAACCCAAAATGACGTAATCGTTTAAAAATTACTGTTAGTGTCTGAATATGATCAGACCATGTCGACGTATGGCATGCTATCTCGTCAAAGAACGACACGACATTAGGTATGTCCTTCAATACCAGTATGAGAATACAGATACTCTGGTCTCTCATGAAACCTCTGCAGCATATCAACATGGAAAACCCTTACTGATCCATCAATGTGGATAGCGTAATCTACCTTTGAAACAACTCGCTCAATAACATAAGGACCTTTCCATGTCATCAATAACTTATTATGGTCCGTAGGTAATAACAATAGGACCTTGTCTCCTGGCTTAAAAATTCTCAGTTTGGATCCTCTATCTTTATAGTCTTTTGCTCTTCTTGAAGCGATACTTGAAGCTTCTTCCGCAATATTCTGACGAGGAGCCTGAGGTGTACGACCCTTATGCGTCGTCTTTTGGCATGCACTGCACGTCTTACAATATAACCGTACATCTCTGTATACTGACGGCCAATAAAAATTTTTCAGAACTCTTTGCTTGGTTCTAGCACTTCCCATATGATCCGCCAATGGAACATCATGGGCCAGACGCATTACCGTTGCAATCAAGGATACCGGCACCACTACCTGCTTCTGAACCGAAGCCACCGTCACATACTTCCGGAACAGAATGCCCGCCTGAATCACAAAGGAAGACGAGCCGTTCTTATATTTCCTCGTTTTCTCGGTTCGCGCTTCCCCAAAACATGGGTTTAGTGATGGATCCTCCCTTTGTAATCTCGCCAAGCGCTCTGGCGTGATATCTAGGTTGACCGCTGGCGTCGCCAAAGGTGTAATCTTATCCTTATCCTCTACCTGTCGACGTGTTTCGACCGCGGCACAAAAGTCAATACCTTTTGATTGAGACCATGCCTGCACGTTCTCCTCGGAAGGGGAAACTACCCGTGATACATTCCCAATGATGAGCTGGGCGCCTGGAAAACAACCAACGACTGCTTCGACTTCCCCGCTAAGGAAAGGTGTATCTATCACTATTCTTGCCATGGGTAATTTCTCAATGGCCCCCGAAAATTGGATGCACGGGACAGTCTCACCTGTAAGCTGTGAATCCCGAATGCAGTCTCTATGCACTCCCACAACGGTAGATCCTGTATCTCGTAAAACCGAGACCGGTTCGTCCCCAACAAACCCCGGATAAACCCTAAGACCACCTCCTGTATGACATGAATTTATAACGGGGATCTTTCTCCCACAAGGTAAAACACCGGAAGATAATAACTTCTCACAACTGGGACACTTAGAATACTGTCCGCCTCCGTTGTCCGATGTAACATACGCAGCCGCATGATGAAATTTATTAGGGGAACATGGACTGGAGCTACTGTCCACGTTCGCCGCTATCCTACCTGCAGGGCAATTCACGCTGATGTGATCTGCTCTTCCGCAGTTCCAACACTTCGCGGCCCTACACTCGCGTGAAAAGTGACCCACGCGTCCGCAAGTCCAACACTCCGCTCCCTGTGCTGCACTAGGCCTGGGTCCCCGTGACCCATCGCGACCGGAACTAAAGTCCCTATGCCGTCGGTCATCGGCAAAGGTCACAAATCGCCCCCGGCCATTACCGCGACCTAGCCCTCCTGCTCGGTCAAACTTACCGGATCCATATGCAGGTGATTGGTGATAGCCCCTACGCTGCCCCTGGGCTTGCCCACTATAGGCACCACGCTGACGCGACCTGTCTTTATGTCCTGTCGGCGACCCCTCGACAACAGCGACGTACCCAGCATCTTGGACGTACGCCCTCGCCACAGGTTTGGACGGATGTGCCGTACGGTATGCTTCCGCCAACTTAGACGCCTCCTGCACCGTCGCGGGTTCGTTTTCTTTCAGGAAAGCCACCAGATCTTTATGGCACGACGCGTACAGCTGGTCACGGATCATTAGGTCTTTTAATTTAGTAAAATCCGCGCCAACATGCGCCAAGTCTACCCAGTTCGCGAAATATTCCGTCAATCTCGCGACGAAGGCAGCAAAGTCCTCCCTGGTATCCGCACGTGCTCGCCTAAACTGCTCCCGGAAATATTCCTCGGTACGCGCAAATCGGCGAAGCAGCAAAGCCTTCAGCTTATCGTAATCTTGCACATCTTCGCGCTGTAGCTCTTTAAAGTAGGTTAACGCTCGCCCCTGCAATAGAGACGCCAGGTACGTGGACCATAATTCCTTATTTTCCCCCCATTGCAATTGTGCGTTCAGTTCGAACCTGTAAAGGAAGGCGTCTATGTCGTCCTTCCGGTCGTCGAACGTAGGGAGCTTAATCCTAGCGCCACCTTTATTGTGTACCTGCCGCTCAACTGTTTCTGTTGGCGCATTCTTTTTGATTTCCGATTCTGCGATCTTTACTTGCGCCTCTATCTCCTTTAACCTTATCTCCCTTTCCTGCTCCTTATCCTGTCTCTCCTGTTGCTGAGCTTCTAACTCCTTTAACTTAAACTCTCTTTCCTGCTCCTTATCCTTAGCCTCTCTCTCCTGTTGCTGAGCCTCTAACTCCTTTAACTTAAACTCCCTCTCCTGCTCCTGAGCCTTAGCCTCTCTTTCCTCTTCCCACTGTCGCTCTTGAGCCTCTTTTTCTCGCTCTCTATCCTTAGCACGCTCATCGCGCAAATCCGCCTGCTGTTCTTTAATCCAGCCGCGTAGCTCCTCTCCCTCCAGGCCAAGTTCCTTACCCAACTTCATTAGTTGTTGGAGTTCCGCCATTTCACAGATTTATGGTTACGGTGTACATTATGAAAACGGCTAACCTGTCGGTATGATCACTAACGACACGACCAGAGACCTGAGATCACACCAGATATAACAATACCCAATTGTCTCAAATACAATTCAGAAATTTACCTACTTCCTAACTAATTCTATATTCAATAAATGTATAGCACTATTTATAATAAAAAAGAGTAGAAAAGACAAGAATAAGGAATTTCAGTAGAAGGACCACAAGTACGTCAAATACAACGAACCAGACTAGGACAAAGCTTCTATAAAAAAAACTATAATGGGAAAAAAAATGCAACCTAACTACGCCGATTACACTACAAGGTACGAACAAGAACAGAGTCTGAAAAAAAAAGAACGTATCTACAGATAGGGAAGGAAGAGGGACAAGAGAATACGTCTTCCTGCAGAACAGAGAAGATATCGACGCTACAACTAAACAAAAATACAGGTCCCTATAGAACTGTTCACTGTGATGAACGAAGTTCCAAGTTTCCCACACCTTTTGAAAAGGATAAACTAAGTTCAACACAGCAAACCCGCGCCACCGCCCGTATAATCTATAACGACAACAAAAACAGCAAAAACAGGGAAAAAGACAGATTAAAGGAACAGCCCACAATCCAGGGCACAAAAATTTTGACTTTTACTTAACTTTTCTGACTATAACCTCTCCCCTTGTCTCGGAGCTCTGGCTGCTTGACCTCTACAGGCTGGCACACACACTCTCTGCAGAAATTTAAGTACACATTAATACATATTCATCAAAATACATGCATCAATACCTATTCATAAATATACATAAATTATACCATCATGAAATTTCCATTCATCCCACGAACAAAGACAACAAAAATTCCTACCACAAGATAAGTATTACGTGGACAAAACTAAAGTAACAAATGCCCACTGAAAAACACCTACTAACTAACTACAACTAAATATTACGAAAATGGACGTGTCACAACGGACGAGCCCCCAGTGTCACAAATCCCAGACTGGGAGATGTAATAATTTATGACAGGACAACAATCACGAACAAACAAGTTTAACACTTAACAGAACAACCCATCAGACTCACACATTTATTTAAACATAATCATACAGATAATAGCGCAATTACATACATTATATTATTGAAATTAACTGCCGTACAACGGCCTTATTCTCACATGCACTCTTCCTCGGATCCACAACCCGGTAGTTACTTCCTAAAGGCACTTCGGCCTCAGCCTCTCCCCTCAGGGTCTTAATAGCACATTAATAATTCACGGGCACCGCAGTCTCTCAATATCACCTTCCTATTGTCATACACCTTAGCATTCCACTAGCACCTCAGCAGGGCAATAGCACATTATCATTTCAATAGCCCATCAACATGGCAATAGTACATTATCACATTCACGCTCATATCTACGTCCCTGTCCGTGGCCTGACTGCCACGACTTTATGTGCCTCTACTGTCCTGCACCGACAGCCTCACTTCTGGCCTATGTGTGGCCTCCGGCCCTATGCTGGCCTATCCCCTGTGCTCATCGAGGTGGCTCTTCGGCCCGTCCCCGACACCTACAAGAATAACATTACATTGGTATAATACCCTACCATTTCTATTCACTCCACCTCTCCTTACAACCCATGAAGCGTACACACAATAGTTCACCTTTCACTCACCAAACATCTTACGGTAACACACCTCCCTCGGAGTACACAATACTCACTCGTGCTACAAATCCATGAACTCACTTTCATCTATCGCTCATGGCGCACATTGCTGTATCCAATATCAAGGACTTCCACATTCCTCACATATGCTTATTTACATCATGGTAATAGACGAATATAATACATCAATCATAATTATCAATCAACGTTCTACCTACCAGTCATCACGGGAAAAACACTCTCATCCGTCTTCCGACTGCTCCCCTTATGTTCGCCCGCTGGGCTCTTACTAGCGTCCGTTCAGTAGGACCTTCTAACTTGCAGTGATAGTAATACAGCGCTTTCGCCTCATTCAGACCCCCCACTACTCACAACATGCACGCTTAACTTACTTGTCTACGTGCGTTAATTTTACTCTCCTCCTTTCCCCCCGTAATTATTAACTATCGCTCACTCCACTCGTGACAACACTGAGGATGAGCGTACTTGACCAGTTTGATTGATCAGAATTTGAGCGGTTCAAACTGGAATTAGCAGTAAATGCTTAATAAAGACAAAGAAGGGAAAAAAACTTCCTTTCAAAGTCACCTCGATTTACCAGAAATTCAAATGACCAAAGTTGTGTTTAAATGGATTCCACCGTATACTTAAAGTATAAATGAATTAAAATGCCATTTCATGATTGGAAATTCTACACCAATAACCACTGGCTTTTTCCTTGTCAAAGATTTGTAACAGATAAGTATAAGTGTGTGACTGGATTTTTAAAAAAAGATGTTTTCTTCAAATAATATGACAGGAATCATCAGGAACTTCTGTTTTTTCTTTTTTTATGATCTAACCCAATGACGCTTTTGCTACAAATGGCTTAGCACTGTATAAGTGAACTGACCTTCTCCAAGTCTAAACAGCTCAATTTCTTCTGGTGTCTGTGGATCCAGTGGGCTGACAAAACCTGCTCTGAAACAAACAAATCATGGGATTCTTCAGCAAGTTTAAAGTACAAAGTACAAACTTCCAGTCAATAAACTTCAAACCTGAGCTCATAGCACAGCTAAAAACAGCTCAGAAAATCTGCAGGCAGGAAATCTAAAGTTATGTTGGACGTGAGTGAGCTTAACTCTTTGACTCCCCTAAGCCGGATTTTCCAGCTCAAGCAGCCGACAAAGTCGGACCCTGTCAGGAACAGATTAGTATTATAAATGCCGTGCTAGGTCACGACTTCAGTGAGTTAATTTTTACGATCTTGTTAGTTATAACCAGCGTAATTTGTCCGTGAGCTGTTCTCGTGAACAGTTTGTTTTGAAACACTTTTTTCTTATAGATGGAGAGAAGGTGGGGCGAGACAGACTAAATGTATAACTAGGAATGACAGAGCAGTTCTCGACCCCGTGATTTTGATTAACACAGAGAAGGGGCGAGTAAGGGTAGTTTTATTTTGACGCTTAGTTGGCGTTCAGAAATTCGTGCATAAAAGTAGAAGCACGAAGTTTAAAGATTTTAGTAATTATTCTTCACATTTTAAATTTTATGGTCTAGGTAAATTGACCTTGATTTTGGCGCAAGGCCGTGACTAGAATAAATTAATACTGCAGGCTGAGCCCGCGTGCACCAATCAGATGTATGAATCTGGACGGAAGGTTGCAGATGTGACTTTAGTATTTAAACACGTACAGAACTTAGATAGTTGCCACATGTAAACATTTCCATCTGCGAAGTGGACGGCGATAGTCCTCAGCCAGATGAGAGACATAGAGACGCAGTTAAGCAGTCCATGTTATGAGGAGCGTTGATCCATTGAAGCTCCAGAGCCTAAGCCCACTTGGTTTTATATATGAACCCACAGCGATGATATCCAGCGCTCTCACTCTTAGTGAGGGCCGCATGGTGAGAGTCAATTACTAAGTTGTCATAATGCAATTGAAACGTTCCAACTACTTTGAAGACTGTTGAGCTACCGCCAGACAACGCACTATTGTACAAGCACGTGTGATTGGGATTCTCCATGGCGTGTACTGAGGAACTTTAATATTATAACATGTCTCATTGGAAATAAGAAATAATAGAATTTAAATTGTATTTTCCGTCGCCACGTGCGCGGATCCTTTTTTGGTATTTAAGTTTCATATGAGCTGCAAATAATGAGATTAAGTTACCAGTATTATAGAAAGTTTTTAGTTCCACAGCTTAGTTAGAAATTCAGTTGCCTTTGAATTAATATTTATATTTATATCCATCATTGTTACATACTGTAATTAAACTGCCCTACAGTTCTGCCGAAATTCAAATCAATTGATTTATTTAGTTTTTAGAATGAAAGTATTTTCTTTGTGTGTTCGTCGATTGTGGGAGCGGACCTCGTAAGAGTGTAAGTCGAATTTTCCCCTTAACCGACATCGCGACAGACCCTAAGCCGGATTTTCCGGCTCGGAATTAAAAACTTAATTTACGAACCTACCAATAGTTGCAACGAAGTATATTTCCGCGCATGCATGAGGTTGGCTTTCCTGTTCCTTCCGCGAAAAGTAAACAATGAAGGGCATGTTGAAATCAATTTTTATTGGGTTTTTTTGTGTATTTTTGTGCTGTGACATCGTGAAATATGTCGCCATATCTGTGGTATGATTTTGATCTTAACTCAAAAAGTTTGGGAGATATCTTCAAGAAATTTGGACAGTTAATTCATAATTGGATTACTGTTATTATTTCAAAAGTTGAATGGATAGGGATGCATAGTAGCGGTATGAGCATGGGGTAAGTTGAAAAATTTAGGTGTGAAAATCTGTTCTTGAATTTTTCATTTCACTTTACTGTCCCGTTTGTGTATCAAAAGTGTGCTAAATCATTCTGTCAATCCTTTTATCTTATTCTGCATTCAATTTCCAACAAATTGATATGTATATTGTGTAGTCTGGCTCTATCCAGAATAAACCTGTGTATGATTTAGAAAGTCATATGCGGAATTTCGTTTGTCGCAAATTTACCTGGGGTCCAACCGTAAAATTCCGCCGGGGAGTCAAAGTGTTAATGAATTGATGAATTCAAATTATCAGAAATTGAGACTGTGAATTGAACATAACCAAAAATTCTAAATAGAGATAAAGAGAAATAAAGAAAAGACATGACTTTGAGATTACTTGTATTTAACAGAAATTCTAATGACCACAGTTGGAACAACATAATGTACTCCACTGTGCATGAAAGGTCATCTCTGTTCATCTTCATAATTTAATGGACATTTCTTGTTTGCTTCGCCTCAAGGAATCAAATACACCAAGCAGATGACAATATATATATTTTGTGTGCAGTAATAATAATAATAATAGTTCGTCCATCAGGTATGATGATGACCTTAACAACACCAGAGGAATAAAAAACAGAAATTGTTGAGAATTTCAACACATGGACAATAAAGAGAACTAAAGGACACAGAGGACAGAATGGAAAGACTGTTCTTTCATGACTTATGGCTTCTCATGTGACTGATAAGTCCTATTTTTGCCCTGCAGACCCTTCCGCATAAATGACAAGAGTGCTCCGTTGGTTCAGTACCACTGGGCCTTTTCTTGCTCCGTTCTCTTTTTTTGATAGCCTGCTGGACTCTGTCAGCTTCCCATGCTTTGCTGCCTCTGGTAAGGGTCGCCCTCCAATTTGCACAATCAAGCGAGAGCTTTTCCCACTCACTCACATCAATGGCAAAGGCCTTCAGTGATTGCTTGAGAGTGTCTTTGTAACGTCTCTTTGGGGCCCCAACATTCCTCGTTCCATTGGAGAGCTCAGAGAAGAAGATTTGCTTAGGGAGTCTGGAGTCGGGCATTCTGACAACATGTCCTGCCCAACGTAGCTGAATTTTTTTCAGGTGGCAGAAGATGCTCAATTCCTTGGCACGATTGAGGACCTCAGTGTCTGGAATTTTATCCTGCCATTTGATCCTTAGGATCTTTCTAAGGCAGGCCAGATGAAAGTGATTTAGCTTTCTGGCATGCGATTGGTACACTGTCCAGGTTTCAGCCCCATAGAGTAGGGTGGGAAGGACCACAGCATTGTACACTTTCAGCTTAGTGTCTGTGCGAATGCCGGCAACATCCCACACTCTCTTTCGAAGCCTGCCAAATGCAGAGCTGGCTTTGCTGATTCTTGAGAGAATTTCAGTATCAACACGAGCCGCGGAAGACAGTGTACTGCCAAGATAGGTGAATTTCTCCGACACCTTCAGAAGACTGTCATGGACTTTGATATTTGGGGTCACAGGATACTTGTCGTCTGGAGTAGGCTGATGGAGCACTTCTGTCTTCTTTGTGCTTATTGTGAGGCCAAAGTTGTCACAGGCACTAGAGAACTTATCAACACAGTTTTGCATGCTATCCTCATCGTGTGCCAGAAGTGCACAATCATCAGCAAATAGTAGGTCACAGACTTGAGTACTTTTGGTTTTGGTTTTTGCCTGAAGTCTCCTGAGGTTGAATAGACTGCCATCAGTTCGGTACTTGATGCTTACCCCTTGAAGAGGAGAGCTAAAGGCTTCTTGTAGCATTGCAGAGAACATGATGCTGAACAGAGTTGGGGCTAAGACACAACCCTGTTTTACCCCATTTGTGACAGCAAAGGGCTCTGAAACACTGCCGTTGCTTTTGACTGCAGCTTGCATGCCATCATGAAACTGGCGCACTATTGTGATGAATTCGGGTGGACACCCAAACTTCGCCAAGATTTTCCAGAGGCCTTCACGACACACTGTGTCAAATGCTTTTGTGAGGTCAACAAATGTGATATACAGCGCTTTATTTTGTTCCATGCATTTTTCCTGGATCTGTCTGGCAGCAAAAATCATATCCGCCGTTCCCCTCTCTTTACGAAAGCCACATTGGCTCTCGGGAAGCAAGTCATTTGACGAGAGGTGATCAAGAAGGCGATTCAGAAGCATTCTTGCCAATATTTTGCCAGCAATTGAAAGTAGAGAGATTCCCCGATGGTTGTCACAGACTTGGCTGTCCCCTTTGTTTTTGTACAGATGGATGATTGAAGCATCTTTGAAGTCATGTGGCAGCTTCCCTGCTTTCAACATATGATTGAACAACTCGGTCAACCTTTCAATAAGCTTTTCTCCACCGAAGGCATGCACCTCAGCAGGAATTGAATCCACGCCTGGTGATTTGTTAAAGGACATCTGATTTGTGGCAGTTCGGGTCTCATTTGCTGTCAATGGCTTGGCAAGAGCTGCATTAATAGGAGTCTGAGGGAGGCGGTCAATGGACTCAGTATTTATATTTGATGGCCAATTTAGCACACCTCTGAAATGTTCTGCCCAACGCTGAATTATGGCATTCAATTCAACAATGCGTGTTGAACCATCTGACGCAAGAAGTGGCGTAGTGCCAGAGCGGGATGGTCCAAACACAGCTCGGAGGCTCTCAAAGAACTTTCTAGTGTTGTTTGTGTCTGCATATTTCTGAGTTTCTCTTACTCGCTCTTCAAGCCAGTCATTTTTCATTTTCCTCAGCTTCTTCTGGAGTACACCCTTACTTGCACGCAGTGCATCAGCTTTTGCTGTGGAAGAGGGGTCACTGCAGTGAGCTTGGATGAGACTATTTTTTTCTTTGATGAGCACTTTGATTTCATTATCATTATCATTGAACCAGTCCTGGTGCTTGCGGACAGGAAAACCAACTGTGCTGCTGGCGCAAGAGTGTACAGTCGTATTTAGGTCAGTCCAGCTCTGTTCAATGTTCTCAGGGTCAAAAGTCACGCAATCCAATTTTGAGGAGAGTTCTGATGAGAGCTCGCTCTGTTTCTCAGCTGAGCAGAGTTTTGAAACATTTAGGCGTTTAGGTGGCGCTTTCCCTTGAGGGCGTCTATTGCGCCTCAATGTTAGTCTGAGCTTGCAAACAATGAGTCTGTGGTCAGTTCCACACTCGGCACCACACATCGCCTTTGTTACAAGGACATCCTTTCTGTCAGTCTTCCTCACAATGACGTAGTCTATGAGATGCCAATGCTTTGAGCGGGGATGCATCCATGACGTTCTGTTTCTCACGGGGAGACTAAAATTTGTGTTGGTAATGAACAGGCCAAATTCAGAGCACAAAGTAAGTAAGCGCAACCCATTGTTATTGCATGAACCAACTCCATGAGGGCCCAAAACATTTGGCCACGCTGAGATTTCGGAGCCAACCCTAGCATTGAAGTCCCCCAAGAGAATCAGCTTATCAGCTGCCGGGACAGAGCATATGACAGATTCTAGATCAGAATAGAACTTGTCTTTGGCTTCATCTGGGTTTGTCATGGTGGGCGCATATGCGCTAATGAGGGTGGCTGACTGGCTTTTCCCAACTGGGATCCTGAGTGTCATTAGCCTGTCATTTATTTCAATTGGCATGGACTGCAAGTTTCTGACAAGGTCATTTTTAATTGCAAACCCAACACCATGCTGTCTCGGTTCGACTGCACCCTTGCCTTTCCAGAAGAAGGTGTATCCACCACTGAGCTCTTTGAGTTGGCCACTATCAGGGAGTCTGGTCTCACTGAGTGCCACTATGTCCAGGTTGTACCTGCTGAGCCCAATGGCAATAAGTGCAGTGCGTCTTTCCGGGTTGTTTGAGTTGTCCTGTAGTGTGCATATATTCCAGGCTCCTAGCCTGAGTAAGCTGAATTTCTTTTTGTTTCGACCGCAAAAAGGGATCCCCACTGGTCGCGGTATACCAGTCAGGGTGATGTGAAGTGGGCTTTCTTTAGGGCACCTTTTCTAGCCCCTTCCTCAGTTGAGGTGAGCAGTGCTATCCTTAAATAAGGCTGCTCAGCTACTGTGGGTGCTGCCTCCCCACGCCTCCACTTCAATCGACGATGAAGCGACCATAGCCCACAGCCACCAACGTGTAGGTCTGTGCTAACAGCTTCCAGTCTATCCAAACCTGCTGCCACCGCACTCGCCCATCGCCGTTGGAATTTTGAGAGGAAAGAAGACGAGACAAAGATGAAAGAAGACGAGGTGAGTGTTAAGACTGGCGCAAAGAATTTGATTTTAGTGAGAAAGAGCTGCGCAAACATCAGACTCACTCTCTCGCCTGGACACAACTTATCCAAGTGGCAAGACAGGGTCAAGATGACTGGAAATGTATCCAGGTGCAGGAGGATGCCAGAGGGACAGTCATATTGCCTGACCGGCTGCCTGTAGGCTACTCCACAGCCTCGCAGTCCCAACTGACTAGGGTGAAAGACCCAAACCAAAGAACACCAATACTGGTGGATGCTCTGTGTCACGATATCCAGGCCAGAGTGACGGTATATTGCCATCTGCCCTATCAATCAACCACTGGCCTGCTGCCGCCAGCTTCGAAGCTGCGTCCGGGAAGTTTGCTCAATTCTTCGTCTGTGATTTAGGCAAACAAGCCTATGACCACACCGCTACCGGGGGCCAATATGAAGGACTCAAGTACTGAGGGTCACATTGTGCCCTAGCATGTGGCCGTTGGGTTAGATGAAACCTCCTCCGCCCTGGCCGTTTGCACCGACAGGTGCACGCCCACTGATACCATGCTAGCGTACCAGTTCATGAAACAGGTTGTACTGGATTACATGTTACCAGTAGCAGATTTTTCTGACCTGACACACTGGGCAGTACCATTCAGGAAATTGACACGGATCCATAGACACAGAGAAATTCTCAAACTGTACCATACGATACAATCCATCAATAGTTCTTCTCTAGCTTGGCTCAAATTTCACAAATTCAGATAAAAAATTTGATGTCCAGACCTGACGTATGAGAAATATGATGTCCAGACCTGACGTATGAGAAATTTGATGTCCAGACCTGATGTGTGAGAAATTTGATGTCCAGACCTGATGTAAGAGAAATTTGATGTCCAGACCTGATGTATGAGCAATTTGATGTCCAGACCTGATGTATGAGAAATTTGATGTCCAGACCTGATGTATGAGAAATTTGATGTCCAGACCGCGATGTATGAGAAATTTGATGTCCAGACCTGACGTATGAGAAATTTGATGTCCAGACCTGACGTATGAGAAATTTGATGTCCAGACCTGATGTATGAGAAATTTGATGTCTAGACCTGACGTATGAGCAAAAAGGCAGAAAGAAAAAATAAACAGAAAAGGAATATTTTCTTCTCACCCAAAAATCATGATACAGAAAGTTTGCTATTTTATACTGACTGCCTAGGCAGCAGAAAGTAAAATGGTTTGGACAGCTTGAGAATGCCAATTACCAGCCGGCTCACTGTGCATAAAACATGCCATTCTCTGGATACAAGGCCAGAAGAATACCCAGGAAGACTTGGATGGACAAGTGGCGTCAAAGAAGCTCTGATGACCCATGGCATATTATGCCAAGACAGATTTCCCAACTGACTGCAGCCCCAAAACTCTTTCTTCCTGTGATGCCCTCGAGTGTACAAGCAGAATGAAAAACAAACACACACACACACACACAGTCAATGCACCGGGTAAGAAAACATCAATAACTGCAACATAAATCTACAATAATATAAATATACCCTGGAACCTGCTTAAAACAAAATTGAGCAACAGGTAGCTTTCTTTTTATTCGAAGGATTTTCATGTTCTCATCATAATTCTTCTTTATTCTTGGTAAGTGTCATGATCACATTAGGATCATAAATGCCGTGCTAGGTCACGACGTCAGTGATTTAATTTTTACGATCTTGTTGATTATAACCAGCGTAATTTGTCCTTGAGCTGTTCTCGTGAACAGTTTGTTTTGAAACACCTTTTTTCTGATGGATGGAGAGAAGGAGGGGCGAGACAGAATAAATGTATAGCTAGGAATGACAGAGCAGTTCTCGACCCCGTGATTTTGATTAACATAGATAAGGGGCGAGTAAAGGTAGTTTATTTAGACACTTAGTTGGCGTTCGGAAATTCGTGCATAAGAGTAGAAAGCACGGGGGTTGAAGATTTTAGTAGTTAATGTTTCGCATTTTAAATTGTCTAGGTAAAAGTGACCTTGATTTGGCGAAAGGCCGTGACAAGCATAAATTAATATTGCAGGCTGAACTCCAGCGACTGCACCAATCAAATGTATGAATCTGGACGGAAGGTCGAGACTTAGCCTTAGTATTTATACCCGTGCAGAGCTTAGATAGTGGCCACATGTAGACAATCATTTACGAGGTGGACGGCGATAGTCCTCAGCCAGATGAGAGACATAGAGACGCATCCAGCGCTCTCACTCCTAGTGAGGGCCTCATGGTGAGAGTCCATACATTAGTAATGATAAAAGTGAACCGTTCTACTTACTTTTGAAGACAGTTTCAGAGCTACCGCCAGACAACGCATGGTTGTACAAGCATTCTCCATGGCGTGTCTAGAGGAAATGTCCATATCATAACATGTCTCATTGAATTAATAGAATTTAAACTGTTATATCCGTCGCCACGTGCGCGGATTCTATTTGGCATCTAACTCATATGACCTGCAAGTAGTTAGAGTGAATAAGTTAGTCTTTATAGAAAGCTGTAGTTTCATTAGTTAGATTCAGTTGCCTTTGAATTGATATTTATATTTATAATTATATTTGTTACATTAATTCCTGTAATTAAACTGCCCTACCGTTCTGCTAAAAATCAAAGCAATTGATTTATTTAGTTTTTAGAGTGCAAGTATTTTTTTTGTGTGTTCGTCGATTGTGGGAGCGGACCTCGAAAGAGTGTCAGTCGAATTCTCCCCATCTAACCCACATCGCGACAGTAAGTTCATGACCGTTTACACATAAAGAAAATCATGCCACTTCCCTTTAACTGAAAGATTCTTTTTCATGTACTTGGTCAACAATGGCTGCAGTTTCAACATTGTATTGTCTTTGAACTTTGAAGTGAAGGAAAACAGTCCGATCTCGACCATTCCTGGGGAGTTAATATTTGTCATTGAACTAGTTTGTGAGGAGATATTTGTCATTGAACTAGCCTGTGAGGAGATATTTGTCATTGAACTAACCCGTGGGGAGATATTTGTCATTGAACTAGCCTGTGGGGATCTATTTGTCATTGAACTAGCCTGTGAGGATCTATTTGTCATTGAACTAACCCGTGGGGAGATATTTGTCATTGAACTAGCCCGTGGGGATCTATTTGTCATTGAACTAGCCTGTGAGGAGATATTTGTCATTGAACTAACCCGTGGGGAGATATTTGTCATTGAACTAGCCTGTGAGGAGATATTTGTCATTGAACTAGCCTGTGGAGATCTATTTGTCACTGAACTAGCCTGTGAGGAGATATTTGTCATTTAGCTAGCCTGTGAGGAGATATTTGTCATTGAACTAGCCTATGAGGAGATATTTGTCATTGAACTAGCCTGTGAGGAGATATTTGTCATTGAACTAGCCTGTGAGGAGATATTTGTCACTGAACTAGCCTGTGAGGAGATATGTCATTGAACTAGCCCGTGAAGAGATATTTGTCATTGAACTAGCCTGTGGGGATATATTTGTCATTGAACTAGCCTGTGAGGAGATATTTGTCATTGAACTAGTCTGTGAGGAGATATTTGTCATTGAACTAGCCTGTGGGGATATATTTGTCATTGAACTAGCCTGCGGGGATATATTGTCATTGAACTAGCCTGTGGGGATCTATTTGTCATTGAACTAGCCTGTGAGGAGATATTTGTCATTGAACTAGCCTGTGGAGATCTATTTGTCATTGAACTAGTCTGTGGGGATATATTTGTCATTGAACTAGCCTGTGGGGATATACTTGTCATTGAACTAGCCTGTCGGGATCTATTTGTTATTAAACTAGCCTGTGAGGATATGTTGTCATTGAACTAGCCTGTGGGGACCTATTTGTCATTGAACTAGCCTGTGGGGATATATTTGTCATTGAACTAGCCTGTGGGGATATACTTGTCATTGAACTAGCCTGTGGGGATCTATTTGTCATTGAACTAGCCTGTGGGGATATATCTGTCATTGAACTAGCCTGTGGGGATATACTCGTCATTGAACTAGCTTGTGGGGATATATCTGTCATTGAACTAGCCTGTGGGGATATACTTGTCATTGAACTAGCCTGTGGGGATCTATTTGTCATTGAACTAGCCTGTGAGGATACCACACAGAAAGGCACCATCCACAGAACAGTGGCATCATCTTTTCTTCGTTTAACACATCGTCTTCACACTCACACACTTCCATGGGCCGTTACAAATGTGTCGCAGGTGACATCGACTACATTACATTTACTTTACTAACAGCAATTGTTGAGCAGGTCAGATACAAAATAGTCCATACAACTGGTTATTCTCCATCTGCTATTTAATTTTGTAACTTTGGCAACCTACTTATGGGTGCATCTTGTAGACACACCCATGCACTCACAAAAGATAAAAAAATGTTGTTGGATACAGTACATCAAGGGAGGTTAAGGCATAAGCATTCCTTCTCTAGGAGAGATTGACACTCGTGAAAATTGTGATTTTAAGCCAACTGCTCCATATCCAAAATACTGTTAATCTGATTACAATTGCTGGTCTCCTGAATTTTGGCTTAAGCAGGTTTCACTGTAAATACCCCAAAAATTTTAATTTTCAGAAGCAGGATAAGCTATGAAAAACCCCATTATCTCTACTCACTTCTGTGTCTGAGGATTGCGAGCCACAAACAGATACTTGGCAGTGATCACTTTCTGCATCTCCCCACTCATTTCCTGAAAGAACAATCAGGTGACAATGAGAAACCTCACACAATAATACAAACTTGGACTGAAATTGTCCTCTGATTATTGAACATTTTGTCAGGCAGTGAACAATTCCAGCCAAGTGGACTGCCATCAGCCATCAGCCATCAGTCTTACAGGAGAACAAATAAAAACAAACAAAACCCACTAAAAACTTGATACCCACAATTTTCACTGGACTCATTTTGTTATTTAGTACAAAAATTGACTTAGCATAACATGTGTCATGACGTTTTGGATCTAGCTGTTTGTACCTTCAAATAGCGGCTCACAAATCCAGCTACCCAACAGGTGTATATGCATGTAATAATAATAATAATAATGGATGGCATTTATATAGCGCATATCCATTACAAAAATGCTCTATGCGCTTTACAGAAACATGTCAAAAAATACATGGGTAAACTCACACACACAACCCACATTGATACACACATAATAATAATAATAATAGATAGCTTTTACATAGACTAGAAACTCTCATACAAATGACATTTTAACATCCCTTTAAACTGTGACAATACTTGCGAACTGCGGACATCTAAAGGAATCTCATTCCACACCCTGGGCCCAACATGGCTGAAAGCCCTTTCACCAAAACTTTTTAGGTTCACTACGGGTACTTTTAGTCTAAGGTTGTCAGAAGATGATCTTAATGCTCTTGCAGGGCGATGCAGTTCTATAAGTTCTGAAATATACTCTGGCGACATGTTGTTGACACCTTTATAACAAAATAAAGCCAACTTATATTTTATTCGCTGCTCAATAGGTAGCCAGTGGAGCTCCTTAAATATTGGTGTTATGTGATCTATCCTTTTTCTTCTTGTTATTAGTCTTGCAGCATTATTTTGGATTAACTGAAGCTTATTGATTTTACTTTTTGGAAGACCACTTAGCAGTATGTTACAATAGTCCAGCCTAGAAAGAAACAGCGATGTTACAAGCTGTTTTGTTACTTCAGTAGTTAGGCAGTGCCGTATACTGCTGATTTTCCGTAACTGGAAATTAAGATTCTTACACAGCTGACTAATAAATGGTGACATTGACATCTCTGCATCTAAGATTGTGCCCAGATCTTTTACTTTACTTGTCATTTTAATAAGATGGCCATTTACATTGAGATCTGGTGGATTGATTTTTTGTTTTGGATTCGTTATGAGCATAACTTCTGTTTTCTCATCATTTAGTTTTAGCTTATTATCATCCATCCATTTCTTAACTTCTTGTATGCAATGCTCCATTGTTTTTATCGTATCATCTAGGTTTTCAAGATCACATGCTTTATATATTTGGCTATCATCAGCGTATTGGTGGTATTGAAGATCATATTTTCTGAAAATATCAGCAAGAGGTTGGGTGTATAATGTGAAAAGAATTGGGCCCAAAACAGAACCTTGAGGTACCCCAAAATTGAGTGTTTGGACATTAGAACAACTATCATTGACTCTCACACATTGTTTTCTATTTGAAAGATAGGACTGAAACCATGACAGTGCATTTCCTGCAATACCAAAGGTCTTTTCTAGACGATGTAATAGAATGTTATGATCTAAAGTATCAAAGGCAGCAGACAAGTCCAGAAGTACAAGAATACATACTCTTTTGTCATCGAGCTCTAGAAGAATATCATTCACTACTCTGAGGATAGCAGTCTCAGTACTGTGGCCCTTTTTGTATGCCGACTGGAATATCTCATTCAAATTATTTATTTCAATGTGCTCCATGATTTGCCTCAACGCTGATTTTTCAAGGATCTTAGACATAATTGGTAAGTTTGACACAGGCCTATAATTTTTCGCATTGTTTACGTCGAGCCCAGCTTTTTTAGTCAAAGGTTTTACAATTGCCTGTTTGAAAGAATCTGGTACAACACCAGTTCTCAGAGAAACATTGATTACATGAGTAATGGATGGCAATAACTCATCAAGATACAATTTCACAAATGTCATCGGAAGTGGGTCTAATTCACATGATTTGGATGGTGAGTTTTTGATAAGATCTTTAATCTCAGTCTCAGCCAACATCTGGAAATCAGTCAATTTCCTGCCTTCAAAAACACATAGTTCAGGTAATAAATTGGCAACATTGTTAAAATTAGATCTGATACGTTCAATTTTTTCATAAAAATACAATGAAAACATTTCACATAAGTCTTTATGGTCACCCTGTGGAAAAACCGAACTTGTTTCTTTCCCCAAAAGTTTGTCAGAGAGCAGAAAAAGATCTCTACATGTTTTAACACTGCTAAATTTTTGGATAAAATAACCCCGTTTGAGTTTCTGAATCAATTTTACAACATTGTTTTTACTTTCTTTGAAAATGTCACTGTGAACTTGCAATTCCGATTTCCTCCATCGCCGTTCATCTTGGCGTCTTTTACGTTTTAATTCTTTAATTTCAAGGGCGAACCATGGTGACCATGGTCGATGTGATACTGTCCTTGGTGTTACCGGAGCATGTTGGTCTAATGTTGTTTTTAGAGCAACATTGAAGTTTTCCATTGTCATGTTGTTTGCTGCCTGATTCAAGTTTTTTTTTTAGATCATGTCTGAAATCCTTCTCGTTGATGTTCTTTAAGTTCCTGGATTCAAACGTTTTCTTTATCGTCAGAGGTTTAGGAAAATTAGTGTCAATAGTTATCAAGAAATGATCTGAAATAGCTTTATCAAGAATGTTGACACTTAAAATGTTCATTTCTGATAATGGTGCAATGACATAGTCCAAAATATGGTTGGATTTATGTGTAGCTTGATTAACATGTTGAATAACATCATGCTCTTCTAACAGTTCTTTAAAACGAAGAACATCTAGAGATGTAGTTGAATCGAAATGTAAATTGAAATCTCCCGTTATAATGAATTTTTTTGTTTTCGATCTAAGATGGTATAGGAGTTGTTGCATCTCGGCCAGAAATTGTGAGATGGTACATGTATTTTTCTTAGATGGCGGAGGTCTGTAAATGCAAACAACATAAAACAGTACGTTTTGCATTGGTGACAACGTAAGAAAAGCTGCCTCAAAACTTTCAAATTTTGTTTCGAGTGATGGTAGATTCCTGAATGCATTTGCAGATTTGATGTCTTGCCGATATATAAAAGCAATGCCTCCTCCCCTTCGACCCTCTCTTGGGAATGATTTACATGTAAAACCAGGTGGTGACAGTTCAACAAGTATAGGGTCATCTCCTGTCTCCTGCAACCATGATTCAGTTATACAAAGTATGTCCATGTTCATATCTTCCACTAGGCTACACACTTCTTCACGTTTATTTCGACAGGACTGTGCATTCAGGCAAGAAATTCTAAGATTGGTGACATATTCTTGAATCATGTTAGAGCAGTCTATGTATATCAAGTTGTTATTGTTGATGACAGGCAATGGTAACTGGTTCTGGGGGTGACAACATGGCAGGTAAACCCAGCCATGCTGACCCAACACTTTTATTGTCTTACTAGGTTGCCATAAAAGTTTGTGTAACCCAACACTTTTATTGTCTTACTAGGTTGCCATAAAGGTTTGTGTAAATGATAGAGAAAAATTGTAACAAAGACAAGCGGATGGGGGCATAAATTTACAAACACAAAGAGAAATGGACAACACTAATAGCATTTTTCTCTCATTTGCAATGTTCAGCTCAAAACTGGGATGGCCCATGTGCATGTTGCACACGTTGAAGATACCTTGGCAGCTGGAAATCCTGGGCCTGGGCAAAATTTAAAAAAAAACAACAACTAATCCCTGACACCCCCCCCCCCCCCCCTGCTTTGTTTTTTGTTTGAAATAAAATCACACCACACCTACTTCTTCATTAACTTTGTAAATGCTGAGCTTTATAGAATTTTTCTTTTCTTCCAGGTTTTTCAGACTGACGACAGACTTTGCAAGTTCTAACCGTGTAAGTCCAAGGTCACAGTCAGTTTGCACACCCATCAGTTTTGATTGTTTCTAAAGGCCAGAATTACCCACTGCCAGGACTACAGAACTATGCACTGCCAGGACTACAGATCTACACACTGCCAGGAGTACAGAACTATGCACTGCCAGGACTACAGAACTATGCACTGCCAGGACTACAGAACTATGCACTGCCAGGACTACAGATCTACACACTGCCAGGAGTACAGAACTATGCACTGCCAGGACTACAGAACTACACACGACCAGGAGTACAGATCTACACACTGCCAGGACTACAGAACTACACACTGCCAGGACTACAGAACTACACACTGCCAGGACTACAGATCTACACAATGTCAGGACTACAGAGCTACACAAGACCAGGACTACAGATCTACACACTGCCAGCACTACAGATCTACAAACTGCCAGGACTACAGAACTATGCACTGCCAGGACTACAGAACTACCCACTGCCAGGACTACAGAACTACCCACTGCCAGGACTACAGATCTACCCACTGCCAGGTCTACAGAACTATGCACGGCCAGGACTACAGAACTACACACTGCCAGGACTACAGATCTACACACTGCCAGGACCACAGAACTACACACTACCAGGACTACAGAACTACACACTGCCAGGACTACAGATATAATACACACTGCCAGGACTACAGATATAATACACACTGCCAGGACTACAGAACTACACACGACCAGGACCACAGAACTACACACTGCCAGGACTACAGAACTACACACGACCAGGAGTACAGATCTACACACTGCCAGGACTACAGAACTACACACTGCCAGGACTACAGAACTACACACTGCCAGGACTACAGAACTACACACTGCCAGGACTACAGATCTACACAATGTCAGGACTACAGAGCTACACAAGACCAGGACTACAGATCTACACACTGCCAGCACTACAGATCTACAAACTGCCAGGACTACAGAACTATGCACTGCCAGGACTACAGAACTACCCACTGCCAGGACTACAGATCTACCCACTGCCAGGTCTACAGAACTATGCACGGCCAGGACTACAGAACCATGCACTGCCAGGACTACAGAACTATGCACTGCCAGGACTACAGATCTACATACAGCATGGACTACAGAACTACATACCGCCAGGACTACAGATCTACCCACTGCCAGGAATACAGAACTATGTACTACCAGGACTACAGATTTAGACACTGCCAGGCCTACAGAACTATGCATTGCCAGAACTACAGATTTACACACTGCCAGGACTACAGATCTATGCACTGCCAGGACTACAGATCTATGCACTGCCAGGACTACAGATCTACACACTGCCAGGACTACAGAACTATGCAATGCTAGGACTACAGATTTACACACTGCTAGGACTACAGAACTACCCACTGCCAGGATTACAGAACTATGCACTGCCAGGACTACAGAACTATGCACTGCCAGGACTACAGAACCATGCACTGCCAGGACTACAGAACGATGCACTGCCAGGACTACAGACCTACATACAGCATGGACTACAGATCTACCCACTGCCAGGACTACAGAACTATGTACTGCCCGGGCTACAGAACTATGCACTGCCAGGACTACAGAACTATGCACTGCCAGGACGACAGATCTACACACTGAGAGGACTACAGAATTATGCACTGCCAGGACTACAGAACTATGCAGTGCCAGTACTACAGAACTATGCACTGTCAGGACTACAGAACTATGCACTGCTGAGACTACAGAACTACACACTGCCAGGCTTACAGAACTATGCACTGCCAGGACTACAGAACTATGCACTGCCAGGACTACAGAACTATGCACTGCCAGGACTACAGAACTACCCACTGCCAGGCCTACAGAACTATGCACTGCCAGGACCACAGGACTATGCACTGCCAGGACTACAGAACTATGCACTGCCAGGACTACAGAACTATGCACTGCCAGGACTAACGAACTATGCACTGCCAGGACTACAGAACTACACACTGCCAGGCCTACAGAACTACCCACTGCCAGGACTACAGAACTATGCACTGCCAGGACTACAGAACTACCCACTGCCAGGATTACAGAATGCACTGCCAGGACTACAGAACTACACACTGCCAGGCCTACAGAACTACGCACTGCCAGGACTACAGAACTACCCAGTGCCAGGCCTACAGAACTATGCACTGCCAGGACTACAGATCTACATACTGCCAGGACTACAGAACTATATACTGCTAGGACTACAGAACTATGTACTTAATGTACTGCCAAGACTACAGAACTACATACTGCCAGGACCACAGAACTATGCACTGCCAGGACTAGAGAACTATATACTGCTAGGACTACAGAACTATGTACTGCCAAGACCACAGAACTATGCACTGCCAGGATTACAGAACTACATACTGCCAGGACCACAGAACTTTGTACTGCCAAGACTACAGAACTACATATTGCCAGGACCACAGAACTATGCACTGCCAGGACTACAGAACTATATACTGCTAGGACTACAGAACTATGCACTGCCAGGACTACAGAACTACATACTGCCAGGACTACAGAACTATGCACTGCCAGGACTACAGAACTACCCACTGCCAAGACTATCAAAAGTATCAAAATTATTTTTCAGGAATTCAGGTGAAAACCACACGTTTCAAGGTCTTCGCGATAGTCTCGGAGTTCCCCTGTGTAAATTTGGCAAATCCTTCTTATTCATATAATTTGTTACTGAGTGTGGTCCATGTCAGCAATGCTGCCCTGTCCACTCTATTCCCCTCATTTATCTATTCCACTTTGCCATCCAAGAACTGAACACTGACACTTTGATGGACTGACAGAAACTCTGGCATGATTTCAACTTCAAGGGACAATTTTCAGGTTCACCATACAAGCAGCAAACCCCTCCCACCCCCCCAAAATATATCCTACCCAAATCGATCAACTAAAGTGCTTTGATCACTGTTTATATGACGGCCCATTATCGTACAACCACCTGGCTATGCTACTGCAAACCAAGTGGCTTGGCTAAGTTCCTGGTATCAAGTTCAATTTTTTTCCTATTTCTAGGCTACTTGGATCACACTCGCCGCAGGAAAAACTGGTTCAGCGAGTTCGACCACCAATTTGTAAAGAGAGGTCAAGGATGAAATTTCTATTTATGCAGCCAAAAAAAAAAAAAAAAATCGTAAACAAATAATATTGAAGAGTCGTTTTTGTCCGAAATCAATGTGTCCACGTAACCCATCATCAAAAAGTAAGACAGTACACAAACTTTCAGAATTTTTGGCCAGGTAGTGGGGCAGGTGTTAGGTGGTTACATGTTCAGTCTCTGGCTCCATTAAAATAAAACATACTTAGAAGATAGCACGATTTCTCTGGATTCTTGTCTCCCAGTTCTACCTTGTGGGGTTTACCTGCTCCATTTGCATAGTGCATTCCATAGATGATCTGCCAACCCATGTGACATTTCCACTCATGTAGATATCTTTGAATGGTGACAGTTGTTGATGCAGCGGTGACAGCTCTGAAGAAATAAAGCAGAGGAAAAAAACATTAGCTTTTGGATGGTTACCCAGGAGAATATTCTCCTTTTCTTGTGAATTCATCTTGCCCATCACTGACTGGCTTTTTGTCATGACTCCTTTGATACTAATATATTTATTCTTCATTAATCCCAACTGGCAAATTTGCCTTAATGTCATTACAGCCTAAAGTTACTACTGGAACAGACACATTGTTGCCACAGTGCAGCGCTGGTCAGCGCTTTTTTTCAGTTTGTCGTTTTTTGTTTTTTTAAATTTTACCTTTGCAATGGCTTGTTAGGCCTGCTCTTCTCAATTTCCAACTGCCAAGGTATCTTTAACATGAGCAACATGCACATGGGCCCTCCAATTTATTCGTCCCTTTCCAAGAAGACTAGGTGCTGGGTTCTCAAAAATGACAATCTGTCTAAAAACTCTATCTCGTTATTTATTTCCTTTTCTCTTTGCTGATTAATTCATTTTGTCAATTTCATGAAAGGGGTGAGGAGAGGGGTTGGCACATTAAGGTCTTTCTCAAATTTCTATTTGATTGGCTGAAGAAATAACTTGTACCACACTGGCTCAATCTTCAACTTTACGCTGATCTATAAATAAACATGGAGTTCAGTGAATGTGGGTTGCTAAGGAAAGAATCCTGGCAAGTTTGTTTACTGAAGCTTATGGTTAATTGGTTAGTCCTTTGTGGTTAATTGGTTAGTCCTTCATGGTTAATTGGTTCATCCTTCATGGTTAATTGGTTAGTCCTTCATGGTTAATTGGTTAGTCCTTCATGGTTAATTGGTTAGTTCTTCATGGTTAATTGGTTAGTCCTTCATGGTTAATTGGTTCATCCTTCGTGGTTAATTGGTTCATCCTTCATGGTTAATTGGTTAGTCCTTCATGGTTAATTGGTTAATCCTTCATGGTTAATTGGTTAGTCCTTCATGGTTAATTGGTTAGTCCTTCATGGTTAATAATTGGTTAGTCCTTCATGGTTAATTGGTTAGTCCTCCATGGTTAATTGGTTCATCCTTCATGGTTAATTGGTTCATCCTTCATGGTTAATTGGTTAGTCCTTCATGGTTAATTGGTTCATCCTTCATGGTTAATTGGTTCATCCTTCATGGTTAATTGGTTAGTCCTTCATGGTTAATTGGTTAGTCCTTCATGGTTAATTGGTTAGTCCTTCATGGTTAATTGGTTCATCCTTCATGGTTAATTGGTTAGTCCTTCATGGTTAATTGGTTCATCCTTCATGGTTAATTGGTTCATCCTTCATGGTTAATTGGTTAGTCCTTCATGGTTAATTGGTTCATCCTTCATGGTTAATTGGTTCATCCTTCAGGGTTAATTGGTTAGTCCTTCATGGTTAATTGGTTAGTTCTTCATGGTTAATTGGTTAGTTCTCCATGTTTAAATGGTTAGTCCTTCATGGTCAATTGGTTAGTTCTTCATGGTTAATTGGTTAGTTCTTCAAATGATATGAGTGTTTTTTTTCTTAGTCAACTGTTGGCAGAGAACAAAATAGTTGATACAACTGACTTTGCCCAATATACACAGTGCAGGAGAAACAGCTGAAATATGTCTTTGTTCATATATCAAATGACAACAAGGTCAGCCTGACTTTTCATGCGACAGTTACCAATTCTGTCCACCAGTGCGGTAACAAAGGCATAAGGAGATTTCTGATCTTCTCCCATCTGTGGATCTTTGTTGTGATAGTAACAGATCACTCCTGAGGAAATCAAACACATCAATGAGAAGAACACATGAAATACAATGGGAAATACTTTAACCAAAAGTAGACAATAAGAAACTTCCCCTCTATCAGAAAGATTCCCAGTCCTGCCATAATCCATCAACAGTGGATCTTGCTTAAACTAAAGGCCAATACCCTGGATGCTGCTTTAGTCAATGTCCATGGGACATAATCAAAAAGATCAACTTACATGAAAAATTTTAAGCAATTATTCTATTAATTCCCTTGATTAGAATAAAATAAACCCAAAAATGGCAAAAGGGTTGTCAAAATTCTTGCTCCAACAATTTCTGCATTTTGTTTGTCTTTTCAACTTCATCAATCAGAGCTATTTCATCTTTAATGACAGCATTTTTAGCTTGTCCCTGTCAAAAGAAGGATCACAGTTTAATGAGGCTGTTGTGGCCTTGATAGGAAGATCTAGATCAATGCAAATAATCTTAACACACTTTACAACTAGACTCATGCTACGGAAATGAGTAATGACACAGTTATAGCACAACTCAAGAAGTGACTTATGAGTTTGTGCTCAAAGCTGAGCCTGGATCCACAGTATTTGGATGCTAATTTAGACTACACTACACTTGCCACAATGTTTCCAATGCATTCCTTTCTTTCCCATAGGTCAGATGCAGCACAATCATTATGGCCAGTGAGTTTATTGGCTGACGTTACATCCACCCAATACACTCCCCTCCCTGAGCCTAGGAGCTATGCAGCATCACAACATGCTGAACAAAGAGAGAGACTGGCAAGTGCCAACCCATCCTTGTTTTTCTTTCTATGGCCAGCGGCATCTCACAGATCAAGTCAGACTAAATACGTTTCATCCTGGCATCCTTCAAAGCCTAAATATCTCAACATATTATAAAAGTAGATGCCAACATCAGAACATAGTTTTCCCCAGTAGTTATAAGCAAAAACAATGACATTTCCAATCTGAACGTTAAATGTTAGAATCCTTTGTCTTATAGAAAGACGACTAAAAGTCCCTCACCAGCCAAAGTATCAAAATCCTCCAAAAGTCGGCCAAAACGAATGCCCATATTATAAAAGAGATACTTTTCCCTGCTTTCATGCTGACTGAGGGGTATGACAGCCTGAACATAACTGTCCTGTGGGGTACGTTTGGGTAACTCTGCTTGGGAGGTGGCAACTTTCTGCATGATGTTTTGTTCCCCTTCTCCACGTATCCCGTCATTCGCTCTGCTGGAGACAAATAGAAAATACAGCAATAAACATACATGGCACTGCTGAAAACAACCCATTCTATTGGGACACAATAACCATAATGAATAGTCCAGAAATTTTAACAGCAAATTTTCTTATTTTTGTGTTTACCCTAGGGCAGGCTACTGGAGGGCAGGATAAAAGGGGTTGCAAGAGAAGAATGGGATGTCTGGTGCTGGCACTGTACAACTGTCAAGATTCCAGGTGAGTAAGGTCTTTGGGGATACTAGCGCATTCGACTAATCGAAAGGCCACTCACACTCGTCCAGGCACAACCAGAATAAGCAATAACAAACTTGTTAAATATATATATATATATCAGGCCTGAAGGGCCATACTAATTTATTACTATGTATAACAAAAGATATGACTACTACTACTACTATTTCCTGTTGCACCCACTGGTGCTTAGGGCAGCAACAAAGGATCTCCAGCCCTGTCTGTCCTGGGCCATCTTTGCGAGAGTTCCCCATGAGTGATTGAAGGATTTCATCTCTGCCTCGATTGTTCTCCGCCAGGTTGCCTTGGGTCTGCCTCGCTTGCGCCGTCCCTCCGGTGTCCACTGAAGTGCTGTTTTGGTTATAGAATTTGCTTCCTTTCGCAGCACGTGTCCAAGCCATCTCCATCGTCTCTTCGTGATGATGTTGGCTATTTCTTCTTGCTTGCATCGCCTTAGTAGTTCCTGATTAGAAATCTTGTTTGGCCAAAAGATGCGGAGAATCCTACGAAGACATGTGGTGTGGAAGGAAGACAACTTGGCGAGGTCACCTTCTGTCATTCGCCAACACTCTGATCCATACAGGAGTGTGGATAGGACACAGCTTTGGTACAGTCTGATCTTGGTGTTGATGCCATATTGTGTCGATTTCCAGATGTTGCTCATACTTTGAAAGACAGCCCTTGCATTTCCCAGCCTACTTTGGATGTCCTCCTTTGTGCCACCCTCTGGTCTGATAATGCTACCAAGGTATTTAAATTTGTCCGTCGTGGTGAGGTTCTTGTCATCTACTTGCACTGGTGCTGGAGTGTCTACATTTAGGGTCATAATCTCTGTCTTCTTCTGGCTAATCCGAAGGCCTACTTTGCATCCAAAATTATGTAGTCTCTGCGTCTTATCTTGCATGTGTTGGTGACTATGTGACAATAGCGCAAGGTCATCCGCAAAGTCCAAATCCTCTAGGTTGTCGAAGAGTGTCCATCTGATGCCTCTTGGTGCATCCTCTGTAGTTTTCCGCATAATCCAGTCGATTACGAGGTTAAACAAAATTGTTGACATCACACATCCTTGCCGTACACCAGTTTTCACTTCAAAGGATGCATCACTGTTTCCGACACTGCAACTGAAGTTCTTGTAAAAGCTTTTGATGAGTTCAACAAGCTTGCTGGGAATCCCATAGTGCCGAAGAATGCGCCATATACTCTCTCTGTGGATGCTGTCGAAGGCCTTTTCGAAGTCAACGAAGTTCACATAGAGCTGCCTTTGCCATTCTGAACACTGTTCTATGATGTTTCGGAGTGTGAAGATCTGGTCAATGCATCCTTTCCCCTTTCGGAATCCGGCCTGTTCCTTTCTCAGTGTCTTGTCCACAGCATCTGACATACGTTGCACAATGATCTTGGCAAGGATTTTGCTGGGTATAGAAAGGAGAGTGATACCACGCCAGTTGTTGCAATCGCTGAGTGCTCCTTTCTTGGGTATTTTCACTATTCTGCCTTCATTCCAGCTCTTTGGTACTGCTTCTGCTTCCCAGATAGCTGTGAACAGTGGCTGAAGGATGGTGGCTGACTGATCCGGATCTGCTTTGAACAGTTCTGCAGTCAAGTTGTCTTTTCCTGGGGCTTTGCTGTTTTTTAGGCTCTTTATTGCTGCCACTATCTCTTCCTTCTTTGGTGGATCTATGTTGATGTCAAGGTCTTCAGCAGCATCTTGTATTATTATTCTATCTTCAGGTGGTGGCCGGTTTAGTAATTCCTGAAAGTGCTCTGTCCAGCGTGTATCCTACTCTCGTTCTGTAGTCAGTAGTTTCCCATTCTTGTCTTTGATTGGAACACTTGGTCTTCCACCGTACTTGCCACAAATGCGCTTAGTGATCTTGTAGAGCTTACCCTGTTCTCCTCTTGCTGCTGCCTCCTCCGCATCTGCCGCTAGCTGTTCCATGGCTTCTCGTTTATCTTTCTTTACTAGTCTCTTCACTTTCTTATTTAACTCTGTGTAGCTATGTTGGTACCTCTCTTTCAGCCTTTCCGATTTCACTTGTAGGAGTTTCTTTTTCATGACTTTCCTCTCTTCGATCACATCCCATGTTCTTTGTTGGATCCACTCCTTGCTTTTCCCTTTCTCATTAAATCCAAGGCAGGCTACACTGCTCTCTGTGTACACTGTAGTTACTCTTTTCCACTCTGAATCGATTCCTCTTTCATTAGGGTTGTTCTTATCAGACTCTCGTAGAGCCTGGAATCGGTTCTTGACTTGTATGTTGAAGGCATTTCTAACACTTGCATCTCTCAGTTTCTGAATATTAAGGTGTCTTTGCTTTGATGTCTTGATTCCGGTCTTGTTCAGTTTAATTTTGATAAGTGCTGCCACTAGATGGTGGTCGCTGGCTACGTCAGCTCCTCTTTTCACTTTCACATCTAGAAGGGATCGTCTCCACATACCGTTGATCATCAAATGGTCTATTTGGTTCTTGTCTCTTCCATTTGGAGAATTCCATGTGAGTTTGTGAATTTCTCTGTGTGTGAAAAGGGTCCCTCCGATGACTAAGTTGTTCAAGGCACAACAATCCACAAGCCTTTCTCCATTGTCATTCCTTGTTCCAGTTCCATGTTTTCCCATTACTCTTTCATAATTTATATCATCTTTACCTACCTTAGCATTGAGGTCTCCCATGACAATGATGAGATCATGCCGTGGCGTCATGTCCATTTCCCCCTGGAGTTGTTCATAAAAGTCGTCTTTGTCTGTGTTGTCGTTTTCGTTGGTTGGTGCATAACATTGGATGACAGTGATGTTTGTGTGTCGTCCTTTCATCCTCATCCTCATCAGTCTGCTATTGACTGGTTTCCACTCCAACAAGCATTTGTCCAGTCCTTTCTTTAGGATGATGGCTACTCCTTCATGATGTTGGTCATCCTCTCTTCCAGAGTAGAGAACGGTTTCTCCAGTGGATGTTTTGATCCTTCCAGATCCAGTCCATCTGCTCTCACTTACACCCAGGATGTGTAGGTTGTAGCGCCTCATCTCTGATGTTACTTGTGCTAACTTACCCGATTCATACATTGTTCTAACATTCCAGTATCCAATCCTGGTCTTGGTTTTGGCGGTGTTCAGTTCCTCCTTCATCCTGCTAGCAGTTTCCTTTCGGCTTTCACTACTTGCATTCATACGAGTCGCGAGGTACTCAGAAGGTCCATCACATCCAGAACGTTGGTTTTTCCATGTTGCTGTTTCCGTAACGATTTTTGTTTCTCCAAGTAAGGTCACCCCAACAAGGATTTCAGGGTAGGGTTGTTAGCCCTACGCCCAACCCCCGAACCTGGAGGGCCGGTCTGTTCAATCTTGTCTGGTCCTTCCCCCATGACCTGTCCAGCTTGCTTAAAGCTATCAGGGGCACGAGGCCTCCGCTGGCTTGGCTCCTGGGATCACTGGGACACGCAAGCCACTCCTCCACGTCAAAAGATATGACTACAGATACAATAAATATGATTGCGGATATAATATATATGATTGCAGATACAATAGATATGATTGCAGATACAATAGATATGATTGCATCAAATAGTGGCTACATCAAAATTCCATTGTGGGAACTCAAGCTTGTCGCTGAAACTTATTAACTGTAGTTCAAGAATTCCAGTATCACATGAGATACAAACTATGGCATTCAATATCACATGAGACACAATCTATAACATTCAATATCACATGAGATACAATCTCTACGTACTACTTCTACGAAAGATTAGTTCTATGAATGACTTCAATACTTCTTTCTTTCCATACACACTATCATTCTACACTGCATTAATCACTGTCTCTCTTGTGAGGATTGCCAGGTGGCTTTCCTACTACTCAGCTTCTCGTCACTGGGCTGATCTAGTAATTCCTGTCTCGTTAGTGTGGACTTATGGATTGCCTACCATTATATGCTCGTAGCCAATGTACGAGCGTAGATCCAAAGGACACGGTTCGCACTTTTGGCCTAGTGCGACGAGGCGTATATATCAACTCTCTGGACGATGACACAGTCACTCCACTTCTAACCTCACTCGTATCTGTTCTGTCTACGCTCGACTCCTACTGTCAGGCCCTGGAGCTCGAGCCGAGAGAAACCTCACTGGAGCGAATGATTTCCACAGCCGTTCTCTGATTAAACAATGGTGACTTAAGCTTATATACCTCCAGCCAAACCCCCGTGAAAGTTTCTTGCCTCACCTTCTGACTCTCGTGCCGAGCTCACATGCCTCGGGACTCCTTGCACAACTCACCGCCTTAAGGCCTGAGTACATTAACCTACAAAATCCCACCTTTTACTCTAAGGGTCTGATCATACTAACATTACTCACTGGATCCCCAAACTCACCTCATGACAACAACCCTCATCACTAGTCAGGAAAAAGACTATGTAACCCCCTTGTGACTTCCACATTCATGTTTTTACATCTTCCATCATTTTTGCTTGCTTGGAACTGACAATGACCCCAGTTGACAATGACCCCAGTTGAAAGCTTGTGGTCTATAAAAAAACTAATGATAGATGTTGACAAAAGAAAGTTTCTTAGTTTCTCTTTGCTAAAATCACAATAGACCAGACAAAATGGTGACTCTCCTAGTGAGTTTGGTAGGGGACACGGTGGTCTAGGGGCAAGGTGTTCGTCTCTTGTGCCGAAGGTACCGGGTTTGATCCCTGGTTGTGCAGGCATATTGGACTTATTTTCAGGGAAAAAAATTCTGTCCCTTAACCTATAGTAGGTACGATTGAGTGCCTAGTCTTCTCGGATAAGGACAAAAATGTCAAAGGGCCCATGTGCACTTTGCACACGTTAAAGATACCTTAGCAGTTAAAAGAAGAGTAGGCAGAATATGGCCGCTGCCCAGGCAAAATTCTAAAAAAAAATTAATCCTTAAAACACACAGAAACAGGAACACGAAAATTAAAAACAATAAAAGTGAGCTGTAAATGCCAACAGCAGTGAACTTCCTAAAATAAAAACACTGAGTTTGGTAGACAGATTTGGTAGGACTTCAGCTCTCGTACTTGCACTCACCATAACTCAAACCTGAGTTTTACTCAGCAATTTACCAAAACAATTATCATAATAATAATGAACTATATAATACTGAAGCAAAGTTTCAAATAGGGCAGGTTTCACGCTTGTGGTCTGCATTTATCCCAAAAATGTTGAAAAATAATGTAGAATCAATGATGGATTATTATATACCTGTTGGAAGGGAATCATTTGGGGATCCCAAAAATGATAATTAATTGAGCTTGAGACTCACCTATATTTCATAATATTGCACTGAAGTTACCTGGCCTTGGAAATTCAGAATTTGTAGAGTGAACAGAAAACCCTCTGGTAACACATATAAATGCATCAGAAACACATAGGAACATAACAACTAGACCAGGACAAGCTTATGAAGGAGGAAAAAGATAGAAAAGATTTTAAAATTCTCTCAGAAAATAGGTTTTTAATGTTGAATATAACGCATACAAGCCAACACATCAAATACTTATGAGGAAGTTAGTTACCAGCATCATTTTATAGGAACTGAACCTCTAAAACTGAATAAATGTTAATTAAGCTGTTCACATTAATACATTTTAATGGATTAACATTTTACAGAAAAAAGTATTCAAATTAGGAGTATATTGCTTTTAATGTATTGCAACATCAATTTATCTCCCTATCAACATGTAAATTTTAATTCATATTATGCTTACACTCATAGTCATTACAGGTATGATGCATGCAGGGTATGAAGGGCATGAAGAATATTTTTAAATAGCAACTATTTGAAATCTGTTTAAAACACATTATCCATTCACAGGACTGATATCAGAGTAAGCTACTTTCTTGAGGTATTTCCAGATCTCTCCCCTATTTGTTTGGCTGAGGTTGCTCTCCTCCTTTGCAGTCAGCCCTCAACGTCCTGTTGAAGACAACATGTCTTAAACTAAAAAATATCACGAAATAATAAGTTATTATTATCATTATTATTATTGTTATTATTATAAATATAATATAGTTACAATTTCAAATCACAGACTGTAAATGTACCTGACGAAAGCATTGTAAGACAGTCTGTTTTTCTCTAACAAATGAAAGACTAGGATTGCACAAAGTGAATAAACGTAATTAAGCATTGTTTGAAAAATAAGAGTGGTAAGAAACTCCTTAGGTGGAGCGAGGCAGATGACACTCTTCAGAGGAAGAGTGGAATCTTTCATTAGATGTTTCGACCTTCAACTTCCTGACATCTTCTAGAACCCCGGCCACACCGAGTTCCTGACATCTTCTAGAACCCCCGGCCACACCGAGTTCCTGACATCTTCTAGAACCCCCGGCCACACCGAGTTCCTGACATCTTCTAGAACCCCCGGCCACACCGAGTTCCTGACATCTTCTAGAACCCCCGGCCACACCGAGTTCCTGACATCTTCTAGAACCCCGGCCACACCGAGTTCCTGACATCTTCTAGAACCCCCGGCCACACCGAGTTCCTGACATCTTCTAGAACCCCCGGCCACACCGAGTTCCTGACATCTTCTAGAACCCCCAGCCACACCGAGTTCCTGACATCTTCTAGAACCCCCGGCCACACAGAGTTCCTGACATCTTCTAGAACCCCCGGCCACACCGAGTTCCTGACATCTTCTAGAACCCCCGGCCACACCGAGTTCCTGACATCTTCTAGAACCCCCGGCCACACCGAGTTCCTGACATCTTCTAGAACCCCCGGCCACACAGAGTTCCTGACATCTTCTAGAACCCCCGGCCACACCGAGTTCCTGACATCTTCTAGAACCCCCGGCCACACAGAGTTCCTGACATCTTCTAGAACCCCCGGCCACACAGAGTTCCTGACATCTTCTAGAACCCCCGGCCACACCGAGTTCCTGACATCTTCTAGAACCCCCGGCCACACCGAGTTCCTGACATCTTCTAGAACCCCCGGCCACACAGAGTTCCTGACATCTTCTAGAACCCCCGGCCACACAGAGTTCCTGACATCTTCTAGAACCCCCGGCCACACAGAGTTCCTGACATCTTCTAGAACCCCCGGCCACACAGAGTTCCTGACATCTTCTAGAACCCCCGGCCACACCGAGTTCGCGACTCTCGGCGTTCGTCACTCACCTTTTTTTCTTCCTCGCTGCCAGGTTCTCTTTGGATTTTCTGGTTTCTTTTTTTCTGTGCAGGTGTCTTATCCATTTTGCAAAAGTGCCACTGGTTATATGGTACAATTTTAGACTATATGAATTTAGTGTTCATTTCTTTTACACCAAATCCAGCAGGAAGCATTTTCCGCTGTTGTTGCTATTTTGTTAAGAGCACTTCTAATTTTCCTGCCACCTCGATTGAGTTTCTTCAGAAGAAAGTACATTGTTGAAACGACAAATCCCCTTGCTCCTACTTCCACGGCGAATATGCTTGACTTCATTCCAGCATTCCTTAGATCCCTCAGGAGATCCTGGTATTTGGCCACTTTGTATTCATGCTGCTCCTCAATGTTTGTTTCATACGGGACCGTTAGCTTGATTAGGACGTATGTCTGAGCTTCCTTTGAGCTTAGTACAATGTCTGGTCTCATATCGGAGGTCCTTACCAGCTCGGGATAATCATTCCATCCTTCCAAGTCTGCTGCCATTTTCCTGTGACTGGCTTCGTCTAGTAACCCGGGTGCCGGGGAATGTATGTTGGTGCGGGTATTGATGGATGCCTGGATGAATGTCTTTGTTTTGGGTTTGTTAGACTTCTTCTTTGCCTTTTCTACTTCTGGTGCAATGGTCGTTGCCAGAATTTCAAGGACACGATTATGTCGCCAGGTGTATCTTCCACAAGCTAATGCGACCTTGCACTCAGACAGAATGTGTTGCAATGTCTGTTTCCCTCTGCACAGCGGACATTCATCGCTGGTCTCTTTGCTCCATTGAGTGAGGTTTGTCTTTGTGGAAAGGACATCGCATGCAGCGCGAATACTGAACGCCAGCTTCATAGGCGCCATGTGCCAGATGTCGTTCCATGAATATGCTCTTTGCAAATCGCTCTCTCAGTTTGTCCCCTGACCTTGCCCTCCTTGTTGCACTGGTTTCCGAACTCTTTTCTCGTCTTCCTCGCATCTGATCTCTTGAAGTACCATGTCTCGCTTTTCTTTGGGTCCTGCTGCAGACACCGGCGGATATGAATGTTCGCCCAATCCTCTTCTATACGACTGAGTGGTTCCGATGATTTCCTTTATCTGCAGGGAGTGTTCTGCTGCTGCGACTGCTTCTCTCACTTTCCGCTTTCGATCTGTTTTCAGTTCAGGTTCTGTGTTTTTTACCGCTTCATCTTGTGAACCCTTGAACATTAGATGAAGGCGGGCCTTCCCTACATTGTATTCCTCATTCGGGGATTTAAGTGGTTGTACATGTACTAGCTTTGCTTGTTTGCATGCAAGTGTGACATCGGTTAAGCATGGAGGGAGTCCGAGCCATTTTCTTGTGTAGCGATTTATCTTTGCCTTTAGCCCCTCCACAGTTGAGGGTGGAATCTCAGACAAGCAGTGGCCATAGAAGTTTGGGGATAAGCTTGAACTGGAGAATCCATAGCTTGAACTTTCCTAGGAGGCCAAACTTGTTTCTGAGAAAAATGGCTTATGATGAAAACCCCATGAAGGTTTATGACGATGTTCAGAATTCTTACAGAGAGAAATACAGTTAGTCACCTTGCATAAAATAAGTGGTTCAAGTACTGAAGTTGTGTATTAAGCTGCCAAGTTAAATTTAGAAATTTTAAACAGTAATGCCAAAACTTACAATTGCTTCAGTTAGTGCACAGCAAAGTCACCCACATGGGCCTTGTTCATAGACAATGTCAAGTTTTCACACCTGAAAGCACAATAAAACCATGCTAAGGATCTGAACTTTATGATGTAGCTGCTGACACTCTGTATTTGATGAATTTTCCTTGTTTCTGAAATGATAAAAGTGGTAGTAAGTAACCAAAGTCACCCCATCTGAAAGCTGCCTTAATTCATTTTCGGGTTTTTTCAATTTTGCTTTTTTTTTTTTGTTTCAATTGTTTCTTGTTTGACCTGGCGAAAGATTTGATATAATCGGAAAACTTGAATTTTCTCCCATTTTAATTCCTTTTGAATTTCTAGTATGGTTTGTTTGTTTAATGGTCTTTTTGCGTTGTGTTTTTATGTTGCACTTGTTCCTTACAGGGGGGTTGCAAAATATAACTTGTTCTTTGTTTTGCCAAGTTTTGTATTTGGCTTTAACAGCTCTGTCCATGGCCCGGCGGAGGACGCGGGATTCCCCAACTGCAACCCCTTTGCCATGCTCTGAACCAAATAATATACGCTGTACTTTTGTTACAGACATGAGAGTGAGGTCGGCAAGCGTGCTCTTGCCCTTATATCTAGATTTAATCTAGATCTACATTTTTCTCTAAGAAAAAAAAAAAGAAAAAGAATCTGGCGGTTCCAGTATACAAAATCAGATTTTATTACTTTGTTTTCAATTTCAAAAAGAACAAAAAACAAAAAGGTAATCTCAAAACCTAGATCTGCATCTTATGTACAAAGCTAAAACTAATAATGACAGGAAGAACATAAATAGACGGCATAAATAAAACCTAAACTCATTCTAATATGAAGATCATTCACAAACTAAGACCTGCAAACTGGGGAATTTCCGATTTTATCATGACAGATTCTGTTCGTTTGAACTATAGGCACGGACGAGCTTGCGGGGAAACCCGATGCTGACTAGATCTAGAGCGATCAGGACAATGCGATCAGTATCGGATAGACAGATTTATAATAACTATAAATGCAAACTTACCCAACAGCTATCGAATCCAAACTGAGGATTTAAAATGTTGTGGTCCGAAGTGTTTTCTCAGAGCACAAACGATGTTCTGGCCGTCTGCAGTCGAGAGCAACAAAATGCCGAAGCATGAAATCGTACAGTACTATGTGTCGGAAAAATAGCGGGTCGCATGAATTCTTCAGGCCGAAAATACTAAAATTTTCTTGTAAAACCAACCAATTTGTTTACACAACGCAAAATCGTGCTTTTTTTTCAATGTCCAGGTGAAAATTAGATCTGAACTGCAAAAAACAACTAATTCCGTAGCAAATTTACAGAAGCGAAAGTTCGGATCAACCAATTGCCTCCACAAGACAGGAAGTAAACAAAGGCAGATTTCCATTACAACCGTCTGTTTGACAACAGTATACGATTTTTTTTTTTCCCGGCATTTTTCTTGCAAAAGAACCCATTTCTGGGAGGTTGCAAACGATTTTCAATAAGATATTTGATTTTCTTTGGGATACCATAAAACTGGGATGTTGTATGCATCCGAAAAGTCACGAACGCTCTCCTTAAAAAAATAAAATAAAATCAGTAACTCAGACAACGGCAACTTAAAATGATTGGCATGTTTATTTGGAACCAACACAAACCAAAAACAGCCCAGAACAACATTTTGTCACACTTATGGCCATTCTGTGGCAGCGCAAACTTCAGGTGACCTATTACGGCCACAAGCGTGAAACCTGCCATAGCCTCTCTTTTTGTCTACCTATGTGAAGGTCCCTCAAAAATGAAAAGAAATATGAAAATCTATCCTGATTCTTCCACAGAATTCTCATTTCTGAACTTTCAGGCTCTCACAGTCACTCAAATGTGCCACAGTCACTTAAATGTGCCACAGACACTCAAATGTGCCATAGTCACTTAAATGTGCCACAGTCACTCAAATGTGCCATAGTCACTTAACTCTCACCCCGCGCGCTATCCGTAAAGCCCGCTGTCAGGTCAGTGACCTTACTCACGGAGAATCTTATCTGGGGTCACTGACCCGTGCCGCTATGCGATGACCACAAACGCTGTCCACGTGGTTCGGTTTTTATTGATCGGTATGAAAACATTCGCTGCTATGCCTTATCACGCTTGATAATGAATTAACCAGCAAAACCTTAGTCTGTCAGTCAATGATCTGACTTATGATTCCAAACTGACAACTGTAGTTTTCGTGAGAACGAAGCATGATAACTAGCCACGCCCTCCCAAGCCCTTCACAAATGATTTCATCCTGATTGACACATACTAATAAACCAATGTGGGCATTTGGGGCAAAGATTATTTCAGAGCTTGTTTCCGATTGGTTCTTACATACAGACAACTCCAGATGGTGGTCAGCTTGTGAAAAAATGAGATAATATTGCAAATTTGTTGAGCAACAGTTCGCATGTCGATGTTACATCTTTTGAAAGTGTGGAGAGAGCATTTGAAAGCTTAGTCTTTGTGATTCTGACCAGTGGTTCACTGGTTAACATGTCCATGTCACAATGCCTTTGATTTAGAAGAGATACAGTGAACAATAATACGGTGGTTACTTCTCAAAACAAAAGGTCAGTGACCCAACGTGTGAAAATACGGCTTGCGCGTGGCATGGTCAGCTTGACCTTGCCGACTTTTGCCGCCCGTGCGGCATGAGCACTTGCGAAACATGGGCGGCAAATGCAGGGTGAGGGTTAAATGTGCCACAGTCACTCAAATGTGCCATAGTTACTTAAATGTGCCACATTCACTCAAGTATGCCACAGTCACTTAAATGTGCCACAGTAACTCAAATGTGCCATAGTCACTTAAATGTGCCACAGACACTCAAATGTGCCACGGTCACTCTGACAGTTTTCTCTCAACATGATGAGATTTGCTGTGCTGCATCACAGACTTGATTGGTTAGGTTCATTCCAGCAGTCCAGCTTTGGAGAAATCTGGGTCAAAAGTCAAACACATGTACATGTACTGGTATGTCTTGCAGTTCACGAACTGGCCACACACCACCTGCCAGGTGTAACCACTCTCCTCCACATATCACCTGTCACGTGTAACCACTCTTATCCACATATCACCTGTCAGGTGTAACCACTCTTATCCACATATCACCTGCCAGGTGTAACCACTCTTATCCACATATCACCTGTCACGTGTAACCACTCTTATCCACATATCACCTGCCAGGTGTAACCACTCTTATCCACATATCACCTGTCACGTGTAACCACTCTTATCCACATATCACCTGTCAGGTGTAACCACTCTCCTCCACATATTACCTGTCAGGTGTAACCACTCTTATCCACATATAACCTGTCAGGTGTAACCACTCTTATCCACATATCACCTGCCAGGTGTAACCACTCTTATCCACATATCACCTGCCAGGTGTAACCACTCTTATCCACATATCACCTGTCAGGTGTAACCACTCTTATCCACATATAACCTGCCAGGTGTAACCACTCTTATCCACATATCACCTGCCAGGTGTAACCACTCTTATCCACATATCACCTGCCAGGTGTAACTACTTTCCTCCACATATCACCTGTCAGGTGTAACCACTCTCTTCCACATATCACCTGCCAGATGTAACCACTTTCCTCCACATATCACCTGCCAGGTGTAACCACTCTCATCCACATATCACCTGCCAGGCGTAACCACTCTTATCCACATATCACCTGCCAGGTGTAACCACTCTTATCCACATATCACCTGCCAGGTGTAACCACTTTCCTCCACATATCACCTGCCAGGTATAACCACTCTCCTCCACATATCACCTGTCACGTGTAACCACTCTTATCCACATATCACCTGTCAGGTGTAACCACTCTTATCCACATATCACCTGCCAGGTGTAACCACTCTTATCCACATATCACCTGCCAGGTGTAACCACTCTTATCCACATATCACCTGCCAGGTGTAACTACTTTCCTCCACATATCACCTGTCAGGTGTAACCACTCTCCTCCACATATCACCTGCCAGGTGTAACCACTTTCCTCCACATATCACCTGCCAGGTGTAACCACTCTTATGCACATATCAGCTGTCAGGTGTAACCACTCTCCTCCACATATCACCTGCCAGGTGTAACCACTTTCCTCCACATATCACCTGCCAGGTGTAACCACCCTCATCCACATATCACCTGTCAGGATAACCACTCGCATCCACATATCACCTGTCAGGAGTAACCACTCTCATCCTTCCAAGATTGCACGCACTATCAATAAAACATGTATATTTTGGGAAAATCCTGAAAGTTTATGGCGAGGTAGCAAGAGCCTGATACTGTGGCATGTTGATACTGTGAGATGTTGACCCTGTGAGATGTCAAGACTGTGAGATGTTGACACTGTGAGATGTCAGAGATACAGGATGGCACAGAAAGTAAGTAAGATGTCAGCCAATCAGTATCTCCTCAGGAACCACTCAAGTGACAGACTATTGAGAATATCCCAGATATGGCACTCTGTAAGGCCAGGTGTGATACTTTGTTGGGCCAGGTGTGACACTTTGTTGGGCCAGGTGTGATACTTTGTTGGGCCAGGTGTGATACTGCAGGGCCAGGTGTGGCAATCTCTCCACCCATGCATTATGCTCTGTTGGACTGTGTGTGGCAATCAGTAGCAGCGGGTGTGACACACTCTGTAATGACAGGTGTGGCACTCGCTTGGGCCCTGTCATTGATGTAGTACAGTAATTAGATTGAGGGCCCTGCCGTTGAAAAAAAATGTACCGCGGGGCCCATATTGCTGTTTTGCTCAGCTGCTCATGAAGTGAGACGGAAAAGTTGCATTGCTCTGGCCAACTCGCCAGGTGGTACTTAAGTGACAATTTAACTTATTAACTCAAAGCAAATCACTGATGAGGGTATATATAATATATAATTTGTTTGATCCAACTCACCTTCACATGTAAACTCAAACCATTGGGGTAACAAATCGCACTGTATGAATCAACACAGTGAAACAATCAGTTGGTTATTTCCTTTACTCTGTTGCATTCCCCCTCTAAAGTTAGGATAGAGTAAATTGCTCTGTCCCCCTTCCCCATTTACGAGTACAAAAAGAAAAAATCTAATTACAGAAATGGTCCGTGCACAGAGCAAGGACAGTGAGGTGAGAAAACTTGACTGCATCCCTTTCCGTATTGTGAGAGTCCCAAAAAGTATATGGAGGAGGAACATATTCTTTGTCACTTGGGTGCGCACGTTGATTTGCAATAGATTACAATTTGAAACCTGACCTTCTCTGTCAGTTCAAATCACAATTCAAATCAGTCTTCAGTGAATGGTTGCCTATGACACAACACCTCAGGCAGGGGGGAACACCCAGTTAGTTTGTGGAATAATAGGCTAGGTGGGCAGTAGGTGCAGAATGAAAATTTACACAAATGTTGATGTACATAAATGTTGATGTAGTGTTACTATCTTCCAGGTTGCCCCCAGCTCCATTACAAGGATGTCTGTAAGGACCTGAAGGCACTCATCATCAATACTGAATCCTGGGAGGACAGGATGGAGAGGCACCCTGAACCAGCGCCTCAGGTCAGGGGATGAGAAGCTGATGAATATCGAGGCAAGAAGTGGGCCCGAAGAAAGGAGCGCATCAGCTCCCACAGACCAGAGACAGCACATACATGTGACATCAGCAAGAGAGACTGCCAATCTCACATCGGTCTCCACAGTCACAGACGACGCTGCCCCAGACAACCAGACAGACAGGACAATTGATAAATTGGATGCACAACCATGATCGTTTCACGATTGACGGAGGCTTTACTTACTTACTTACTTATCTTTCCAGCTATATCAATGACATGGAGATACTAGGCATAAAACATAAACATCAAGAGAAGTTAAGGAAACACATGGTTACCCCCACTGGTCTCGTGCACCAACCATACTTGTCAGGAGAGCTCTCACTGAAATGTAAAGAAACAAACAAAATACCTTGTCATGCATGATGGCAACTAAAAGGTGTTAACTTTTTACGATGATTAAGATAAAATGTCTACCAGGAATAACTGGAAAGTAATGTTTTATGTCAAATTTTAAAAAAACAAAAAAAAAATGATGCCAAGAACTGAGAAAGAAAAATTCTGAGAGCAAGAAAACATCTCAAGAATATTGTAAATCACACATGGACAATATCTCCTAGACCTAGAGTTAGGTCCAGACCAGAGAATTGTGCAGTGGAGATGATATAAGTGGTATTGGGGCAACCAGTGGTTACAATCAATTCTTACTTCTCCATTTTTTGTTCCTTGTCATTTGTAATCATTTTACATTTTAATTGTCTAGAGCGCCACATTTCCAGCAGACTAATATTTGTTCACATGATACTTGCAGCATCCAGCCAAGACACAGATCAATACCACTCACCAATGGCCAACCCTAACTGAAACAGTTTAAAAAAGCATAACTTTCACGACTATACTTTCCTGCACATACATGTGAATTCAGCTGCCACAATTACTCATACTTTCATTTTTATGACAATACTTTTATTTTCATTGCAACACTAATAAACAACAAAGTTCATCATGGCCACAGTTATAAACAATCTAGGGAAAAAAATTATTAAACAATGGAAAACATTACCATCCTTAATTGTCCATGACCTTGGTTTCTCAGTTTCACTTGCAAAGTGACGCAATACAATCTTGCAGGGCAGACCTATTCCTGTGAACAACCGTGGTGCCATCTGAAAAAAACCCAATGTTTTATCCAATTAGAGCAAAACAAACTGAAGGGCCCGCAGCTCTACCAACGCTACTAAGGGCGTATTTTGACATAAACTGGGCAGGTCTAGATGAGGCTTTGCCAAGGGCAGGTCTAGATGAGGCTTTGCCAAGGGCAGGTCTAGATGAGGCTTTGCCAAGGGCAGGTCTAGATGAGGCTTTGCCAAGGGCAGGTCTAGATGAGGCTTTGCCAAGGGCAGGTCTAGATGAGGCTTTGCCAAGGGCAGGTCTAGATGAGGCTTTGCCAAGGGCAGGTCTAGATGAAGCTTTGCCAAGGGCAGGTCTAGATGAGGCTTTGCTAAGGGCAGGTCTAGATGAGGCTTTGCCAAGGGATAAACCTGAATCCGCCCTCCTTCCCTCTCCCGACGACTCCCCCCCCCCCCCCCCAAGCAATTTCTCCTGTCCATCCCATCTCTTTCTCTCTCCCACTCCCTTTACCCTGTGCCCCAATATATGTATCTCCCTTGTCTCCCTCCAATCTCCATCTCCCTTTTGTCCTCCACAGTAACCCCTCTCGTCCATCTCTCCTTCCCTCCCCCTCTCTCTCTCTGACAGACGCTTTAATGCCAGATGTGCTCACAGTTTCCCCAAGCTTAGGCGACTTGACAAAACTGTTACAATTTTCAAAAGGCACTGCAACAGTAACTTCTTGAAACAACCTGAACACAATTTATACTTGGTTCAACAATCATTTTTTGAGCGCTACACAACACACACTGACACAGGCTGCTTGAGCCCAACTCTAGATCTAGATCTAGGTCAGGTTAATAACGGAACTTAGATTCAATGCAAATACCAATAAACTTATTTTCACACTACGGATCCTTTAAAATACATGGATGTGATGTTTAAAGTTTATTTTGGACCAACAATGTGTGAAGAAAGTTTTAAGAAAGGCGAAGAACGAAAACGGGGCCAGGTAGACACCGAGTGAAAGTTTCGATCACGCTTTTTGATTCTGAGGCAACCGGCATTATCCAGGTAAACCTGTGAACCAACCATTCTATCTCTCTCTCTCTCTCTTCGGTCAAGAAAACTTCCCATATCCTAGAGCCTTACTACAGATTTCATGCGCACCAGCACACAACGCACTCATTTCTGGTAGGGATTTGCACTTTCGCTGTCTTTCAGTTTCAACTTCAAAACAGACATAATGCGCATCTTCAATGAAACCTTAAAATGGCAAACCATGACTCGAAATGGATCTAAAATTGGGGAAACAATAAATTTCCAATAAAAAAAACTACACCGATTTGAGACTTCTATTAAAAACTGTGCACCCTTACATCCATTCTGATGCACCATATAAAATTTGAAGTCTGAGTGTTGAGTGGCTCAGAGGCCTTTTGCAACGAAAAATCTCAAGTCCACAAATATATACCGTAGTATAGATGAATGTCATAATATTGTTTTCTCTGAAAGATGTCAACACTCAGTCTGTCATTGTCTGGAGCAAGCTGGGCTTAAAAGGCAGTATTCTTAGCATCTGTTTGTGACAGATGCAAAAGTGAACACTTGACTATAACCCTCACAATGATACAGAAATCTGCTTCCCACTGTCCCTTGTTTGATAGGCTTGCACAAGCTGCAGGAAAACCCCGCAACATAAGCACTGAAAATTGAAGATCTTGCCATAAACCACGACATTGTGGGTGTATCAACTACTGAACTAGTCTCAAGGAAGCGGTAACACAAATCCTTGGCCTTATCAATGGCGAACAAGGGAGCCGTGACCACAATATCATGGGCTTAGCAACTGCTCCCCAGGTAGAGAGGACCGCGGCATTGTGGTCTTGTCCATAGTTGACAGGGAGAAAAAAAACATGATATCATGGCTCATGCACTCATCCATCATTTATATCTATAAAACCTTCAAAGGGCATCATTTCTATCCGAAAGGACCGTACAAAACGTTTTATTCGTACATGTGTTGAGATGGCTGCATAGGTCATCCACTAAATTTATCGAAATATAAAAATAGATCGACGTATCTTTATTTTCATTAATTTCTCAAATAAAAGTAATTTTTTTAATATCTTGACATCACTGATGTAAACTTTGGCACTAAAATATGAATTGTTATCTCCAGATATAATCTTCAATATTTGCTAATTAAATAGAGGATGCACACTGATCACACTGAATACTTGTCTCAGAAAAAAATCTACTTGTTGACAAATCACTGGTCAAGTATCTTCCCCTTTTTGAACCAACTAATCTCTAGCTTTTCAATTTCATCCCACTCAACACTAGAACTGCCCCACCCTATTTTATCCCTACCAATCACCTCAGCAATTAAAGGGGAGTGAGGAGAGGCCTATATGTGTAACAGCTAAACAAAAGTAACATTGCAGCAATTGATGTGCCCATGTCTGTCCAGATTTTTAGCAACGCTTTTCCTGTTGAGCTGGGTAACCTTCAAATTAATAAAGGCTGCAAGAAAGACAATAAAGAAAGATCTGAAAGAATGAATGAAAGAGACAAAGAATGAATGAAAGAAAGAAAGAAACCAGCTGTATTTTGGTTTTTGTGAATGGCCACACATAAATGTATGAAGAAATGGAATGGTTAATTTATTATTGCTTGAGTCAAGCTAGGCCAACAGTGGATGCTTGAGTAAATGTTTGGCCTGAAAGTGAAAACTGACAGTCAAACTACAAAAAAAAAAGAAAGAAAAGCAACACTGAACAACCAATAGTACAGATGAAATGTTCAAAAGGCACCACTTCACCCACTGATTGGAATCTACATAAAAAGTTTGGTTGGCACAGGCACAGAGATGGCTGGGAATGATCATAGAGAAAATTCAGAGCGTTTATATTGTCTTTATGACTAGTTGACTATGTTCAGATGAGTTGACCTATTTGCAGGAGAGTAGTGAAGGTGATTTTGGAAGAGTTTGCTTTGAAGTTAATCATATCAATTTTTGTTTTATCAGCACAACTAGGTGGGTGCCTATAAATATCGTTAGCTGGTGAACTAAACCAGCCAAGCAAAGTGCAACCAGTTTTACAGGAGAAGGAAAAAGCTTTTGATACGCTGTCATGCACTCAATTCAGGTGAACAAATTATTTTTTAAGCCATTCGCTTAAAATTTACTAACCACATGTATCGTGACATTGCCTTCTCCCTCCTCTACTATGTAAAGCTTCCACTTACTATGATGTTAGTTTTGGCGAGAGATTTGATTTCCAGTTCCAGGTCGTAGAGCACATAGGTCTACATGTTACTGAAAAGCAGTTTAATCAAAGGAACACAATATCTCTCTAATTACCACATCAAATTTAAAGACAACGACCAACAACAAAGTTGGTCATTTTCTCCCAGTTTTCCCTGATGAAAAACCTACAGACAGACGCCCTTAAATGCAGCATGCCCTAATATTACATCGGAATTCATAATTACAGACGTAGAACGGCGTCTCAAATACGCACATGGCCCCTTTCTTCTCATTTCACATGTAGACAACAACCAGCATCAAAGTAAAAGTTTCCCCAAGATTTTCCCCAGTTCAAACTTCAGACCGTCAGTACTATTACATGAGTATGACGAATAGTTGCGAATAGTTGCATTGTAATAAACGTAATCAGACGATATCATTTTGTTAGATATAGTAGGGGTGACAGGATAGATAAACACGCGAAAATAGTGTGGAAAAAAAAAAAGTGAAAAAAAAAACCGACAGCCTTGGCAACCGAATACACAAAGCGCGAGGCGCACCGTTGCTATACAAAAATGTGGCCTCCTGCAGGACCCGCAGTTAAGCCTGTCGGACAAAATAATGGCCTCCCGTGCCTCGCGTGTTGCGCGGGGAGGCCAATATAGTGGCCTCCCGCAGGACTACGGTTAACCCTCGTCCCGCGTTGAGTGAACTCGTCCACGTAACGCCCCGTGCGGGGATAGCCAGCGGCCAGTCAGCCGATCGTTCGCGCGTTGCGAAACCTCAGGGGTTGGGTCAATCGGGTCGTTGTGAACACGTGTATCGCGTATACTTCAGGACGCAATAACAACAATAGTGGTGGATAAATCGTAAGGGACCCCTATGATATTTGGATAAAGTACTTGTGATGATATACAGTAGGTTTTATTGTGAAATGGAAGGTCCAAATCAAGAATTTTCTGCATTTACATGCCATTTAACACACGTTTTATCATTTTCCCAAGACTGCGCTTTTTCTGTCCCTAAGTCAGGCCATTCAGGTGAACAAATTATTTTTTAAGCCATTCGCTTCATTTAATAACCACATGTATCGTGACATTGCCTTCTCCCTCCTCTACTATGTAAAGCTTCCACGTACTATGATGTTAGTTTTAGCGAGAGATTTGATTTCCAGTTCCAGGTCGTAGAGCACAGTCATACATGTACTGAAAAGCGGTTTAACCAAAGGAACACAATATCTCTCTAATTACCACATCAAATAAAGACAACGACCAACAACAAAGTTGGTCATTTTCTCCCAGTTTTCCCTGATGAAAAACCTACAGACAGACGCCCTTATTCAGCATGCCCTAATATTACATCGGAATTCATAATTACAGACGTAGAACGGCGTCTCAAATACCCACATGGCCCCTTTCTTCTCATTTCACATGTAGACAACAACCAGCATCAAAGTAAAAGTTTCCCCAAGATTTTCCCCAGTTCGAACTTCAGACCGTCAGTACTATAACACGAGTATGACGAATAGTAATAGTTGCGAATAGTTGCATCGTAATCGGACCATACCATTTTGTTAGATATAATAGGGGTGACAGGATAGATAAACGCGCGAAAATAGTGTGGAAAAAAAAAGGGGAAAAAAAAAAAAAAAACAACGACAGCCTTGGCAACCGAATACACAAAGCGCGAGGCGCACCGTTGCTATACAAAAATGTGCCTCCCGCTGGACTCGCGGTTAAGCAGGTCGGACAAAATAATGGCCTCCCGTGTCTCGCGTGTTGCGCGGGGAGGCCAATAATAATATAGTGGCCTCCCGCAGGACTAGGGTTAAAATAAGACCCTTTCCATACACATCATCTCTTTGGGCATAATTTTGACTACAGAAGATGGCCCAGGCCGTAGATCTCGGCTAAACATCTTGAATCTAGTCTAGATCTCGACACCACTAGAAGAAAGAAGAGCAAAAAACAAAGTAAAACTATTTTACAAGGGCAGGGAAGGAAATACCAATATCCCATTGAACCACCTCACCATTAACACCAGAGGCAACAGAAAGAATAACATAAAATATAACATCCCAAGCTCACGGATTAACAGCCATCTTTACTCTTTTTACCCTAGTGTCATCGGGATGTGGAACAACCTCCCGGCAGAAGTCCAAAAACTATCGTCTGCAACGGCTTTTGGCAATGAATTGAAGAACGTAATTATCCGTTGCAGCTACCATTGTATTTAAAGTGCGGGTCTATTTTTGTGCACAATCTTGGTGCCAAGAGATATTTTTAACCAGAGATATGTATATAACAAAAGAATTTACACAACGATATAATTTAAATGGTCTTAATATATATGCTGTTTTAGCCTCAGAGCAGTGGCGTCGAGTCGCACATGGTGCAGTTGAGGAATCGTCTGAGTAAATAGACGAATCAACTCCATGAGAAGAAGAAGAAGAAGAAGAAGATCTTGATTCTAGTCGGAATGGTGCGGATAATTTGGATGAAGCAGGGATCTGGAACGCTCTTCAAATATAAAAGATAACCCAGTGCCATGGCAAAATACAGACAGATACCTTCAAAACTGTTTTCAGCTAGACTCTATCTGTTCTAAATGTCAAAGTATTCGAAATCTGTCTTGGGTTTGATTTTCTGACGTTTTGTTTTTCTGAGTTTCGATTCGATTCCAGTTTCCAAAGAACTTTTTAACATCACCCGGGCTGGTATGGTTCAAAATAAATTCCTTCACAAAACAAAATTTTCATTTTATTGACTGTAGGCCAATGTTTCTCAACCGTTTCTGCCCCCAGCCCCATTTCAATTTTTTTTTTTTTTTAAATGTGTGCCCCACCATGATTGGACAAAGTTAGTATACAGTATATAAATTTTATACAAACGATTAAAAAAATATGTATATATTCAGTATGTAGGCCTATAGGCCCTACATTCTAAAGGAGGTTCAATTAGCCTAAAACTTTATTTCATAAACAAACAACAGTTTATCTAGACAGTTAAATTAAAATATACTATGAAATTTAGATTTCTATGAATGTCCCACCGCCCCATCAAAGATAATAGTGTAGGCCTATATCTATGGCCACTCCTCACCAGTGGGGCTTCTTGCCTACTGCATGACAACCATAGAGATATTATAGTATCTCTATGATGACAACACACCTACACATACACAAAAACATAAGCTGTGGCCGGGCAACAGACTGCACCACAAGTACAATCTGGCAAAAATAAAAAAAAGTGGATCGAAGTGACGATGTTTCCCCGATTCAAACTGACGAAATTTTAAAACTGAATACGTACGGCTCTAGGCTATGTCTTCTCATGCTATGAGCACGTAAACCGGCAATTCGCTAAACACATTTGGGGGCTCAGCTCCATTATGGTAAAGGCCTGTTGTTGTTGTTGTTGTTGTAAGTACGAATGCACACCAAGCGTTTTGCGCTAGGCACCTAGGGGCACGTAAGTATACGGGCCGGGCCTATCCCTAACCCCGTCCTAATATAATATCTTCAAACTTAAATCTTATCGAATCCCTAACCTTGTCCCTACCCTTTCAAGCAAAAAAAAAAAAGGAGGAAAACAAAAGCTGAAGAGTATTTCGGAAGGAGCTCTCTAGCTCTGGAGTCACCAAAGGCTTTAAGATACGTACACTTAGCGGGAACAACTTGGGGGACGTACGATATTGTAACATTCTATAGTGAGAGGAGGTGGGCCCACCCAAAGTTGCCCGGGATAAACTTGCTCCCTCCCCCCTCACCACAAATCAGATTTCAGCCTGCAGTTATCTGAGACCTTCATGCGTGACGTCAGTTGGCAGCTTATTACAGTATTATTGTTGATTCGATTATTATTTTTGATTAGATCATTATTGCTGATTAGCTAAATTATTATTGTTGATTAAATATAATTATTATTGTTGATTAGCTAGATTATTTTTGTTGATTAGGTCATTATTGTTGATTAGATTAACGTTCATCAGTAGATTGTCCCAGGGAAACTGTGCTTGGCCTAATAGAGACCTGTATTGGTAATCTGGGACAACACTTCACACTTGACCTACGTATAAGCTATCTTACTTTTTTTAAAGGAATTTAGACTGTTCCATCTGAGTGTTTGGGTGGTGAGATATGAGGCGTAATGGAGCCCGAAACATTCCATGTCAATCAACTAAACATTACGTACAGCAGGCAACAACCACTCCGTAGTTTCCAGCAGTTTCTCATTTTGCACTGCAAAATATTTTTTTTATTTTTTTTATTTTGTGTACTGGGGCCAGATACATACAGAGGAAGAAAGAGAGAGAGAGATTGAAGCGGAGAGTCAGAGAACAGACAGACAGATAAGACAGAGTTAAGAGGGTCAGACAGACTGAGAGGGACAGAGACAAAGAGACGGAAGCAGAGAGTGAGACACACAGCGCGCGCGCGAGAGAGAGAGAGGGGATTCGTGGAGGTGGGTAGAAACAGTTCAGCCTGAGACACTCCTCCCCCCCAACATGCACACACACATACACACACACACACACTCCCGCCTGCCAGTAGGGATTGCCAGTGCTAAGCGACGAGACAACAGGTAGAAATGAACAAAGTGCGCAGGTAAAAACCACTTCATGATATCATTCAGGGCGGTGGCATGTTTGTAGCCTGCCAGTCAGATATCTAGTCCTTGGAACAAATAATTTTATCCTGACACTTTCCCCTCAACCAGATGTCCGTCCCTCAAACCAGGATTGAAATGAGGTCATAACGACCGCGAGTCAAAAAAAGAGCAGAAAAGAATGTTTCCCGTGATCACCCCAAAAACTTGTGAGTTTTTCATAACATTTTTTTTCTTTTGTCTGATCTTGTGTCACAACTGACGTCAGTTTGTCAAGGCAAGCAGATGGACGGCAGTTTGACATCTGATCCGTTTGGCTAGACAAAACTGAGTTTTTGGACTGCATTTTTTACCGTATGGCACAAAAATGTTTCCACGAGAGATTGAAGGACTATGGCCTGTGTTTGCCACATCTGACCTGGGGGGGGGGGGTGGGGGGGATACCTCATTGCCTACCTGGTTTATTTTCATTGGATGAGTTATTCTGTCTGCGACATCTTTGATGATCTTGATACCTTACAGACTTTTTGTCTCAGAAAAACTCGAAATCACACCTCTCCCCTTCCTTCTCTCCGCCCTTGCCCTCCACTTTGTCGACTTGAAATGACGAGGTTCTAATTCCCTTCAGTTAACTTCTGAGAAATTGACGATTGAAGTTTGATGTGCTGACAGATTATATTGGTACCACTTTTTTTTTTGTGTATGTTCAGAAATTACTTGCAAACTGCGCGACGCATCCGCCTGAATATTTTGACACAGAATGGAGAAGGCCAGTAGAAGTAATGTGTAGCTCAATAAAATTCAGCCCAAAAGTGGAGATAGAACCTTTTCATTCTAAAAGCGGACGACTTGCCGAACGAACTTGTACTGTTCGTATTGTCTGACTATCAACTGAACCACTACATGAACTGGCAGCAGTACATAGCCATCAATTGTACCACTACTTGAATTGTCAGTGTTACATAGCCATCATCTGAAGCACTACATGAACTGTCAGTATTACATAGCCATCACCTGAACCACATGAACTGCCAGTATTACATGGCCATCAACTGAACCACTACATAAACTGTCAGTGTTACATAGCCATCACCTGAACCACTACATGAACTGCCAGTGTTACATGGCCATCAACTGAACCACTACATGAACTGTCAGTATTACATAGCCATCACCTGAACCACTGCATGAACTGCCATTGTTACATGGCCATCAACTGAACCACTACATGAACTGTCAGTGTTACATAGCCATTACCTGAAGCACTACATGAACTACCAGTGTTACATGGCTGTCAACTGAACCACTACATGAACTATCAGCATTACATAGCCATCACCTGAACCACAACATGAACTGTCAGTGTTACATAGCCATCAACTGAACCACTACATGAACTACCAGTGTTACATGGCAATCAACTGAACCACTACATGAACTGCCAGTATTACATAGCCATCACCTTTACCACTGCATGAACTGCCAGTGTTACATGGCCATCAGCTGAACCACTACATGAACTGTCAGTGTTACATAGCCATCACCTGAAGCACTACATGAACTGCCAGTGTTACATGGCTATCAACTGAACCACTACATGAACTATCAGCATTACATAGCCATCACCTGAACCACAACATGAACTGTCAGTGTTACATAGCCATCAACTGAACCACTACATGAACTACCAGTGTTACATGGCCATCAACTGAACCACTACATGAACTGTCAGTATTACATAGCCATCACCCGAACCACTGCATGAACTGCCAGTGTTACATGGCCATCAATAGAACCACTACATGAACTGTCAGTGTTACATAGCCATCACCTGAAGCACTACATCAACTGCCAGTGTTACATGGCTATCAACTGAACCACTACATGAACTATCAGCATTACATAGCCATCACCTGAACCACAACATGAACTGTCAGTGTTACATAGCCATCAACTGAACCACTACATAAACTGCCAGTGTTACACGGCCATCAACTGAACCACTACATGAACTGCCAGTGTTACATAGTCATCAACTGAACCACTACATGAACTGTCGGTATTACATGGCCATCAATTGAACCACTACATGAACTGTCAGTATTACATAGCCATCAACTGAACCACTACATGAACTGCCAATGCCACATGGCCATCAATTGAACCACTACATGAACTGTCAGTGTTACATGGCCATCAACTGAACCACTACATGAACTGTCAGTATTACATAGCCATCACCTGAACCACTGCATGAACTGCCAGTGTTACATGGCCATCAACTGAACCACTACATGAACTGTCAGTGTTACATGGCCATCAACTGAACCACTACATGAACTGTCAGTGTTACATAGCCATCAACTGAACCACTACATGAACTACCAGTGTTACATGGCCATCAACTGAACCACTACATGAACTGTAAGTGTTATATAGCCATCACCTGAAGCACTACATGAACTGCCAGTGTTACATGGCTATCAACTGAACCACTACATGAACTGTCAGCATTACATAGCCATCACCTGAACCACAACATGAACTGTCAGTGTTACATAGCCATCACCTGAACCACTACATGAGCTACCAGTGTTACATGGCCATCAACTGAACCACTACATGAACAGCCAGTGTTACATGGCCATCAACTGAACCACTACATGAACTGCCAGTGTTACATGGCCATCAACTGAACCACTACATGAACTGCCAGTGTTACATAGCCATCAACTGAACCACTACATGAACTGTCGGTATTACATGGCCATCAACTGAACCACTACATGAACTGCCAGTGTTACATAGCCATCAACTGAATCACTACATGAACTGTCGGTATTACATGGCCATCAGCTGAACCACTACATGAACTGTCGGTATTACATGGCCATCAACTGAACCACTACATGAACTGTCGGTATTACATGGCCATTAACTGAACCACTACATGAACTGTCGGTATTACATGGCCATCAACTGAACCACTACATGAACTGTCGGTATTACATGGCCATCAACTGAACCACTACATGAACTGTCGGTATTACATGGCCATCAACTGAACCACTACATGAACTGTCGGTATTACATGGCCATCAACTGAACCACTACATGAACTGTCGGTATTACATGGCCATCAACTGAACCACTACATGAACTGTCGGTATTACATGGCCATCAACTGAACCACTACATGAACTGTCGGTATTACATGGCCATCAACTGAACCACTACATGAACTGTCGGTATTACATGGCCATCAACTGAACCACTACATGAACTGTCGGTATTACATGGCCATCAACTGAACCACTACATGAACTGTCGGTATTACATGGCCATCAGCTGAACCACTACATGAACTGTCGGTATTACATGGCCATCAACTGAACCACTACATGAACTGTCGGTATTACATGGCCATCAACTGAACCACTACATGAACTGTCGGTATTACATGGCCATCAACTGAACCACTACATGAACGAGGGTAATTCCTGCTGGCCCATCCCAATTCAAAATATTTCTGTTCATTAATTATTCTTCCTCGACTTTACTGTTAAGGAAGCTCGAGGTTTTTTCATTTCACAACAAGGCCTGACATGGATAAAGAAAATGAAAAGATGAATACCAAATTAATCTGACGAATCTTCAAAGTAAACATGCCAGTATGTGTATGTGTATGTGTTTGTGTATGTGTATGTGCCCTAAGTTGATTCTAGAAATCTGTTTTCCGTCCATCAACTGTCCACACATCAACAACGTGTATTGTTTCATTTTTTGATACTGCAATTCGAGTAATTTGTTACCTTTTAATTTCCCTTTTAAACTGTTGTGTCACTGTGGACGATGTCTTGGTTCAGCTGACCAGTAAACAACTGCCCCGTCTCCATCAACGCCCATTGACCAATCGTACCGTTAACAGCGAGACATATTTCTGACACTCAGACTGATAAAACAATTCAATGATAGTTCTGGCGCCCATGTATGGTTAACCTTTGGTTAAACTATGTCAAGAAAACATTCAATACGTTGCCCTCTCTAAAAAAAAAAAGGTGTAATTGACTGTCATATCTTTGAAGTTCGAATCCTAGTTTATTTTATCTTATCTCTTCTGGTATTACTTGACGGTATCAGATTTTGTGTTAAATTTTGGACTGACCGAGTGAATGGAAGCGAAACGGAAGGGTAAAGTGTATTAGTGAGGGCCTTCAGTCAACATGTTGGATTGACACATCAGATTGTCATGAAAGACCTCACGCGACCTCACATGACCAATTGGCCAAATTGTTTCACGCCCATGGGGAATGCACGCTGCTCTGCTGTTCAGTATATCATTATATCTAAAACAAAAACAAAAAATGTCCGTTGACAGTGCAAAAGATAAACAAAGAATACAAAGAGGAAACAAGGAATGCAATGATGAAGAAAATAGAGATAAATGATAAGGAAGTCACTCTCGTGTGCAAAGAAAGGTAGAACTGGCTGACTCAGTCCGCAAGCTTGTTGTGTTGTGGAGAGGAAGGGGAGGCGAGTTGGCTGCTGGGAGATCGTACTCACCAACACCTTCAGTCAAACTGAACTGCGCATTTGATAGCAGAGGCATGGGCGCCTGGCCAAGTTAGGAGTACTCACAGTGGAGGAAGTGCAGTGGGAAGATAGCCGGTGACCGTAGACGCTGTCGACGCCGTATTGTGTGTCCACCAGAGACAAACGGGTGAGTTTTTTCTTGCCTTATTTTCCATAGAAAATCAATGTAGATGTATGTAGACACAACTGCAATACACAACAAATGAAATGTAAACAAACAAAACAAAAAACAAAAACTACCGTATTTCTTGTAGATTGATTGTGTCCAATGGTCGGACAATGCAATGGAATGGACGAGGAAATGCGTGAAGTCATTGGCCGAGTTTATAAGAATCTCTAGATCGTGTCTATACATTGTAATGGAACCCGTAACTCATTGATGGTATTAGGAATAATTTTTATCATTTTTTTCACATAAAGATGCGAGAATAAAAGACGTAGAGATCATTAGTCGTAGAAAATGACAGAGAGAGAGAGAGAGAGAGAGAGAAAGAGGGAGGAAGAGAGAAAGAAAGAGAGGGATAGAGAGTAAACCTTAATCTAGCCAAGAGGATACATAAGAGAATATTCTAGAATGCACAGGAAGTGTGAGTGTGTGTGTCTAGGGGGGGGGGGGGGGGGGAGGTAGAAATTGCCGGGTGAATCTGCAAAATGTCAAGGTTTGAATAAGAATTCTTTCCCACCCCACCCCACCCTTCTGTCTCTCCATCTCTGTCTCTCTCATTCCTCTCTTATTTATAAATAGAATTACCGAAAAAATCTGTTTTGATAAATTCGGGGACAGGAGTTTTCGTATGTTTTATGTGACGACAACCTGGGTCTGTTGATACTGTCGACGTCTGTAAGATTTGAAGCGTGTGGGCTAAGTATTAACGGAGGAGTAGGCTAACATAGCCTCCAAAGTTCACTTTTATAATAATAGATTTGCTCTACTTATCTTTTAAAAAGATGTTGCTCCTCTGTTCCGTGTGTCAACAAAGACCAAGCGAGTTATGAAACGATTCCACTATTTCGTCATCAGTAGCGAATATTGCATTTTTATTTCTTCATTGTTGTTGGTGGTGGAGTGTATGTGTGTGTGTGTGTGTGTGTGTGTATGTGTGCAAGTGTAAGTGTAAGTGTAAGGCAACACAAACTGTAATTTCCCCTGCTTCTGTCTCCCCTCTAGTTAACCATTATGAAATGCTACCGCTGTCGTCCTTTTCCTGTGTTAAATGATGAACTACAAAAACTTCTAGCAGTTTCCATCATATCATTTTGTTTGTTCACAGATGAGGGTCAGGACTGTCATCTGTGTCATCGCTTTGATCATCATGCCTTGCATTGGTGTGGCAAGCACACACACAGGTACTGTCTAATTGTCTCATAGTCTCATTGTCTCATAGTCTCATAGTCTCATTGTCTCATAGACTCATTTTCTCATTGTCTATGACTCATAGTCTCATTGTCTCATACTCTCATACTCTCATAGTCTCATTGTCTCATTGTCTCATTGTCTCATAGTCTATGACTCATAGTCTCATTGTCTCATACTCTCATACTCCCATAGTCTCATTGTCTCATTGTCTCATTGTCTCATAGTCTCATTGTCTCATTGTCTCATACTCTCATAGTCTCATTGTCTCATTGTCTCATTGTTTCATAGTCTCATTGTCTCTTACTCTCATAGTCTCATTGTCTCATAGTCTCATTGTCTCATTGTCTCATAGTCTCATTGTCTCATTGTCTCTTACTCTCATAGTCTCATTGTCTCATAGTCTCATTGTCTCATAGTCTCATTGTCTCATTGTCTCATTGTCTATGACTCATAGTCTCATTGTCTCATACTCTCATAGTCTCATTGTCTCATAGTCTCATTGTCTCATAGTCTCATAGTCTCATTGTCTCATAGTCTCATTGTCTCATTGTCTCATAGTCTCATTGTCTCATAGTCTCATTGTCTCATAGTCTCATTGTCTATGACTCATAGTCTCATTGTCTCATACTCTCATAGTCTCATTGTCTCATAGTCTCATGGTCTCGTAGTCTCATTGTCTCATTGTCTCATAGTCTCATAGTCTCATTGTCTCGTAGTCTCATTGTCTCATTGTCTCATAGTCTCATTGTCTCATTGTCTTATTGTCTCATTGTTTCGTAAGCTCATTGTCTCATTGTCTCATTGTTTCATTGTCTCATAGTCTCATTGTCTCATTGTCTCATTGCCTCATTGTCTCATTGTCTCATTCTTTCATTGTCTCATTGCCTCATTGACTCATTGACTCATTGTCTCATTGTCTCATAGTCTCATTGTCTCATTGTCTCATTGTCTCGTAGTCTCGTAGTCGCATTGTCTCATTGCCTCATTGTCTCATTGTTTCATAGTCTCATTGTCTCATAGTCTCATAGTCTCATAGTCTCATTGTCTCATTGTCTGTCTCATTGTCTCCTAGTCTCATAGTCTCATTGGCTCATAGTTTCATTCTCTCTTTGTCTCATTGTCTCATTGTCTCATTATCTCCTAGTCTAATAGTCTCATTGTTTCATAGTCTCATTGACTCATTGTCTCCTAGTCTCATAGTCTCCTAGTCTCATAGTCTCATTGTCTCATTGTCTCCTAGTCTCATAGTCTCATAGTCTCATTGTTTCATAGTCTCATAGTCTCATAGTCTCATTGTTTCATAGTCTCATAGTCTCATAGTCTCATTGTTTCATAGTCTCATTGACTCATTGCCTCCTTGTCTCATAGTCTCATTGTCTCTGTCACGAGTGGAGTGAGCGAGATTCAACTATTACGGGGGCATGGAAGCGTAGGATTGACTCACGGGATAGTGAGGCTGCTCACCTATATTGACTTCTGTTAGTTAACGTTGAAGCGTGCATGTTGTGAGTGAAGTTGAGGCGTAGTAGAGGCAAAATCTGAATAGTCAGATCACTGCAAGTTAAGGAGTCCAAGGGGACAGACGTGAGATCAGAGGCAGTCGGGAGATTGTGTGTTTTCCAGTGATGACTGGTAGGTTGAACTGTGATTGATAATTATGATGATTGATGTACTAGATTCTCCTATGACCATGATGTAAATAAGTTATATGTGAGGACTGTGAAAGTCATTGATTACTGTGTATAGAGATGTGCGCAATGAGCGATAGATGTAAGTTAGGATCATGGGTCCGTAGCGAGTCTGAGTACGGTGTAACACGGTGGAGGTGTGTTACCGTAAGATGTGTGGTGAGTGAAATGTGGACTATTGTGAGTACGCTTGATGGTTCGTAATGAGTGGTGAAGTGGATAGTAATTGTGTGGTGTATTACAGATGTAATGTTATTTTTATAGGTGCCGGGGTCGGGCAGAGAAGCCACCCGCGGTGAGCGGACTTGTGCCGGGGTTGGGCAGAAGGCTACCCACAGGCCGCCTGAGTGAAGCTGTCGCGCAGGACAGCGGGAGCACATGAGTCGTGGCAGTCTGGCCACAGACAGGGACGTTGTTATTGTCCTTATTGCTATTCAAATGTTAATGTGCTATTACGATGTTAATGTGCTATTAAGATGTTAAGGTGCCATTGAGAATATAATGTGCTATTGAAATAGTAATGTGCTGTTAAGACCTCGAGGGGAGATTGAGATACGGAGATTAGGTTGAGCCGGAGCCAACAAGAGAGGCCAGCAAGTAATATATATATATAGATGTGAGGCTGAGGCCAGAGCATATTTTAGAAAGTATTATTGGGTTGTGGACCCGTAGAGGAATGAATGTCGGGGATACTGACCATTGTATGATATTTGAATTGAATAATGTAATGCACGTATATCTTTATTTTTATGTATAATAAATGTGTGAGTCTGTTTGGTTGTTCTGTTAAGTGTTATACTTGTTCGTTCGTGATTGTTGTCCTGTCATAATTATTACATTTCCCAGTCTGGGATTTGTGACAGTCTCATTGTCTCACACCCATGGCAAATATTATGGTCAGGTGCTCGTAGACAGAAATTTCTGTCACAGAGACCAGACCTGTCGATGGATTAGTAGACAGACGAACAGACAGACTAACAGGCAGGCAAGCAGGAACGCAGGCAGATAGATGGACAGACAGACAGACAGAAAGACTGACAGACAGAAAGATAAATAGACTGAGGAATGCACGGATGGATGAGTGGATGGATGAATGGATGGATGGATGGACGGATGGATGGAGGGATGGATAGTTGGATGGATGGATGGAAGGATGGATGGGTGGATACATGGATTTTTTGCTAAAGATTTTCTCCTTCGTTGTGGACCAGCGGTTCTCAACCTTTTCAGGCAATTGCCTCCTGGTGCCCCAAATTTTCTTTCACACCCCTCTCCCCCCATCTTGCCTCCTTCCCAGCTTACCCCACCCTTACATGCAACCAAAAATGCACAGACTAAATATATTTATTTATTTTTTAAAATGATATTTGACTCACTAATTAGCCAGACATTATAAACAAAAATAGAAAATATCCTTTTTTTTAAAATGATATTTGACTCACTAATTAGCCAGACATTATAAACAAAAATAGAAAATATCCTTTTTTTTAAAGTGATATTTGACTCACTAATTAGCCAGACATTATAAACAAAAATAGAAAATATCCTTTATCAAATGTACCAACAATTGACTGAGTCCGTTCATAAAACCCATACTCATGTACTGTCACCATGTCGGTGACTTTCCCGTGGTTGGTGTGCTATGCTTTTACACATTTGAAGCCTGTTTCTCTGTCTTGGAGATGTATTTAGGGCCGCACCCGATCCTTTTTATACAAAATTTAAAAACGTGGAGGAAAAGGTCACTAGACCGAGAAGGAACGTCTTCCCAGTGGGAGGAATAAATGTTATCCCAAAAACTTTGTCGTTCTCTTGTTTGAAAATGACTTGACCCTCGATGCAGTGCTGGAAATCTAGCAATTTTTCTTGCAAATGCCTGGGCGTCATAAGGGCATCGTAACCATTAGGTCCTTAACCCAATCAAGTATACGCAGATCTTGCAGGTCTTGAAATCGCCTACGCATTACTTTGCCAAGTTGGTAAGATGTATGGAAGTAGAAACAGATCGATAATGTCGGTGTCGTGGCCAAACCTTGTCTCTCGGAAATGTTTCAATTGTTTTTTTTCGGCTTTTCAACCCAGAATGCGAAATGCACCGGCCATAGCAATGTTGACCTGTACATAATAAAATTTTGAGATGGGAATAATTGTTCATGCCCATTTCTCGCCTCTGTCGTGCACAAACGGTCAAGACGCCACTGACCAATGGCCTGCTGATGTGTGTTTGTGTGTGTGGGGGGGGGGGGGGGGAGAGAATTCTGGAAGGAATTTGGGAAACGGCTCTAACCAGACGATTTTTTTTCTTTTATAATCAAATTGTGTCTGGTGCAGAGAATGGCAGAGACGGCAGATGGGAGAAATACGCCATCAGTTTTGACGGGATGACCTTTACCCTGGGCCATTTTGGATGAGATCGATGGTTCGTAACTAGGCACGCGCTCAGCGATGTTTAATATAACATACTGCAAACGCCGAAACTTTCTCCCTTGAATATATTTAGAAGTTCATCTCTGTAAAAGAATGTGAATATTATTTACGTCTTCCTGAACATTTTCTTTTTTTTGCATTCCAGCTGTAGGGCGGGATTATTAAAAGAACACAATCAAAGCCAGGATAGCGGAAGTAAAAATAAATCACGGCTTAATCTGGTAGAGCTACGATCATAAATGGAAAACAGGAAAAGGGACAACATGTAAACAGAACACAGGACACAGAGGGCTGCATTAGGAGATCACCTTCTTCACAATAGGTTTGGGGTTATGTCTGGGATCTGATCGCGGGTCTGGTGTTGGAATGGCACTTGGTTTGGGGACGCAGTTAGTGGATTCAGAGCTGTTTATCCTCATAGCTCATTTCATCAGTTAAACTGGTTTTTGAAAGAGAAATATGACTTGTGCAGATGTAAGTGGCAGCACGCGGTACTCCTTCCTAAAACCACCTTAGGATTGGTGTCGCTGCCTTGTTTCGCTTTTTATGTCTGACATTGATAGTTTGCCGAGTATTTAAATTTGGCAAAGTTTACAGAACTGTACTAAATTGTGCTGTGTTCATTTTTGTGGCACCTTTCACGATCCTAAACATCTAGACATCACCTTTGATCGTACAATTTTCCTCAGCAAATATGATTGTGGACAGTGTGGTCCAGAACGTCAGGAGAGGAATTAGCGTTTTCAGAGTTATAGCAAACGCCAGTATACAGCAGAGTGTTTTGTTTGTGATGGTGCATCTAGTGGTTCTCTCCACTCTCGTCTATGGTTTAGGATGCCTTATCCTTTCACAGACTCATACTGGCAAGTTGAAACGGTTGCAGAATGAGGCGATACGAGCAGTGGTGGGGTGCACGAAGGAATCACCCATTGTGTGTTTTCTCCTGGACTTGCCGAGTGTCAGGGTGCGTCACAAACTGGCTCAGGTGAGGACATGGAATTACCCTGTGGTCGCTGTAGAGAAGGAGCGCTTCTGCACCATGCATTGGGAGACTCTTAAGGGGGCAAGACTCAAACGTGGGAAGTCTTGAATGGTGGCAGCCGATGAATCTCTCAGTCTGGTGTGCAATACTGAGGACATCAATAAAGGAAAAGAATGGGTTCAGCTTTGCCCCGACGAAAGACGCCTCACTATGGTGATAATCACTCTGGGACGAATATGCCGGAAATGGAATTCTGGTTCCACTGAGTTTGAGGTCAGGAAGTTCATACATGACAACCCGCCATAAAGCGATTTTGTCCTCTTTACAAATGGATCCGTCAACCGTGACAACAAGAGTGGATGGGGCTTGTGGCATACAGGGTAGGTCAGCCCATGGGGAATGGGTCTGGTGCATACAAAGTCACTATGCCTAGGATGCGGATGGAGGCAGGGGCTGTTACTGAGGGGTTCTGTTAGCTTGCGGCCCAGCAGCTGAGCACATATCGTGCTGTCATCGTCTCCGGCAGCAACATGCTCCGGCGAGAATGACTTTATATCTTACAAGGTGTCACCACCCTGTCCTTCACACGGATGTACTACCTAGGCCACGCTGGTCTTAGAGGCCATGAGGCAGCCAATCTACTCGACGAAAACGCTGCTGCCAGTGGGGATCTGCAGCATGTCAGGATAGAGCTCACGAGTGGAAGAAGATACTGAGGTGACCCCCCCCCCCCATTACTAGAATGACTGAGGCAGGGTACAGGCGGGGTGAGGGAAGGATGTGTGACAAGGCCGGACGAACCCCACAAATATGGACCCAGCTGGCCACTGGGACAGTTAGCAGAATGACCATCTAATGGATACTGGAGTGGGGATACAGCAGCACTTATGGGAATGTCTGATGTGCTAGGATTCTGGTTCCCATCAATCAATCAGTTCATTTTTATATATTGTAGTACACGATGTTTTCTCTCGGAGATCTTAGACTGCTGTGTTTTTTCTTTTGTTTGTTTGTTTTTTCTTCGTTAACCAGCAATTTGTACTGCATTCATTGTTACGATTAGAACCTTCTTTCCGTTTAAGAAAAATGCTGCAGTATTGTGGAATATTCTGTACAATGCATTAGACTTTTACAAACTTAATCCTTACTCAACATATCCACAGGATAACTATTGTACTTCTGTACTCTCGCCAAGCACCAGTCTTCGACACTTTTTTTTTTCTTTTACGTGTCTTTCGAAACTACCACTTTCATGTGTAAAATGTTACACTTATGATGGTGTTATGAACAGAAAGCTATACAAGGAATTCACCACTGGAAGACAGCCTCTGTGCCTTAACAATAAAAATGTGTGTATTAACAAAGATATACAAAACATTGTTCAACCCAGAGCACTCTTGTCATTTATGCGGAAGGGTCTGCAGGGCAAAAATAGGACATCAGTCACATGAGAAGCCATAAGTCATGAAAGAACAGTCTTTCCATTCTGTCCTCTGTGTCCTTTAGTTCTCTTTATTGTCCATGTGTTGAAATTCTCAACAATTTCTGTTCTTTATTCCTCTGGTGTTGTTAAGGTCATCATCATACCTGGTGGACGAACTATTATTTACAAAACATTGTTCAAAAACAAAAACCTATAACCTCAATGACCCATTGAAGTTGCATCTCAACCAAAAGGACTGTGTGCATACTTCCGGTAGTACCGAAAATTAGGCTTGTTTCGCTTCAGGTATTACCGTATTTTGTGGCGTGGTCCAAATAGAAGAAGGCATGGCACAAAAACATCACACAGTCACCATCATGGTTGTTATACCCATGGTCGCCATCTTGAATGTTGGTTCTCAGTCGTCTACATGACGGGCCTCAATAGGTTTGGCCCAAATTGCTTGAAACTTTCACACAAAAATATTTTTCAACTCAACATGTTTTCAGAGGATTTTTGGAAACATTTTTAAAAATTTACTGTGCAAAGAAATTTTAGTGCAGAAGGAGAATTTAAAGCTCGAAAAAGAGCGGCCTGGGGCAGTTTTGGCAATAGCAGAGAATTATCCATGGATGAAAAACTTATCATTATATCTCTCCACGGACAAAGCTTCAATCAGTACATCATCCCAACAGCTGCAAATGGCTGCCAAACCTGGTCCCTGACAATTAGCAGCAGATTAAACAATTCAGAAACATGCAAAGAGCAATGAAAAGAAAATCTTCAAACTAAAAGTGAAGGATAAAATCTCTCACATTCAGACTCAAAACCATTGAGGAATTTAAACGACAAAGATGGAAGTTTGGCCGGCCATGTGGGAAGAGTGAAGACACCAGATGGACGGCAAGACGTTGCACTGAATGGAGCACTAGGAAAGGAAAGAGAACAAGAGGGCGCCACGAGACACAGTGAAGAGATGATAAATATTGTACAGACAGGTGGAGAGACATGGACAGGACGGACAGATCAAAAAGGAGAATGAAATCTCAGGTCCGTGTATGGAGATCATTGGAGGAGGGCCCTAACCCACATCCTGCAGTGGACGGACAATGTTTTCTCTAACACCTGCCGTTCAATTCTTCTTTTACTCTTTTTATGACATCCAATCAGCATCCGCCATTCAAAATAAGGGAGGTAATGTTTAAAACAAGAAGAACACAGAAAATCTGTGAAGTCACAGCAAGGTATGGAATGTACAACTCTGTCTCTCTCTCTCTCTCTCTCTCTCTCTCCTCTTTCTCTCTCTCTCTCTCTCTCTCTCTCTCTCTTTCTCTCTTTCTCTCTCTCTCTCTCTCTCTCTCTCTCTCTCTCTCTCTCTCTCTCTCTCTCTCTTTTTGCCACAGTTTAAGTCTTCAAGGAACATACAGTCTTGGTCTCGTTCTACGGTTTATCGAGAAACTCGATTTCGATGTTAATTCACAGGTCACATTTCCATTGCACACCGCGATAGAATAGGTATAGTTGGACATACAGATTTCAGTAACAAGCTTACTTGATGCGCTCAAGTTGAAACGTTTTACATCCCCCCCCCCCTCTCCCATATGGACAGTAGCGTGATGGCAGCAAACATTGATGACCCCACCTTTCCACTCTCCCAACAAACTGTTTGCCTCCATAGCTGAGATGGATGAAATCTTCAAGAAGTGTCCAGCATGACACTGTAGCGGCGAAGGGGGATAACAATACATGACCCTGGGACATAAAAATACAAATGGCTGACAATTTATTACGTAATATCAAAATAGGCACTACATTGTGGTGAACATTCATCTCTTTGCTGAAGGAAATTGTCATTTTCCTTCCCTGTCTTTCTCTTTTATGTTTTCTGTCATTAGCTCCCTTCTTCTTAAAATCCTAGACTTTTAAAAATAATTATTTTGTTCAATTATCCCAGGGTTAGGGTTATTATTTATTACTCGATGCTTTCCTACATCCTACATACACCTTTTGTGGGGGTGTGTGGGGGGTGGGGGCATATTTTGACTTTGCTTTACGCTGCGACCCCATAGTGTTTCTGTGGTCTTTATAATATCTGATCAAGCACAAGTAAACAAGTTATTGTGACATTCCAATAAAAAACAAAATTGTTCATTGATGTGTTTTCTTCTGTTTTAGCTATCTGCACCTTAGGAGACCACGAGTACAACACTGGCGACATGTGGCACCCAAAACTGATCCCTTATGGAGAAAACACTTGCATCAATTGTACCTGTTTACATGTAAGTCAAATCTTTCATTTGTACAGATTGTCTCTCTTGTGGTAAATTTGATCGACATACATGTGGGTAAGTTTGATTAACATAGGTAAATTTGATTGACATAGGTAAGTTTGCCTGACTTAGGTAAATTTGGTTGACATAGATAAGTTTGCCTAACGTAGGTAAATTTGATTGACATTGGTGAATTTGATTGAAATTGATAAATTTGATCGACATAGGTAAATTTGATTGACATTGGTAAATTTGATTGTCATTAGTAAGTTTGATTGACATTGGTGAATTTGTTTGACATCGGTAAGTTTGATTGACATTGGTAAGTTTGATTGACATTGGTAAGTTTGATTGACATAGGTAAATTTGATTGACATTGGTAAATTTGATTGACATTGGTAAGTTTGATTGACATTGGTAAATTTGATTGACATTGGTAAGTTTGATTGACATAGGTAAATTTGATTGACATTGGTAAATTTGATTGACATTGGTGAATTTGATTGAAATTGATAAATTTGATTGACATATGTAAATTTGATTGACATTGGTAAATTTGATTGACATTGGTAAGTTTGATTGACATTGGTAAGTTTGATTGACATTGGTAAGTTTGATTGACATTGGTAAATTTGATTGACATTGGTAACTTTGATTGACATTGCTGAATTTGATTGAAATTGATAAATTTGATTGACATAGGTAAATTTGATTGACATCGGTAAATTAGATTGACATTACTAAGTTTGATTGACATTGGTGAATTTGTTTGACATAGGTAAATTTGATTGACATTGGTAAGTTTGATTGTCATTGGTCAGTTTGATTGACATATAGGTAAGTTTGATTGTCATTGGTAAGTTTGATTGACATTGGTAAGTTTGATTGACATTGATAAGTTTGATTGACATTGATAAGTTTGATTGACATTGGTAAGTTTGATTGACATAGGTAAGTTTGATTGACATTGGTAAATTTGATTGGCATTGGTAAATTTGATTGACATTGGCAAGTTTGATTGACATTGGCAAGTTTGATTGACATTGGTAAGTTTGATTGACATGCAGCTGTAAACACCTTTGCTTTGGCATACTTCACTGGAAGAGGTGTTTCCGTCCTCGGATTGGGCTGGTCCATAGTATACGTGCCATCACTAGCAGTACGAGATCAGTAACCTCAATGTCTGCCAGCATATGCCGATAACCAATCCCAAACTGGTAGATTTTGTAGGCATGCCAAAATAATGTTCTTAAATTCTCACAGGGAAAAGCCACTAGAGACAAGGTGCTATGTCAGGGTTAGATTTTGTAGTGGATAAAACTTTTTGTCCTTCCAGAAAGAGAGTGGTGGCCCATGATTTATGAGACCTGGCATTGTCATGAAGCAGAAGTGACTGAAAATACCTAAATCTTCTTGCTTGTTTGTAGTGGATAAAAAAAAAACGTTCGGAACTAGAGGTTAACATGCTGGCCAGAGGTCACCAGAGTTTTCTTAGGCAAAATATCAATTTGGCATTGGCATGACTTTGGAAGAAAATAGAATTGTGAAAACTTGACCCTGCATTTGATTGGCATTGCATGCCATAAACAAACTGATAGACATTTGATCTCCAGTGACCATATCAACTGCCAATCTCTTTGAGCCGTAGGTTTCAAACACAGGAACATCTCAGCTTCTCTTGTGTTTCTTCCTCGGGATGAGCGATGACGTCATCCATTTTGCACACAGCTCTTTAAGATGCAGTTCATTGCATGAAGCATCACTTCATTAAGATATTTATTTGTGGGACATCCTCACCTGGTCAACATGACATTGCATTTAGGGCCATCTGACTTAAGGTCATCTTGAAATCTTCTTTGCCTTCTTTGAACAATCTAAACCAGCTACAAACTGTAACGAGGAAACAAAATGACGTCACAACCTGGTACAAATTAAAAAAAAAAAATTCTCAGGATGGCGGAGATTCAGGATTGTGAAAATGTAAAATTTTATGTTCTTCTTTATTCAGATCAATTTTTTTTTTTCAGTCACAAAGCAGAAGAAGCCATTGGTATTACATTGTTGCACATAATAATATACTGGTCGGAGAACAAAGCACCCCAGAGGTGCGGGTTTGAGAACTTCCCACTTGTAGGTGACACAAAATCTGTAGCTTAAGAGAGGAGATACAGGGCGATGTGACTTTCAAAATATGAAAGTTAATGAATATTTTGAGGTTCATATTAATTTTTTGCATAGGGAATAAAATCTGAGCACCTTACATTTTCTTCATCTCCTAAACCGGGAATCTGTGGTATGGACACGCTGAAGCTGTCATCTGTACTCAGATCTGATTGCATCTGGGGAAATTTATATAAAACTTGACCGATGCCGAGAGTTAGAACCATTTTGATGTTGAAGTTTCTACTGACATTATTTTCATGTCTGCCACTAGAGACGTAATAATGTGTTTAGAAAAGAAAGCTGATGCTCCGTAGTAATAGCCTGCCATTGTCCAGTGTTTGACCTGGTGTGCCATCACCTGTTAATACCTTGTTTAGGGCGGTGACGTGCAGTGTGTGGGAGTGGATTGTCCCAAGCCAGACTGTGCAGATCCAATTGTTATCCCTGGAGTTTGCTGCCCTACCTGTAATGGTAAGACTGTGCCAAATTTATAGCTAGTGCATTTTCCCCATTTTGCTCGTCTACAAAATTGTATGGAGGAATAAAAAAAAATGTGATAATAAATGAATTTAGCAAAAACTATTTAATGTCGTCTGGATTGTAGCCAAATCGTCTATCGCGGACAAAGTTTTAATTTTCTTTTTTTTTTTTTTTCTTGCTTTTTCAAGCTAGAATGCGGAACTACATCGACCATTACTATATTGGTTGATCTGTACATAATAAAATTTTGCGATAGGACCAAATTTTTTAACGCCTGACATGCCCACCCATACGTGATCTTCATTATACTATTATCGTTATAGTTTTGCACCTTTGCTTGATTTCATGCATGAATGATTTAATTTATTGTTCATGGAGCTTACACAAGAAGAAGGAAAATACCATCTGGTCTGCTAACTTAGACTAAACATCTGGACATTTGAACAGTTGCTCACCATGGATTTGTCTACAACTCATATTTATTTCCATCACAGCCAAGAGACAAGATGATAGAGACCATCTGAAGCAGCTGCCAGGCTGTACATTTCATGGTGCACACTACCAGGATGGTGAAGTGTTCCCTTCCAGTAAAACAGCTTTGAAGCCAAAATATGACAACCAATGTGTCCTTTGCACTTGTTATGTAAGTATCACACTATAAGTAGCCAAAACAAACAAACACCATCTATGTTAATTGAGAACAAAAGACTCGACCACTTCAACTCCCAATATTCTGTATCCTTTGATGTTTATGTCCATTGATGTAACAAAAAATGAATGTGACCCATTTCCGGGTATAAAAATGTCCACAGGGCTAATCTAGTGCATTCTTGCAGCAGATCGCAGATATTGTAGAAATGCTGTAGGCACTTCCATCCATGTTTGTTACGAATAGCTGCATTTTTCTTTGTTTTTTTTTTTAGGTGCGTCAGGCGGACTTGGGGAGGTGGGAGCGGGGGGGGGGGGGGGTTAGAGAAGGAGGGCATGTCCAAACTGTTCAAGTAACAAATACAAAGTAGCATTTGCTCCACAAACTTTCATACAGAAAGGCGAAACAAATTGACAGAAGTTTTTTTTTTTTTTAATTTTTGCACTCTTGGCACTGACTGGCAGGGAACAAGAAATGAAAATGACACCACACAAGCTAATTTAAATTATGTTTAAGTTCAAAAGATAAAAAATGTGGAGGACACAAAGATGAAATTTTAATGACTAAAAAAAAAAAAGAATCTGCTACAAAAAATACACTGACTGATATTGTTTTAGTGCCCTCTGTCGGTGTAGCAGGCCAGATTATACCCGCGTCAGACTATACCCGGGGTATACATTGGCCTAGCCCTGGAGAATACTTTGGGCTAGGCCAGACTACATCCACCCCCCCCCCCCAGTCCAGATTATAACCCCCCCCCCCCTCCCCTATTCTTTTCTTTAAACAAGTCAAGACCACAGTTTATTTCAACCTTAGTTTGAATTGTTCACTATCACTGTCACCAGGTATCATAAGTATTGTAGCATACATTCTGGACTTGTAAATTAAGATACATTTAAGAGGAAATGAACAGACATTAAAAGGCATTGATATACAAAAGGATTGAAAATCCATTCAATTTGATACGATTAAACTTTAACACAAGTTTTACTTGTGTCCGTTGCTATTATTATTGTTTTTTTGTGTTTTTTTTTTAAAATTAGTTGTCAATTTTTGTTGTTTGGCACCGCTGACACACACTTAGTGGCAATGTATGAAATAAAATTATAAGACTCGTAAAGTCATCTGAATTTTATTTTAATTTTTGAAAATCAGAAATATGCTCAATATGTCAGAACAATTAGATCTACATGCAAAGGTTACAATGATGCAGAGCCAGAGACAAAAGGCTGGAAAAGAACATACATTAAAAAACAACAACAAAAAAAACATTGTAATAACCCAAGTGACAGATGGTGCAATTACATCATCCAGCAGAAATTTGATACTTCACATAAAACTAAATAAACTAAATTTTAATTTTTTCACATGATGAATTCCTCCAGTCCAGATCCAGTTTAACCGTTGCAGAATGCTAACCAGTAATATACAATAATAACAATACGAACACCAAATCATCTTATTTACACTTGAAAATAAAGAGAAATATCAAGATCAGAACCATCATCATCTTGGAATAATATAAAGATAAGAAGGAATGTAAAAATCACCTACACATCATTCCATAATCTATATTACTTTATTAGCAGCAATGTTTGTATATCAACGACACATCTTATCTATTATTTTTAAAAAACTCGCTTTTTTTGTAAAAGCCGTAGCTCGGCTATCTGTGCACCAATCGAGCTCAAATTTTGCATACAAATTTCTTTTGGTCTGAAGTTGATTCCTTGCTACACTCATTGCTGAACACTCTCCGTAAGTATTTTTTTGAACTACGCAAATTTGCATTTGTTCCAAATAAATACCATCCGGGCGTGAGTTTTTATGTGGCATGACGTCACTGAATTTGCGCTCCACCGTGCGATCTCAACGTCCGGTTCCCCAAATTTGAAACCGTGCTTCCGAGTCCATCCATAACATTCGTGGTTCTTGCTGCACTTTGCTGTGCCAACGATCAAGTAATGCTCCCTCCATTGCAGCCACCCCCAGACCTACCCCCCCCCCCCCCGCGAATTTCGCGGGTTCAATACTTGTATATATATGTAAGTAAAGACAATTGTTTATTTCAGTCATAGTTTAATTTTTTTTTTATCAATGTCATTAGGCATCATAGTAATACATACGTACATACATTCCCTGGCTCCCGTAAATCATAATACAATTTAGAGGAAAAAACATGCATTAATACGTATTGATATACAATGGGTTGAATATCCATTCATACTGTTATGATTCAGCTTTTACCCTTCTTTCACCCACGTTCGTTGTCATGTTGTAGTTGTGTTTGTACTTGGCTGCCGGTGAGTAAAACTTGAATTGTATTGTTGGTTTGACACTGACACACACTTAGTCGCAATGGATGAAATAATTAACGGACATAAAAATGAAGTCATTTTAGAGATTTTTGTGTGCAAATATACAGTTGTTAAAGCTTTGGAAGGTAAAGACGGACACGGTCATTTTTTTTTATTACATATATTTCGCTCTCGAGTGACACGCCCTTATTCACTATGTTACGAACCACAATCCAGCCAAACCAGCGACAACCGAAACTTTTTTATACAATTCGAATTGATAACTTTTTTATTTACTATCAATAGACGCGAGTGAAATTAATCTTATATCAGTTTGAATGGATAATCAACCCATTTGTGTATCAATGCATTTTAATGCATGTTTATTTCCACTGAAATGTATCACGATTTACAAGAGTCAAGAATGTATGTATGAATGCCAATTTAAATTAAAACTGAAATAAACTGTTATTTTTTATTTCCTCTAAATTGTATTATGACTTTTGGGTGTTAAGAATGTGTTCATGTATGTATTAATATGAGATCTGATGACAGTGATAAATAACAATTTAACTAAGGCTGAAATAAACTGTGGTTTTTACTTGTTTAACAAAAAAAAATTAAGGGATATAACCTGGACTGGGGGGTTATAGTCTGGCCTAGCCCAAAGTACACCCGGGGTAAAAACTGGCCTGGGTATGGTCTGTGCGGGGGTTCAGTTTGGCCTGTTACATCGGCCCAAGTAGAAAGGATGAATATCCAAATGGGGTAAACATTATTAAGTCAACTTTGCGTCAATCAGTTTTGGATGTAACAGGAAAATCTACAGATTTACATAGTCCTAAAGACTTTGGTGTCTCGATCCTCCTAATTACGGATCTATGAACAATTTGTCCTTTTCCCTTTGACCGATTGCCAGGTATTGCTTTGCATTGCCACTCTGTGGAAAAAGGATGAATCCAAGGCGGCGGTGACCACACCCGTCCTTTTTCTCTAGAAAGATTAGGCTGGGGGTACCTGGCCACGCCCAGTGGACACTGTGAAATAATTGGTCTACAGGCAATTTGCTCGCCTCTCATGCCGAAGGTATCGGGTTTGTTGGAATTTTGGGGGGGGGGGGGGGGAGAAATTCCTGTCCCTGGTCCGATGATAAGCAGGATCGAGCAGCTAGTCTTCTGGGATAAGGATGAGAAACTCAGAGGGCATGTGTGCATGTTGCGCACGTTAAAGATACCTTGGCAGTTGAAGGTCGAGAAGTGGAGGCTATTGCCCGGGCAAAATTCTAAAAATCTAATCCCTACCACAAAACATCTGGAATTACGTCACATCTAATGTTTACACTCTGTAATCTAGTGACTGATCTTGTGTCCCATTGTCAATGCAGTACTTGTCAAGCACATCCATATTTTTGACAGTAGATAAGTTGATAACATGTCTACAAATATTCAAATATTATGCGGCTTCTGACAAATACTTTATTGCCTCTCGTCTGTGTTCAAGCTGGTATAGCTAATCCAAGACCACTGCCATAGCTTTTAATGTGCCAGGAATCCTGAAGGAGATTTGCTTAAACAATTTGACAAGTTCAGTTTGATGTAATTCCTATACACCAATGACATGCTGACATTCAGTTTGTATTGGAAAAAAAAAAATATTGTACAATTAGAATTGTCTTAGTGTCAAAACTTCTGTCCACCTTTGGCTTCAGGGTTTCCTAAGTTAGTTTTGTGGGAAGTTTTGTGATCCTGATATTGTGATTACATTTTAGCTGTGAACGTTTTATTTGTTTGTAGTTTTACGCTGTTTTAAGATAGTGAATAATTCATTCCTGATCTTTCTAGCATCCTTTCTATTGTGTTAACTCTAGCTTTTCAGGCTCTTTCATAGGTTTCTAATATTTGACAGGTGTTCGACTGGATTCATTTTTTTCACAAGGAGCTGAAAGCAAATTCATTCTCGTGCGATCAGCAATGACTGCCCTTGGCCATTGTTCCCACTGATGCAGGTCCACATTTTATGCATTCTCTCATCCACAGAGGCTCGCAATTTGTGCTGCATCATACACATTGCCAAACTAATATCTTGAACAGTTCCACAGAATGCATGATAGTGGGAATTGATCAGTTAATTTTGCTAGAATGCTGTAAAACTTAAAGAATGTGTATTATTTTACAAAAGCAGCAGGGAAAGCTAATCCTCATTAGTACCCGCCATACTGACAGAAGTTTGGCTTGGCAACTCTGGGTACTTGAACTAGTTTACATTGACAGGGAGGTGATTCACTACTTTTATTTTCCTATTTAGTACTGACCATTTGGACCGCAGCATTAGGTTTGGTTGGTTGACTACAGTAATCTTTTCCTTGGCAATTTTCAAATAAGAAAACTTGCATTCAGCCGCCTGTCGCAAATAATGTTTTAGATTTTACAAAGAATTACATTGTATTCTTTGACAGCGAGGGGAGGTTATATGTCACTTAAAGACCTGCTTGCAGAGCCCCGGATGTCAAAGAGTTATCACAGTTGATGATGATTGCTGTCCTCGATGCGAAGGTAAGAAAGTTAATTTTTCCATCTGTGTTTGAAGCGGTGTATTGTGTGTATTGCGTGTATTGTGTGTATTGTGTGTATACTGTATTGTGTGTATTGCGTGTATTCTGTGTATTGCGTTTATTGCGTGTATTGTGTGTATTGCGTGTATTGTGTGTATTGTGTGTATTGCGTATATTGTGTGTATTGTGTGTATTGTGTGTATTGCGTTTATTGCGTGTATTGTGTGTATTGCGTGTATTGCGTGTATTGTGTGTATTGCGTGTATTGCGTGTATTGTGTGTATTGTGAGTATTGTGTATATTGTGTGTATTGCGTTTATTGCGTGTAATGTGTGTATTGCGTTTATTGCGTGTATTGCGTGTATTGTGTGTATTGCGTGTATTGCGTGTATTGTGTGTATTGTGAGTATTGTGTGTATTGCTGAAATGTTGATTTATAAAAACTATCTGGGTCTTGTTTTAGTTCAGTATGATAATCAAGAAACATTAATACAACTATGGTGGTCAAGACAAAGAATCTGCATACAGTCCACCTATCCATTTCTTAGGCAATAAAAAATCTGCTGAATCTTCCTCTCTTTGTCTATAGCTGTTCTTGTAAAAATCTATTATTAAAAAAAAAACTCGCTTTTTTTGTAAAAGCCGTAGCTCGGCTATCTCTGCACCAATCGAGCTCAAATTTTGCATACAAATTTCTTTTGGTCTGAAGTGGATTCCTTGCTACACTCATTGCTGAACACTCTCCGTAAGTATTTTTTTGAACTACGCAAATTTGCATTTGTTCCAAATAAATACCATCCGGGCGTGAGTTTTTATGTGGCATGACGTCACTGAATTTGCGCTCCACCGTGCGATCTCAACGTCCGGTTCCCCAAATTTGAAACCGTGCTTCCGAGTCCATCCATAACATTCGTGGTTCTTGCTGCAGTGACAGTGTGGCAAAAACATGCCGAGTCCTTCCATAACATTCGTGGTGATCCATTTGTTCAGGTACGTTGATGAAGATTTTCAATTTTTATAATAGATCTAGATCTAAATCTATATCTAGATCTACTAACAGATATCTAGGCTAGCTCTAGATCTAGATCTTGAAGTCCACGTTTCATCATGTCTTTACATGATAGCTATTCCCCCCCCCCCCCCCCGCGAATTTCGCGGGTTCAATACTAGTATAAAGGAAAAAAAGAAAGAGCAAGTGGTACAACATGTCTGAGTAAATTTTGCATTTAAGCTGTACAAATTTCCAGGACACAGGAATGAAGGTAAGCGTTGCTTGGGCATCCGATTTTCTTTTGGATGCACCCCCGCCCCTTGCACTGACTAATGGAAACCAAAAGATTCTCAGTCTATCTTTTTTTTTTTAAATTTTTTTTTTTGGCCAATCGGTACAGTAATTGGGGAATCAACAAATTCATGTGTTTATGCACAAAGAATTTGGCATGCAGACCTTGCGGTCAACCATAGTGGCTTGTATTCAGTTAAGAAGGTCACTTTAATTACCAAAGTCAGAATGATGTAGATCTGTACCAAACCAAAATGATGTAGGTACCAAATCAGAATGATGTAGTCATAACCCTCATCCTGTGGGAGGCCACTATATTGGCCTCCCCACGCAACAGGAGAAGCCAATATTGTGGCTTACATTTTGCAAACCGAGTCTTGCGGGAGGCTAATATATTGTATAGCAACGTTACTCCTCACGTTTTGTTTATTCGGTTGCTGTGCCTATCGTATTTTTTTTTCACGTTTTTTGCCACGCTAGTTTCGCGTTTCACTTGTTTATCTATCCTGTCACCCCTACTATGTCTAACAAAGTGGTATCGTCCGATTACATTTATTACAATGCAAACGTTCCTATAGTTCGTTCACCGAGGCGTGATCACGGTTTAGTTGGATTTTCTCAGCTGTTACGTAATACAACGTCCTGAATTTTTGCATGCAGTCCTAAATTTATCATAACCCTACAAATCTTGAATTTCAAGTCTCTGCACGGCGCCGTCCTTTCAAAGCGGCGAATTCCTTGGATCTTTTCTCCGTTTTCAATTGAATCGGCCCCAAACTTGTAGATGTTTACAGTATATTGTTCCAACATGATCTGTCACTTCTCGTTTCCGTTAGTTGATCTAAATTCCTAAACATCGTAACAATCTGTGGTGTATTGCAATGGCCTAGCGTCACGTTACGGACTTGAGGTTTGCTGTATACGTAAATGCATTAAATTTGTTGTTTCTTTCCTGTAAGATAAAGCTAGTACAGATGCATTACTTATCTATTGAAAACAACCTCCTAGTTATGCTAAACGGTAATTTCCTATGAAAGATAACGTTTGTAAAGTAGCTAGGCTTTCCAATCTGTAATACGTTGTGAGAAATATACATATCGAGATAATTATGACCACCCTTTCCCCTCTGAGTCCCTGTCATTGCAAGAGTATGGCCTTGTGGGTACAATGATCAGGTTGCGAGCTTGGGACATCCTTAGGCCCATTAGAAAGGTTAGCCCTGAAAAGTTTTTTTTTTTTGTTTGTTTCAAAACAGGCAAGCACTTTTCGATGCTTTTTTAAAATGTATTATCATCTCAGTTCTGAGTCGGGATGTCCCCATTGGATTGATAACGATATTCGGTTGAATAAAATGAAGGCCCTCGTTTTGCCAGCATTCTTCCTCCAACCGCGATACATGGTCCTCTCACTTGGAGAAAAATTCTGCATCAACAGTTTTCAATGATGCATGAGCCAGATTTTGGATGTCTGACAGCTTGAAGGTCTTGGTCTCCAATGTTCCTCATCGTATTGATTTTGACGTTTAAATCCATGATGAAAAGAATTCTGATATTGAAAGGTCTTGGACAACGCCTCTGACCTCTGTGTTGGCCTACCACTGTACCATGAACAATCACGGGAGTTTGTTTCTAAACTCACTTTAATCCCATGCTGTACCACATTTTAGTGGGGCTCCAAACGATGTGTTAAATTATTACAGTAAACCACCTAAATGTTTACCCTTGTCGGTGCTCTCTTTATTTTTATAACGCAAATAAACAAACTCGAAAACTACTTCAATAATTCGGGGGAAAAAAATCTGGGTTAGGGTCATCACAAATCTAAGACTTCATGCCAAATTACATTCAAATATCATCGACGGTAGCAACGCTACGAGCAGTTTTCTGCGATCATGCCTCGGTGAACGGACTATTACTATTAGTCATACTCATGTAATAATACTGACGGTCTGAAGTTCAAACTGGGGAAAATCTTAGAGAAATTTTGACTTTGGTGCTGGTTGTCATCTATGTGTGAAATGAGAAGAAAGGAACCATCTGCTTGTTTGAGAAACCATTCTATGTCTGTAATACCAGGGGAAATGTGGTGTAAGGGCGTCTGTTGGTAGGTTTTTCATCAGGGAAAACTGGGAGAAAATGTCCGACTTTGTTGTTGGTCGTTGTCTTTATTTGATGTGGTAATTAGAGAGATGCTGTGTTGCTTTGATTAAACCACTTTTCGGTACATATTTATATGCACTTGGGGAGCTGGAAATCAAATCTCTTGTTAAAGGTGTACTAAGAAAACTCATATCTTTGCACATGTAACCTTTATAGTGGAGGTGGGAGAAGGCAATGGCTTGATAGTTGATACATGTGGTTAGTACATTTAGTGCCTGGCTTAAAAAATAAATTTGTTCACCTGAAAGGCCTGACTTGGGGTCAGAAAAAAAGCACAGAACTGATGGGAAAAGGTTAACACGTGTATTAAACGACATGTAAACTCAGAAAATTCTTGATTATGGGCCTTCTATTTAACAATAGAAGTTCTTGCATCTCATCACAAACACTTTATCCAGATATCGTAGGGGTCACTTATGATTTATCCACCATTATTGTTGTTATTGCGTCCTAAAGAAAGCAGAATGCACGTGTTCACAAGGATCAGATTGACCCAACCGCCGATGTTATTGGCAACTCGCGAACGATCGGCTGACTGGCCACTGCCTATCTCCAAAATGGGGCGTTACGTGGACGAGTTCAATCAACTCGGGGCGAAGGTTAAACCAAAATGATGTACTTATTAAACCAAAATGATGTACTTATTAAACCAAAATGATGTACTTATTAAACCAAAATGATGTACTTATTAAACCAAAATGATGTACTTATTAAACCAAAATGATGTACTTATTAAACCAAAATGATGTACTTATTAAACCAAAATGATGTACTTATTAAACCAAAATGATGTACTTATTAAACCAAAATGATGTACTTATTAAACCAAAATGATGTACTTATTAAACCAAAATGATGTACTTATTAAACCAAAATGATGTACTTATTAAACCAAAATGATGTACTTATTAAACCAAAATGATGTACTTATTAAACCAAAATGATGTACTTATTAAACCAAAATGATGTACTTATTAAACCAAAATGATGTACTTATTAAACCAAAATGATGTACTTATTAAACCAAAATGATGTACTTATTAAACCAAAATGATGTACTTATTAAACCAAAATGATGTACTTATTAAACCAAAATGATGTACTTATTAAACCAAAATGATGTACTTATTAAACCAAATGATGTACTTATTAAACCAAAATGATGTACTTATTAAACCAAAATGATGTACTTATTAAACCAAAATGATGTACTTATTAAACCAAAATGATGCCATACAGAAAAACTAACAAAACAACAAGAAGAAAACAGGAAGTGGGGATTATATCAAATGTCATGAATGTTAAGTGTTGACTCAGCTTGGGTTCATAATCTGTAGAATAGCTGATGGTGATGATGATGATGATGATTATATCCAAGAACCCGATGTCACGAGTGGAGTGAGCGGAATTCAGAGATTACGGGGACATGGAAGTGGGGGAATGACTCACGGGATAGTGAGGCTGCTCACCTATATTGACTTCTGTTAGTTAATGTTAAAGCGTGCATGTTGTGAGTTGGGGGGGGGGGTCTGAATGAGGCGAGAGCGCTGTATTACTATCATTGCACACTAAGACGTCTGAGAAAGCGGACGCAGGAGAAAGCCCCAGAGGGCGAACATAAGGAGAGCAGTCGGAAGACTTGGGAGTAGTGTTTTTTCCAGTGATGACTGGTAGGTGGAACGATGATTACTAATTATGATTGATGTATTATATTCGTCTATTAGCATGATGTAAGTAAGTATATGTGAGGAATGTGGAAGTCCTTGATACTGTATTTGGCAATGTGCGCCATGAGCGATAGATGTAAGTTGAGTTCATGGATTTGTAGCGAGAGTGAGTATTGTGTACTACGGTGGAGGTGTGTTACCGTAAGATGTTTGGTGAGTGAAATGTGAACTATTGTGTGTACGCTTCATGAGTTGTAAGGAGGGGTGAAGTGAATAGAAGTGGTATGGTATTGTACCAATGTAATGTTATTCTTGTAGGTGCCGAGGTCGGGCCGAAGAGCGCCACCTACGGTGAGCCCAGGGGATAGGCCAGCATAGGGCCGGAGGCCACACATAGGCCAGAAGTGAAGCTGTCGGTGCAGGACAGTAGAGGCACATGAGTCGTGGCAGTCTGGCCAACGACAGGGACGTATATATGATTGTGAATGTGCTATTGAAATGCTAATGTGCTATTGCCATGTTGATGTGCTATTGAAATGCTAATGTGCTATTGCCATGTTGATGTGCTATTGGAATGCTAATGTGTTATGGCAATAGGAAGGGGCTATTGAGAGACTGCGGTGCCATTGAAATATTAATGTGCTATTAAGACATGGAGAGGAGAAGCTGAGACCGAAGTGTCTTTAGAAAGTAACTACCGGGTTGTGGACCCGAGGAAGTGTGCGTAAGGGAGAAGGCCGTTGTACGGCCGTTAAATTGAATAATATAATGTCTGTATTTGCGCTATTATCTTTATGTTTATGTATAATAAATGTGTGAGTCTGATGGGTTGTTCTGTTAAGTGTTAAACTTGTTCGTTCGTGATTGTTGTCTTGTTATAATCATTATTACATCTCCCAGTCTGGGATTTGTGACAATGGGGGCTCGTCCGTTGTGACATTGGGGGCTCGTCCGTTGTGACACTGGGGGCTCGTCCATTTTCGTAATATTTAGTTAGTAGGTATTTGTCAGTGGGCATTTGTTACTTTAGTTTTTGTCCACGTAATACTTATCTTGTGCTAGGAATTTGTGCTGTTGTCTTTGTTCGTGGGATGAATGGAAATTCCATGATGATATGATTTATGTATATTTATGAATATGTATTGATGCATGTATTACTATAAATATGTACTAATGTGTACTTAAACTTTTCAGAGAGACAGTGTGTGTGCCAGCCTGTAGAGGTGAAGCAGCCAGAGCTCCGAGAAAGGGGAGGAACTTAAGTCTAGGGGAAAGTTAAGTAAAAGTCAAAATTTTTGTGCCCTGGATTGAGGGCTGTCTGTTCACCTGTCTTTTTCCGCTGTTTTTCTGTTTTTGTTGTAATTGATTATACGGGCGGTGGCGCGGGTTTGCTGTGGTGAACTTAGTTTATCCTTTTAAAAAAAGGTGTGGTAAACTTTGGAACTTCGTTCATCACAGTGAACAGTTCTATAGGGACCTGTATTTTTGTTTAGATTGTGCCGTTCCATCTTCCTCGTTGTTTTAGGAAGACGTTTCTCTTGTCCCTCTCTTACCTATCTGTAGATACGTTCTTTTTTTTCAGACTCTGTTCTTGTTCGTACCTTGTAGTGTCATCGGCGTAGTTAGGTTGCATTTTTTTGTCCATTATATTTTCTTTTTTAGGTCTTTGTCCTAGTCTGGTTCGTTGTTCCTCGATGTCCTTGTGGTCCTTCTTCTGAAGTTCTTCATTTTTGTCTTTTCTTTTCTCTTTTTATTATTAATAGTGCTATACATTTAATGAATATAGAATTAGTTAGGAAGTAGGTAAATTTCTGAATTGTATTTGATTGAGACAATTGGGTGTTGTTATATCTGGTGTGATCTCAGGTCTCTGGTCGTGTCGTTAGTGACCATACCGACAGGTTGGTCTTTTTCATAATACATACCATAACCATAAATCTGTGAAATGGCGGATCTCCGTGAGCTCATAAAATTGGGTACGGAACTTGGCCTTGAGGGAGAGGAGCTGCGCAGCTGGATTAAAGAGCAGCAGGCGGAGTTGCGCGATGAGCGTGCTAAAGATAGAGAGCGAGAAAAAGAGGCTAAGGCTCAGGAGCAGGAAAGAGAGGCTAAGGATAAGGAGAGAGAGGCTAAGGATAAGGAACACGAAAGGGAGTTTAAGTTAAAGGAGTTAGAAGCTCAGCAACAGGAGAGACAGGCTAAGGAAAGGGAGCAGGAGATAAGGTTAAAGGAGATAGAGGCGCAAGTAAAGATTGCGGAGTTGGAACTCAAGAAGAATGCGCCAACGGAAACAGTTGAGCGGCAGGGGCAAAATAAAAGTGGTGTTAGGATTAAGCTCCCTACGTTCGACGACCGGAAGGACGACATAGACGCCTTCCTTTACAGGTTCGAACTGAACGCACAACTGCAATGGGGGGAGAATAAACAATTATGGTCCACGTACCTGGCTTCCTTGTTGCAGGGGAGAGCGTTAACCTACTTTAAAGAGCTACAGCGCGAAGACGTACATGATTATGATAAGCTGAAGTCTTTGCTGCTTCGCCGATTTGCGCGTACGGAGGAATATTTCCGGGAGCAGTTTAGGCGAGCACGTGCGGATGCCAGGGAGGACTTTGCTGCCTTCGTCGCGAGACTAGCAGAATATTTCACGAACTGGGTGGACTTGGCGCATGTGGGCGCGGATTTTGCTAAATTGAAAGACCTAATGATCCGTGACCAGCTGTACGCGTCGTGCCATAAAGATCTGGTGGCTTTTCTGAAAGAAAACGAACCCGCGACGTTGCAGGAGGCGTCTAAGTTGGCGGAAGCATACCGTACGGCACATCCGTCCAAACCAGTCGCGAGGGCGTACGTACAGGATGCTGGTTACGTCGCCGTGGTTGAGGGGTCGCCGGCAGGACATAAAGACAGGTCGCGTCAGCGTGGTGGCTATAACGGGCAAGCCCAGGGGCAACGTAGGGGGTATCACCAATCACCTGCATATGGATCCGGTAAGTTTGACCGAGCAGGAGGGCTAGGTCGCGGTAATGGCCGAGGGCGATTTGTGACCTTTGCCGATGACCGACGGCATAGGGACTTTAGTTCCGGTCGCGATGGGTCACGGGGACCCAGGTTTAGCGGAGCACGGGGAGCGGAATGTTGGACTTGCGGACGCGTAGGTCATTTGTCACGGGATTGTAGGACCGCGAATTGTTGGAACTGCGGAAGAGCAGGTCACATCAGGGTAAATTGTCCTGCAGGTAGGATAGCGGCGAACGTGGATGACAATCGCAGTGGCTCCAGTCCATGTTCCCCTAATAAATTTCATCATGCGGCCGCGTGTGTTACATCGGACAACGGAGGCGGACAGTATTCTAAGTGTCCCAGTTGTGAGAAGTTATTATCTTCCGGTGTTTTACCTTGTGGGCGAAAGATCCCCGTTATAAATTCATGTCATACAGGAGGTGGTCTTAGGGTTTATCCGGGGTTTGTTGGGGACGAACCGGTCTCGGTTTTACGAGATACAGGATCTACCGTTGTGGGAGTGCATAGGGACTGCGTTCGGGATTCACAGCTTACAGGTGAGACTGTCCCGTGCATCCAATTTTCAGGGGCCATAGAGAAATTACCCATGGCAAAGATAGTGATAGATACGCCTTTCCTTAGCGGGGAAGTCGAAGCAGTCGTTGGTTGCTTTCCAGGCGCCCAGCTCATCATTGGTAATGTATCTAGGGTAGGTTCCCCTTCCGAGGAGAATGTGCAGGCATGGTCACAATCAAAAGGTATTGACTTTTGTGCCGCAGTCGAGACACGTCGACAGGTACGTGATAGAGGTAAGATTAGACCTTTGGCAACGCCAGCGGTCAACCTGGATATCACACCAGGGCGCTTGGCGACATTACAAAAGGAGGACCCATCATTGAGTCCATGTTTTGAGGAGGCGCGAACGGAGAAAACGAGGAAATATAAGAACGGCTCGTCTTCCTTTGTTATTCAGGCGGGCATTCTGTTCCGTAAGTATGTAACGGTGGCCTCCATTTTAAAGCAGGTCGTTGTGCCAGCGTTGCTAATCGCAACAGTATTGCATTTGGCACATGATGTCCCATTAGCGGGTCATATGGGTATAGCTAGAACCAAAGAAAGGGTTCTTAAAAATTTTTACTGGCCATCTATCCACAGAGATGTACAAGTGTATTGTAAGACATGCAGTGCGTGCCAAAAGACGACGCATAAGGGTCGTACACCCCAGGCTCCTCTTCAAAAGATCCCCACGGTTTCGGAACCGTTTAAAAAGGTTTCGATAGACCTTGTTGGCCCCATTCACCCAGCTACCGATAGGGGGAATCGATTTTTCTTAACGGTCATATGTAATGCTACGAGATGGCCAGAGGCGGCTCCCCTTCGGACCATAACGTCTGAGGCAGTCGCGGAAGCGCTGTTTGGAATTTTCGCTAGGGTGGGAATTCCGGAACAGATTTTATCTGATAGGGGGGCGCAATTTACTTCGGAAATGATGAAGGAATTGTTCCGATAATTTAGCATACAACCCATCACTACCACCCCGTATCATCCGCAGGCTAATGGCATGTGCGAAAGATTGAACTCGACGTTAAAGTCGATGCTGCGTAAGGTAGCTGCTGATCGCCCTAAAGATTGGGATAGATATATCCCTGCAGTGTTATTCGCGTACAGAGAGGTACGGCAGGAGTCAACGGGATTCTCTCCTTTTGAAATGATGTATGGTCGTAGTCCTAGGGGTCCAACTGATGTTCTTCGGGACATGATGACGACGCCATCATCGGGAGACGATGAGCAGATTTCAGTGTTTCAGTACCTTGTTGATTTAAGAGAAAGATTATCTTCAGCGCGCACTATAGCAGAAGAAGCTTCTAGTATCGCTTCGAAAAGAGCAAACGCCTATAAAGATAGAGGATCCAAACTGAGAATTTTTAAGCCAGGAGACAAGGTCCTATTGTTATTACCTACGGACCATAATAAGTTACTGATGACATGGAAAGGTCCTTATGTTATTGAGCGAGTTGTTTCAAAGGTAGATTACGCTATCCACATTGATGGATCGAGTAAGGTTTTCCATGTTAATATGCTACAGAGATTTTATGAGAGACCACAGTATCTGTGTGCACAGACAAAACCAGAGGAGACTGTCTTCTCTATTGCTTGTACGGGGGTCGTAGACCAGTTAGACAGTGACGTAAGCGACACCGAGGCGCAGGAAGAAATACAAATTCAATTGCCGGAGTTAACTCCGACACAAGGTTACAGGGACGTAAAATTTAACCCTGACCTTATGAGTTCAATGAGTAGGGAACTTAACACCCTATAAGCGTCATTCCCGGATGTTATTACGGATTTGCCGGGTCGCACTACAGTGATCCAGCACCAAATAAAATTGACTTCGGATAGGCCAGTATCTCTTAGACCTTATCCGCTGCCTTTTTCTTCGAGAGATAGAGTTATAAAGTAAGTTGAGTCAATGTTGAAGTTACATGTGATAGAACCATCAACATCGCCGTATTCATCACCCATCGTCCTCGTGAAAAAACTTGATGGATCGGTGCGGTTCTGTATTGATTTTCGAAGATTGAACACTATTACGGTAGGCGATAGGGAGCCTATTCCGTTTCAGGAGGAACTAATAGCTTCATTGGCCGGGTCCACGTGGTTTTCCAAGATAGATTTAACGAAAGGGTATTGGGAAATCCCTCTTACTGAGGAGTCTAAACAATACACGGCGTTCCAAACGCCCATTGGATTATTCCAATTTAAGGTCATGCCATTTGGGTTGGTAAACGCGCCAGCGACGTTTGCACGATTAATGAGACTGGTGTTGAAGGACATACCTAATGTCGTGTCATTCTTTGACGATATAGCATGTCATACGTCGATATGGTCTGATCATATTCAGACACTAACAGTAATTTTTCAACGATTACGTCATTTTGGGTTAACTGCTAAACCCGCAAAGATGGATTTGGCATGTCCAGAGATAGTATTCTTAGGACATATCGTGGGTAGAGGTGTTCAGAGACCTGAAGTAACAAAAATTGACAAATTAGTAGGGTTGCAAATCCCTAAAACAAAGAAACAAGTCAGAAGCTTAGTGGGAATTTTAAATTATTACAGAAAGTTCATTCCAAATTTTTCCTCCTTATCATCTTCTCTTACTGACCTTACTAAGAAGGGACAACCCGATAAGGTCCAGTGGACGTCTGAATGTCAGACAGCATTTGATAATTTGGTGACAGCATTATCATCGTCACCCATTCTGATATTACCCGATTTTCGATCTAATTTTATCCTCAGAACGGATGCGTCGGACTCTGGTGTCGGCGCTTGTCTTCTACAGGAGAAGAACGAATGTTTCCATCCTGTATGTTATGTCAGTAGGAAGTTATTGCAGAGAGAAAGAAAGTATTCTGTGATAGAGCGTGAGTGTCTTGCCATTGTGTGGTCCGTCCAGAAATTAGGACGTTATCTCATGGGACGAGAATTTTGTATCCAGACAGACCACAAGCCACTAACGTTTTTGTCGAAGAATCGTTCGTCCAGCCCACGCTTGTCTAGATGGGCATTGGCGTTGCAGCCGTTAACCTTCGTTATTCAACCAATTCCAGGAACCAACAATCATATCGCCGACTACCTTAGTCGAGCCTAGGGGAAGATTTCAGGAGCTTATACATCGGAGGACAGGAACATTGACAGGATCTGTGTGAATGAGTCGTCGACTTTAAAATATTGACATTATAAATATGATATGAAGAATGGTTGATAGGTTGATTGGTTTTTGATTCTGTATTAGGTATTGTGTTTAGTTAGCTGTTGATGATGTGATATATGCATAGTGCAGGGCATATTGATCCTCATATTTTCCCCTGATTCCGGTATTTTATGTGCTAGGGGCATTAGTAGGTCATTTTTATGTAAGTATTGCTCACGCTCACTCGTTGACAGTCATCTTGATGCGATTTGAAATTAATTGCATTAATTTTTTTGGGGTGGGGGATGATGTCACGAGTGGAGTGCGCGGAATTCAGAGATTACGGGGGCATGGAAGTGGGGGAATGACTCAGGGGATAGTGAGGCTGCTCACCTATATTGACTTCTGTTAGTTAATGTTAAAGCGTGCATGTTGTGAGTTGGGGGGGGGGGGGTCTGAATGAGGCGAGAGCGCTGTATTACTATCACTGCACACTAAGACGTCTGAGAAAGCGGACGCAGGAGAAAGCTCCAGAGGGCGAACATAAGGAGAGCAGTCGGAAGACTTGGGAGTAGTGTTTTTTCCAGTGATGACTGGTAGGTGGAACGATGATTACTAATTATGATTGATGTATTATATTCGTCTATTAGCATGATGTAAGTAAGTATATGTGAGGAATGTGGAAGTCCTTGATACTGTATTTGGCAATGTGCGCCATGAGCGATAGATGTAAGTTGAGTTCATGGATTTGTAGCGAGAGTGAGTATTGTGTACTACGGTGGAGGTGTGTTACCGTAAGATGTTTGGTGAGTGAAATGTGAACTATTGTGTGTACGCTTCATGAGTTGTAAGGAGGGGTGAAGTGAATAGAAGTGGTATGGTATTGTACCAATGTAATGTTATTCTTGTAGGTGCCGAGGTCGGGCCGAAGAGCGCCACCTACGGTGAGCCCAGGGGATAGGCCAGCATAGGGCCGGAGGCCACACATAGGCCAGAAGTGAAGCTGTCGGTGCAGGACAGTAGAGGCACATGAGTCGTGGCAGTCTGGCCAACGACAGGGACGTATATGTGATCGTGAATGTGCTATTGAAATGCTAATGTGCTATTGCCATGTTGATGTGCTATTGAAATGCTAATGTGCTATTGCCATGTTGATGTGCTATTGGAATGCTAATGTGTTATGGCAATAGGAAGGGGCTATTGAGAGACTGCGGTGCCATTGAAATATTAATGTGCTATTAAGACATGGAGAGGAGAAGCTGAGACCGAAGTGTCTTTAGAAAGTAACTACCGGGTTGTGGACCCGAGGAAGTGTGCGTAAGGGAGAAGGCCGTTGTACGGCCGTTAAATTGAATAATATAATGTCTGTATTTGCGCTATTATCTTTATGTTTATGTATAATAAATGTGTGAGTCTGATGGGTTGTTCTGTTAAGTGTTAAACTTGTTCGTTCGTGATTGTTGTCTTGTTATAATCATTATTACATCTCCCAGTCTGGGATTTGTGACACCCGATGATGTCCTGGCCAGGCTCTGATATCACCGTTGAAAACGCGTTGTTGAAAAAATGTATTCAAGCTATCAAATGTCTCCATGTCCATGTGTGTGTGTGTGTGTGTGTGTTGGGGAGGTTTGCTGCATTTGGGGAGATGGTCAGTGACAAAGGTGAGTGTGCCTGAGAAAACCCACATAAAGTCGGCAAAGCTGATTTTGAGAAAAACGGCTTTGAAGTGAAACTGTGGGTCCGACACAAACTTCCAACTTGGCTGTTGTTTAGGGGACCGTGGCATGTTACAGAGTAAACTGTAGACGAGCAGTAAACACTACTCACTATGATCTTTATAACATTTTTGTAATTAGACTACGGTCTCCTAACAAGATCCAAAAACTTCCGACTTGGCCGTTGTTTAGGGGACCGTGGCATGTTACAGGGAAAACTGTAGATGAGCAGTGAACACTACTCACTATGATCTATAACGGCTTAGTTATTAGACTACGGTCTCCTAACAGCAATCACTCCAATATTACTTGGTCAGTTAGCTATTGCCACTTTTAGGATTAAATGCCGTTTTCTCAATTTCTTGTTTTAGGGGGGTCACTGACTTCAATTTATCAGAAATGTCTTGTCTTTTATTATATGTACAGAACTCAAAATGTCATGTTGCCTACTTTTTGTTGGTTTCCCCAGGCACACACACATTCTTAGCAACTTCTTTCCTACACCCAAAATAAAACTAGTTGTAGAAACTGTTCTTTCATCGCGTTTTTTATCTCTTATTTTGTTTTCACAGAGGAAGCAAAAAGTGATCAGTTCAATTTTTTTTCTACTGAGAGTAAAAATCATACACTGAAGGATGGAGGTAGGATTTTAAAATTTTTTTTTAAACATGATTAAGATCATCCAAAGATATGAAACAATTTGTTTTTATGGTTTGTTTCTTTTCTGTCATCCAAAATTTTGACGTTGACCATGAGACTTTGCAACAGCTTCATATCATGTGTGCTTCAATTACAAAGAACTTCTGACGACAAAAAAAAATAAAAATTGGAGAGCCACAAATTTTGTGACGATGTCAAGTGAAAAAAAAAATGCAACAGAAAAACAGACACAAATCATTTTGAATCTTATACTTATTTATGTAAATTGTTTTCAGATTGTCTCAGAAGACAACAGAAATGGTGCTGGGGTCTGAATATTTCATTTCAAACAATAAAAAGGACGGATTTTATATGAAAATTAAAAAAATATTCTGAAAAGAATAATTGAAACTCTTTGAGAACAAAGCATGCAAGTGCTGTATATACAAGAAGTGAAAGGCAGAATTTGGTGAGGAATGTGCACATTGAGGAATGACAATCATTATTTTCTTTAAAACATATAAACTATATTTGGATTTTCCCCTTGCGGTGCATATCAAAACTTGGTTTAGCTATGAGCTGAGATTTTTCATTTCTTGACCTATGGTTGGCTTTGTTATTGTTTATTGTGTGTCTCAATATTCCATGTGACTGCGATGCATCTAACAGAAAAAAAAAAAAATATTTTGGAGACATGCAAGTTCTCTGATGTCAGATGAAACAATTCAATTGGTCATGTGTTATGACGTCACACATTTATTATCCAATTATGTCAACTTTTCATGACGAAAAAAACTCTTGAGATTTACTGTTAATCTTCATTGCTCTCGGTGACATTCGATGGAAAACTGAGATGAAGGGAGAGAAACCAGGAAGAGAGATTAAAAGATAAATGTAAAAACTGACCTGAATTGTTTTTGACTTGCACACGTGACTCACATCCACAGCTTCTCGCAAAACTGGAACAGTTGTTTGGCTTTCAGTTTAAAAGTCATGTCAATCATTAAAAAAAATAAAAAAAACATAAAGGTGTATTGCATTTTAAATTTACAGTTTAAATCAATTCATAACGTTGTTTTTTTTATTCAATTGTAGAGTCTGGAGAAAGAATCAGGACTTTATTCCGGAGATCAAGGACATTTTTTTATAGAGAAATTTTATTTGTTTTGTCATCTCCAGTCGGAGTTTTGCAAATAATTTTTATGCAGTTTTTTATCACACCATGACCTTTTTTTTATTTTTTGAATTGTGCAATTTGAAAGGTCTTGGACTATTTAAGGCAGGCCAAAGCTTTATTTTGAATTCTTTGATGTCAAACCTTCAGTTTGATAGCAGAAAATATTTTCCAATTATCAATGTGAGAACTAATTATGATGTCCTGGTGTATTTTAGGTAACATTTGATCTTTATGGTGTTTGTCAAAGCAAAGCAGAGCAGAGAATAATACTTAGGGATAAATTAGTTGTGTGAATAAAAAAAAAAACGTTCTGAATAATTTATTACGTTTGGGATAAGATACAATTTTAGTGTGAGAGGCATGAATGCAAGTAATTTCAGTGATGCAATTATCCAGGCTCAACGCTCAAATAATTATGCCAGACTTTTCCCCCCACTAGACTGCCTGTCGGCAACTGGAAGACAGAAAAATGGCTCAACGTGGAAGCCTGTGATTGGACCATATGGAGCAATGGAATGTATTGTATGTACCTGTAGTGTAAGTGCTAAAGATGACATGAACTGGTGATTGCTGTGGAGAAAACTAAATGAGCTCTCATGTTATTTCATATGGAGTAGGTCTGGATGACTGTTCATACATTAATCTTAACGCTGCCATGTTGTTGGACTGCTAGAACACCACTGTGAAAAACTGTGCCATGATAATGACATGCAGATAGTGCTGTAATTTAGTGCTGAGGATTTGTCATTTGCTGTTGCAGATCTAAAGTTCATGTTGAAGATCTATCATTTGCTGTTGAAGATCTGAAATTCGTGTTGAAGATCTATCATTTGCTGTTGAAGATCTGAAGTTCATGTTGAAGATCTATCATTTGCTGTTGAAGATCTGAAGTTCATGTTGAAGATCTATCATTTGCTGTTGAAGATCTGAAGTTCGCGTTGAAGATCTATCATTTGCTGTTGAAGATCTGAAGTTCATGTTGAAGATCTATCATTTGCTGTTGAAGATCTGAAGTTCATGTTGAAGATCTATCATTTGCTGTTGAAGATCTGAAGCTCATGTTGAAGATCTATCATTTGCTGTTGAAGATCTGTAATTTTAAGTGTTAAATTGTAGATCTGTAATTTAGTCTTGAATTTAGTGTTATAAATCTGGACCTTCAATAATAAATTGTAGCATTACCTGCAAGCAGGTACCATGGCAGCAGGACCTAAATGATACAGGAGAAGAACCTGAAAAGGTTTGGTCTCAATTTAAAATTTCACGAATTTATTAAATGTGATCTCTAACTGTTGTAAGTCAAAACTGAAATTTGTTTCCTGACGCAGTTCAACAGAAACAATACAAATCTACAGTATGTTGGGAAACTCCAACCGGATTTTAAAATGTTCCTTTTTTGCAACTCTGTGCTGACATTTGGCTTAATTAGAAATGATTTTAAACTGTCTGTTAAAAGCTTTAAAAGAAAGTGAAAACTATTTAGTGTCCCAGCTCGCCGTGGCGCAGTGATGTAAAGGCAGTTGCCGACCTATATTTGGAGGACTCTGAAGCTTGAACTGTACTAGCACCACTTGGCCATCAGCAACAATACAGGAACATCCAAAATTCACAAACTCAAAAAGGTTTCTTCAGGGCTTCTCCGAGATTAGTGGCCTTGAAGCTTAAGCTTTATTAGTTTCATAGTACATGTAGATCCGCCACTATGTACCAAACATCAGACATCACGCAAGAATTATACATCTACCACACATCAGACATCACGCAAGAATTATACATGTACCGCACATCAGACATCACTCAAGAATTATACATCTACCACACATTGGACATCACTCAATAATTATACATCTACCACACATTGGACATCACTCAATAATTATACATCTACCACACATTGGACATCACTCAAGAATTGTACATCTACAACACACTGGACATCAGTCAAGAATTATACATCTATCACACATTGGACATCACTCAAGAACTGTACATCTACCACACATTGGACATCACTCAAGAATTATACATCTACCACACATTAGACATCACTCAAGAATTATACATCAACCACATATTGGACATCACTCGAGAATTATACATCTACCACACATTGGACATCACTCAAGAATTGTACACCTACCACACATTGGACATCACTCCAGAATTATACATGTACCACACATTGGACATCACTCAAGAATTGTACATCTACCACACATTGGACATCACTCAAGAATTGTACATCTACTACACAGTAGACATCATGCAAGAAGTCTACATCTACCACACATTAGACATCATGCAAGAATTACACATCTACCACACATTAGACATCATGCAAGAATTATACTTCTACCACACATATTAGTCGTCACTCAAGAATTATATATCTACCACACATTGGACATCACTCAAGAATTATACACCTACTACACATTAGACATTACCCAAGAATTATACATCTACCGCACATTGGACATCACTCAAGAATTATACATCTACCACACATTGAACATCACGCAAGAATTATACATCTACCGCACATTAGATATCAAGAAAAAATTATACATCTACAACACTTTAGACATCACGCAAGAATTATACATTTACCACACATTAGACATCATTCAAGAATTATACATCTACCGAACATTAGACATCAGGCTAGAATTATACATCTACCACACATTAAACATCACGCAAGAATAATACATCTACCACACATTTGACATCACGCAAGAATTATAAATCTACCACACATCAGACATCACGAAAGAATTATACATCTACAATCCATCAGACATCACTCAAGAATTATACATCTACCATATATCTGACATCACGCAAAAAATTATAATTCTACCCTACATCAGACATCACGAAAGAATTATACATCTAGCATACATCAGACATCATGCAAGAAATATACATCTACCACACATCAGACATCACGCAAGAATTATACATCTACCACAAATGAGACATCACGCAATACTTATACCTCTACCACACATCAGACATAACCCAAGACTTATACATCTACCACACATTAGACATCACTCAAGAATTATATATATATCACAAATTGGACATCACTCCAGAATTATACATCTACCACACATTGGACATCATTCAAGAATTATACATCTACCACACATTGGACATCATTCAAGAATTATATATCTACGACACATTGGACATCACTCAAGAATTATACATCTACCACACAATAGACCTCACTCAAGAATTATACATCTACCACACATTGAACATCACACAAGAATTATACATATACCACACATTGGACATCACTCAAGATTTATACATTTACCACACATTAGACACCAGGCAAGAATTATACCTCTATCACACATTAGGCATCATGCAAGAATCATACATTTACCAGACATTAGACATCACGCAAGAATTATACATTTACCACACATTGGACATCAGGGAAGAATTATACACTTACCACATATTATCGTGGAAGAATTATACGTCTACCACACATTAGACATCATGCAAGAATTATACATCTACCACACATTAGACATCATGCAAGAATTATACATGTACCACACATTAGACATCACACAATAATTATACATCTACCACACATTGGACATCACTCAAGAATTATAAATCTACCACACATTGGACATCACTCAAGAATTATACATCTACCACACAATAGACCTCACTCAAGAATTATACATCTACCATACATTGAACATCCCACAAGAATTATACATCTACCACACATTGGACATCACTCAAGAATTATACATTAATTACACATTAGGCACCAGGCAAGAATTATACCTCTATCACACATTAGGCATCATGCAAGAATTATACATTTACCACACATTAGACATCACGCAAGAATTATACATTTACCGCACATTGGACATCAGTCAATAATTATACACTTACCACATATTAGACATCGTGCAAGAATCATACATCTACCAAACATTAGACATCATGCAAGAATTATACATCTACCACACATTAGACATCATGCAAGAATTATACATGTGGCACACATTAGACATCACACAAGAATTATACATCTACCATACATGAGACGTCACTCAAGAATTATACATCTACCACACATCAGACATCACGCAAGAATTTTACATCTACCACACATCAGACATCACTCAAGAATTATACATGTACCACACATTAGACATTATTTGAGAATTATACATGTACCACACATTAGACACCAATAAAGAATTATACATGTACCACACATAAGACATCACTCAAGAATTATATATGTACCACACATTGGACATCACTCAAGAATTATACATCTACCGCACATTAGACATCACGCAAGAATTATACATTTACCACACATTAGACACCAGGCAAGAATTATACCTCTATCACACATGAAGCATCATGCAAGAATTATACATCTACCACACATTAGACATCAAGCAAGAATTATACATCTACCACACATTGGACATCACTCAATAATTATACATCTACCACACATTAGTATCACGCAAGAATTATACACCTACCACACATTAGACATCATGCTAGAATTACACATCCGCCACACATCAGACATCACTCAATAATTATACATCTATCACACATTAGACATCACTCAACAATTATACATTTACCACACATTGGACATCACTCAAGAATTATACATCTACCACACATTGGACATCACTCAAGAATTATACATTTACCACACATTAGACACCAGGCAAGAATTATACCTCTATCACACATTAAGCATCATGCAAGAATTTTACATTTACCACACATTAGACATCACGAAAGAATTATACATTTACAACACATTAGACACCAGGCAAGAATTATACCTCTATCACAAATTAAGCATCATGCAAGAATTATACATTTACCACACATTAAACATCACGAAAGAATTGTACATTTACCACACATTAGACATCAGGTAAGAATTATGCCTCTACCATACATCAGACATCACGCAAGAATTATACACCTACCACACATTAGACATCATGAAAGAATTATACATCTACAACACATTAGACACCATGCAAGAATTATACATCTACCACACATTAGACATCATGCAAGAATTATATATCTACCACACATTACACATCACGCAAGAATTATACATCTACCACACATTGGAAACCATAACAAAATTATACATCTACAACACATTAGACATCATGCCAGAATTGTACATCTACCACACATTATTATCATGCAAGAATTATGCATCTACCACACATTAGACATCAGGAAAGAATTATACATCTACCACACATTAGACGTCACTCAAGAAATATATATATGCCACACATTGGACATCACGCAAGAATTATACATCTACCACACATTAGACATCACGGAACAATCATACGTCTACCACACATTAGACATCACTCAAGAATTATACATCTACCACACATCAGACATCACTCAAGAATAATACATCTACCACAAATTAAACATCACTCAAGAATTATACATCTACCACAAATTGGACATCACTCAAGAATAATACATCTACCACACATTAGACCTCACTCAAGAATTATACATCTACCACACATTAGACATCAGTTAAGAATTATAAATCTACCACACATTGTACATCACTCAAGAATTATACATCTATCACACACTGAACATCACGCAAAAAATATACATCTACCGCACATTAGACATCACGGAAGAATCATACATCTACCACACATTAGAAATCACTCAAGAATTATACATCTACCACACATTGGACATCACTCAAGAATTATACATCTACCACACATTAGACACCAGGCAAGAATTAAACCTCTATCACACATTAAGCATCATGCAAGAATTATACATTTACCACACATTAGACATCACGCAAGAATTGTACATTTACCACAGATTAGACACCAGGCAAGAACTATACCTCTATCACACATTAAGCATCATGCAAGAATTATACATTTACCACACATTAGACATCAGGCAAGAATTATGCCTCTACCAGACATCAGACATCATGCAAGAATTATACACCTACCACATATTAGACATAATGAAAGAATTATACATCTGCAACACATTAGACATCATGCAAGAATTTTACATCTACCGCACATTAGACATCATGCAAGAATTATACATCTACCACTCATTAGACATCATGCAAGAATTATACATCTACCACACATTACACATCATGCAAGAATTATACATCTACCACACACTGGACACCATAACAGAATTATACATCTACAACACATTAGACATCATGCCAGAATTATACATCTACCACACATTAGACATCATGCAAGAATTATACACCTACCGCACATTAGACATCACTCAAGAGTTATACATCTACCACACATTAGACATCATGCATGAATTATACATCTACCACACATTAGATATCACGCAAGAAATATACACCTACCACACATTAGACATCATTCAAGAATTATACATCTACCACACATTGGACATCATGCAAGAATTATACATCTACCACACATTAGACGTCACTCAAGAATTATATATCTACCACACATTGGACATCACGGAACAATTATACATCTACCACATATTAGACATGCAAGAATTATACATCTAGCACACATCAGACATCACTCAAGAATTTTACATCTACCACAAATTAAACATCTCTCAAGAATTATACATCTACCACACATTAGACCTCACTCAAGAATTATACATCTACCACACATTAGCCATCAGTCAAGAATTATACATCTACCACACATTGGACCTCACTCAAGAATTATACATCTATCACACACTGAACATCACGCAAGAAATATACATCTACCGCACATTAGACATCACGAAAGAATTATACATCTACCACACATTAGACATCACGAAAAAATTCTACATCTACGACACATTAGACATCACTGAAGAATTATACATATAACACACAACAGACATCAGGCAAGAATTATACATCCTCCACACATTAGACTTCACGCAAGAATTTTACATCTACCACACATCAGACATCACGCAAGAATTATACATCTACCATACATCAGACATTACTCAAGAATTATACATCTACCACACAACAGACATCACGCCAGAATTATACATCTACCATACATCAGGCCTCAGTCAAGAACTCTACATCTACTACACATTAGACATCATGCAAGAATTCTACGTCTACCACACATTAGACATCCGTCAAGAATTATACATCTACCACACATTAGACATCATGCAAGAATTATACTTCTACCACACATATTAGTCGTCACTCAAGAATTATATATCTACCACACATTGGACATCACTCAAGAATTATACATCTACCGAACATTAGACATCAGGCAAAAAATTATACATCTACAACACGTTAGACATCAAGCAAGAATTATACATCTACCACACATTAGACATCAATCATGAATTATACATCTACCGAACTCCAGACATCAGGAAAGAATTATACATCTACCACACATTAGACATCATGCAAGAATAATACAGCTACCACACATTTGACATCACGAAAGAATTATAAATCTACCACACACCAGACATCACGAAAGAATTATACATCTACAATCCATCAGACATCACTCAAGAATTATACATCTACCATACATTTGACATCACGGAAAAATTATACATCTACCATACATCAGATATCACGCAAGAATTATACATCTAGCATACATCAGACATCATGCAAGAATTATACATCTACCACACATCAGACATCACGCAAGAATTATACATCTACCACAAATGAGACATCACGCAATACTTATACCTCTACCACACAGCAGACATAACCCAAGACTTATACATCTACCACACATTAGACATCACTCAAGAATTATACATATACCACAAATTGGACATCACTCCAGAATTATACATCTACCACACACTGGACATCACTCAATAATTATACATCTACCACACATTGGACATCATTCAAGAATTATACATCTACCACACATTGGACATCACTCAAGAATTATACATCTACCACACAATAGACCTCACTCAAGAATTGTACATCTACCACAAATTGAACATCACACAAGAATTATACATCTACCACACATTGGACATCACTCAAGAATTATACATTTAACACACATTAGACACCAGGCAAGAATTATACCTCTATCACACATTAGGCATCATGCAAGAATCATACATTTACCACACATTAGACATCACTCAAGAATTATACATTTACCACACATTGGATATTAGGTAAGAATTATACACTTACCACATATTAGACATCGTGCAAGAATTATACATCTACCAAACATTAGACATCATGCAAGAATTATACATCTACCACACATTAGACATCATGCAAGAATTATACATCTACCACACATTAGACATCACACAATAATTATACATCTACCACACATTGGACATCACTCAAGAATTATACATCTACCACACATTGGACATCACTCAAGAATTATACATCTACCACACAATAGACATCACTCAAGAATTATACATCTACCATACATTGAACATCCCACAAGAATTATACATCTACCACACATTGGACATCACTCAAGAATTATACATTTACCACACATTAGGCACCAGGCAAGAATTATACCTCTATCACACATTAGGCATCATGCAAGAATTATACATTTACCACACATTAGACATCACGCAAGAATTATACATTTACCGCACATTGGACATCAGTCAATAATTATACACTTACCACATATTAGACATCGTGCAAGAATTATACGTCTACCACACATTAGACATCATGCAAGAATTATACATCTACCACACATTAGACGTCATGCAAGAATTATACATGTACCACACATTAGACATCACACAAGAATTATACATATACCATACATTGGACATTACTCAAGAATTATACATCTACGACACATTGGACATCACTCAAGAATTATACATCTACCACACAATAGACCTCACTCAAGAATTATACATCTACCATACATTGAACATCCCACAAGAATTATACATCTACCACACATTGGACATCACTCAAGAATTATACATTTACCACACATTAGGCACCAGGCAAGAATTATACCTCTATCACACATTAGGCATCATGCAAGAATTATACATTTACCACACATTAGACATCAACCAAGAATTATACAATTACCGCACATTGGACATCAGGCAAGAATTATACACTTACCACATATTAGACATCGTGCAAGAATTATACATCTACCAATAATTAGACATCATGCAAGAATTATACATCTACCACACATTAGACATCATGCAAGAATTATACATGTACCACACATTAGACATCACACAAGAATTATACATATACCATACATGAGAGGTCACTCAGGAATTATACATCTACCACACATCAGACATCACGCAAGAATTATACATCTACCACATATAGGACATCACTCAAGAATTATACATGTACCACACATTAGACATTACTCGAGAATTATACATGTACCACACATTAGACACCACTAAAGAATTATACATGTACCACACATTAGACCGCCCGTGCAGATGCGGGGCCCTCTTGCAGAAGAGGGACAGCAAAGAATACATATGACGTGATACTGTGTGTCGTAAGAGGCGACTAAAGGTGCAAAGGTCCTGGTCTCCCGAGAAGAGCCAGTTGGCGGTGGGCCAACTACCCACCCTGTAAAAATAAACCAGTTACAGAAACTCAAGCAAATACTTAAAATCAGTCTTTTATTTTGGGAGAAGGGGGAGCATCTGCACCTGTAGATTCAATGAAGGACAATGGACAAAGCCGAAAGGACTCCACTGGCCCGACTGCTCCTTCATCAAACAAGTCACTCCGGATTGCGTCGTGGAATGTCCGCTCCATGTATGAAGCAGGAAAGAGTGCCCAGGTTACAATGGAGATGAGGCGATACAGACTGCACATACTTGGAGTTAGCGAGACCCGCTGGATACAGTCCGGACTGAAACAACTTAATTCTGGGGAAAAGATTTTGTATTCTGGAAGGGAGGACAAAAAGCATACAGAAGGGGTAGCGATCATCTTGAGCAAGCACGCCCAGAGGTCACTGAGGGGATGGGAACCCTACGGAAGGAGAATTATATTGGCATCATTTACTACAAAGAACAAGAACATCAACATGAACATTGTGCAGATATACGCCCCAACAAATGAAGCAACCGATGAGGACAAGGACGATTTCTACAACCAGCTTCAGGAAATAGTTGACACATTGCCAAGAAAAGATGTGAACATTATAATGGGAGACGCCAATGCCAAGATAGGACAGGACAATACAGGGTATGAGGACATTATGGGGCGCAATGGTTTGGGACAAATGAATGAGAATGGAGAGCGGTTTGCAAGTTTCTGCGCATTTAACAGCTATGTGATTGGAGGTTCAGTATTCCCACACAAGAGGATCCATAAGGCCACTTGGATTTCACCGGATGGAGTAACTGAAAACCAGATTGACCACTTTTGCATCACCCGACGATTCAGACGCTCACTGGAGGATGTCATAGTACAGAGAGGAGCTGATGTTGGATCTGACCATCACATGCTGCTGGCAAGACTCAAACTCCGCCTCAAGAAACAAGGTACCAGAGCAGGAACAAAGAGGAGAAAGTTTCAAGTGAGCCTTCTGGATGGAGACAAGAAGGAAGAGTTCCAGCTGACACTGAGGAATAGATTCAAACCCCTTGTTGACCTCGAAGAGACAGTAGATTTGGAGACTCACTGGGCTAAGGTAAAAGGAGTATTTACATCGACATGTCAGGATGTTCTTGGGGAAAAGAAAGTGGAACACAAGGAATGGATCAGTCAAAAATCACTGGACTTGATAAGGATAAGAAGAGACCTAAAAGAACAGGTAAATGCAAGTCGTACAAGAAGCTCAAGAGTTGGTAACCAGGAAGAGTACCGAGCATCAGCTAAAGAGGTCAAAAAATCAATTAAAAAAGACAAAGAGGAGTTCATAGGAATGTTAGCAGAGAAAGCAGAGAAGGCAGCAACAGGAGGACACACGAGGATCCTCTACCAGACTACAAAGACTCTTGCTGGAAAATATGGAAAACCGGAAGTTCCTGTCAAGGATTGCAACAGGAAGGCTATTTTTGGAAAGGAAGCTCAGGCAAAAAGATGGATAGAACATTTTAGTAGCCTCTTGAACAGACCTCCACCAAGCAGCCCACCCGACATTCTACCCGCAAGAAATGATTTACCGATCAGTTGCGACCCTCCGACTAAAGCAGAGATTAATGATGCCATAAAGCAGTTAAATCGAGGCAAGGCAGCTGGACCAGACCAGATCCCACCAGAGGCGCTGAAGGCAGATGCTGCTGGGGCTGCAGAGGATCTGCACTCACTATTCTCGAGGATTTGGATCGGAGGCAAGTTTCCAAAGGACTGGAAGGAAGGACACCTCGTGAAGCTTCCAAAAAAAGGGGACCTCAGCAATTGTAGTAACTACAGAGGAATCACACTTCTCTCCATCCCAGGAAAGGTTTTCAATCGGATTATTCTCAAGCGAATACAGAATGCAACAGACCCAAAACTTCGTGAGGAGCAAGCTGGTTTCAGGAGTAATCGATCAACCACCGACCAGATCGCCACGCTGAGAATTATAGTAGAGCAGTCGCTAGAGTGGAACTCCCAACTGATAGTGAACTTCCTTGACTACGAGAAGGCCTTTGATAGCATCGATAGAGAAACGCTGTGGAGAATATTGAGACATTATGGAATCCCAGAGAAGATGGTGAATCTTATCAAGAGCATGTATGAGGGGACAAGTTGCAGAGTCGTACACGATGGTGAGCTTACTGACAGCTTTGATATCAAGACTGGTGTTAGGCAGGGTTGTTTGCTGTCCCCATTTCTGTTTATTCTGGTGATTGATTGGCTTATGAAAGAAACCACCAATGGAGGAAGAAATGGCATACAATGGACCCCATGGACACAGCTGGACGATCTAGATTTTGCAGATGACTTGGCACTATTGTCGCACACACACGACCAGATGCAAGCAAAGACTACAGCTCTAAACAAAATTTCAGAATCTATTGGATTGAGGATACATCCTGCGAAGTCGAAGGTCCTAAAAATTGTGGCACCCCCAAGCGAACAAGTCAAAGTAGGAGATCAACCACTGGAAGATGTAGAGTCCTTCTGCTATCTTGGTAGTATCATTGACAATAAGGGAGGAACAGAGGCAGAAGTCAAAGCACGAATTGGAAAGGCACAGGCAGCTTTCACGTCCTTAAGCAAGATTTGGAGAACCAAGGATATATCTCTAAAAACAAAGCTGAGGATATTCAACTCGAACGTGAAGTCAGTCCTGTTGTATGGATGTGAGACTTGGAATGCGTCCCAGGCCTGCATAAAGAGAATCCAAGTTTTCATCAACAGATGTTTGAGGAAGCTACTTAAGATCAGATGGACAGACAAGGTCAGCAATGAAATTGTTTGGAAAAGAACAAGACAGAGCCCAGTCAGAGAGGAAATTGGTAGGAGGCGATGGAGATGGATCGGCCACACTCTCAGGAGGCCAGGAAACAGCATCGCGAAGAAGGTATTGGATTGGAATCCCCAGGGCAAGAGATCAAGAGGAAGGCCGCGCGGAACGTGGAGAAGAGCCAGAGAAAATGATGTGCAACGAAGCGGAAAGACTTGGAATAATGTAAAGAGGCTGGCCCATGATAGAGAGGGATGGAAAGTGTTTGTTGGTGGCCTATACCCTGATCCAGGGTGAGAAAGGCAATGATGATGATGACACATTAGACATCACTCAAGAATTATACATGTACCACACATTGGTCATCACTCAAATATTTTACATCTACCACACATTAGACATCACTCAAGAATTATACATCTACCACACATTGGACATCATTCAAGAATTATACATTTAACACACATTAGACACCAGGCAAGAATTATACCTCTATCACACATTAGGCATCATGCAAGGATTATACATTTACCACACATTAGACATCACTCAAGAATTATACATTTACCACACATTAGACATCAGGCAAGAATTATGCCTCTACCACACATCAGACATCACGAAAGACTTATACACCTACACACATTAGACATCATGCTAGAATTATACTTCTATCACACATTAGACATCATGCAAGAATTATATATCTACCACACATTAGACATCACGCAAGAATTATACATCTACCATACATCAGACATCACGCAAGAATTATACATCTACTATAGATCAGACATCACGCAGGAATTATACATCTACCACACGTCAGACATCACGCAAGATTTGTACATCTACCATACATCAGAAATCACGCAAGATTTGTACATCTACCGTAAATCAGACATCACGCAAGATTTGTACATCTACCATACATCAGACATCACGCAAGATTTGTACATCTATCATACATTAGACATCATGTAAGATTTGTACATCTACTATACATCAGACATCACGCAAGATTTGTACATCTACCATACATCAGACATCACGCAAGATTTGTACATCTACCATATATCAGACATCACGCAAGATTTGTACATCTACCATACATCAGACATCACGCAAGATTTGTACATCTACCATACATCAGACATCACGCAAGATTTGTACATCTACCATACATCAAACATCACGCAAGATTGGTATATCTACCATACATCAGACATCATGCAATATTTGTACATCTACCATACATGAGACATCACGCAAGATTGGTACATCTACCATACATCAGACATCACGCAAGATTTGTACATCTACCATACATCAAACATCACGCAAGATTTGTACATCTACCATACATCAGACATCACGCAAAATTTGTATATCTACCATACATCAAACATCACGCAAGATTTGTACATCTACCATACATCAGACATCACGCAATATTTGTACATCTACCGTACATGAGACATCACGCAATATTTGTACATCTACCATACATCAGACATCACCAAAGATTTGTACATCTACCATACATCAGACATCACGCAAGATTTGTACATCTACCATACATGAGACATCACGCAAGATTTGTACATCTACCATATATCAGACATCACGCAAGATTTGTACATCTACCATACATGAGACTTCACGCAAGATTTGTACATCTACCATACATGAGAAATCATGCAAGATTTGTACATCTACCATATATCAGACATCACGCAAGATTTGTACATCTACCATACATGAGAAATCATGCAGGATTTGTACATGTATGCCCGACTGGCCATAGAATGTCAAAGGTTTTATATTTACCTCTTTATTTTCTTTCGTAAATGGCAAAAAATAAGAAAAGAATTTGGACGCTCCTTTGTTTTTTTTTTGTTTTTTTTATCAATGGCTGTCAAGATCTGAGAGAAATTCCTGAACCTGTTTTTTGTCAAAGATTTTGTGTTTGCATTTGTTATTTAAGTATTTTGGAAATATTTATTTAAATTCACACAGTAATCTTATCATTAGGACCTGCTTACAATAAAAAAAAAAAAAGCAAATGAAAAAGAATAATAATAATAATAAAAAATCTGTTAGTGAACATGACTCAGTCTGCATCAGAACTTGAAAAATATCATCATCAAAATAAAATGCCTTTCAGTGGAAATGTTACAGATTTTTTCAACTATGTGGGGATTCCAGTGCAATGAGAAAACATTTTACAAAGACAAAGTTTTTTTTACTTTGCACAACAATGGAAAGAACAATAGGGCAAACAGTTGCTGATACATTTACAGTGGCTTGAAACTATAGTTCGTTCCAAAATTCATGTCCACAGAAAAACTTTATTTTCTCAAAAAAGACTTTACATTCAAATTTGAGATTTTGCATGCAGTGTTAGAATTTCAATGACGTTATGAATCCGAAAAATGAAATTTGCAGCTTTTATAGTTTTCTCAAAGCGGTGAATTCCTTTCATCTTTTCGGCTTTTTTTCTTTCAGATAACAGCAGATTGAAGAATATTTACTGTAATGACATTTTGACTGCATTATCGCGCTGGTTTGTCAGTGGCGTAGCAAACAGGTGTAACAGGGGGGGCCATGAGCCGCCTAGGGTCATAGCCTAATAGTAATACAACTGTTTATGGGATTGATTCAACAGGTGGAGCGAGGTTGATTTGGCATGTCAATATAAAGTTGTGCCGTATGTTTAGATAGTATGTTTGATTAATTGTCTAGCTCTGAATCCAACGATTCCAGAGGATTGAAAATTATTTTTGGTTGGATGAAATTAAGTCCGTCGTTTTGCCAATATTCTTCTTCCAAACGTATTGTATGGTCTTCGCATTTGGTGAAAAATTCTCTGTCAATTTCTTTAATAGCTGCGCAGGCAATTTTTTCGACGTCGGACATCTTGAACGTTGTATTTTCCATAGCGACCTTCCCTTTGACTTTAGCCCACACGAGTTCAATGGGGTTGAGATGTGAATGGTAAGGAGGCAATCGCAGGCTTGTGTGTCCAAATTGATGGATAATCTTGTCGACCTCGAATATTATGGGCTTCTTATTTTTTCGCACCAGAGAAAGCAACTCTGGTTTAAGATGAGCTGAAAGGAATATTTTCCTTCATCAGCCATGCCTTGACATCGTCTTTCTTGCTACTAGATGTTGGGAGTTTTATCATGGTCTAACTTGATGTTGTGGTATGATCCGTTGTCCATAACCAAACATGAAGGTCTGTCCAGTGAAGGAAGTAGAGAATGTTCCAACCAGTTTTTAAAAATTGTTCCATTCATTTCTGCATGATAGTCTCGATTATCCGTTGAAATTGAATTATAAACGAGCTCTGAGTTTTGGATGAGCCCCTGATTTCTGCTTCCAGCATGCGCTATTATAATTCTATCACCTTTACTGGTAGGAATATTTCTCCTGTGCTTTCCGTCTTTGGATTGCCATTCCTTGTCATATGTATGGTGAGCATTGACCCATGTTTCGTCCAGGCAGACAATATCAAAGCCATGCGTGCGCTTTTCCTTTATTTGACGCAGGTACTTACTCCTCGTTTCCAATAGGTGCGCTCTTTCACAAAGTAAGTTTCTGCCGGATGAAGATTTCTTGAATGCAAAGCCCATCCTTCTAACAATCCTCCACAAATGTGTTTTTGAAATTTGAAATCCATTTTTTTTCTGAAGATGAGATCTAAGCTTTCTCAAAGTGACAAATTCTTTCCTCTGAAACATGCTTTCAATTTCTCGCTTTATCACGTCCTTACCAAAATCATCTATCTTCTCCTTTCTTCCTCTTTTCGACGGGGTGGACGCAATGTCTGATTCCTGCAACCATCTTTTGAGAGACTTTAGACCAATTCCCAAAGCATGTCGAGTCCTTTTAAATGGGTCATTGATGTTAACATAAAGACAGCCACGTCTTGTTTCTCGTGTGAAATATCGGAACAATTTCAAAGCAATACTTCTAACTGTGGTAAATTTGTACTTCAACGCCATAATAGTGAAATATAGTGTGATTGATAATGAAAAATACGAGTTTCAACGGATTGAATAAAAACGCCACTGAAAGATTCAGCTGTTGTATATCAATGGTGCGTCAGCGTGACCTCATAAGTTATTGAACGGAAGGCACGTTTTTCTTGGTGCACACATTCTGAACGTAGGGGATTTCATTGTAATTACAAGTGTTTTGGTTCCCGACTTTCATGATTTCCGTTCATTTGGAGTGAGTCAGCACAAATTGAGAAAATTTAGTAGTGTATACTATCTAATATTCTACTCAGTGTGTTGCTGTAGTATTTTATATAGCGTTAAGAGACAAATTTTAAAACTGCTGGTCTATTAGGGGTGCAAAAAATATTGTTTAACGTCATGGATATCCTAAACATGCATACAAATTTTTACTTTAGTCAAACAGACAGTTTAAAAGATATAAGACAATTGCCATGGTCATGAATTTCGGAACGAACTATAATGTGTTTTGGGAGTGTTTGTGCAGAATTCGTATGATATATTAATTTATTTAGATTTTTGTGATGTTGAAATTTCCTGACAGGATGGCCAGGTCAACTGTGGTAGATTGAAATGCCCAGATGAAGTGACGCTGAAGTGTAAGAAGCCTGAGCTTGGCCCTGGAGGATGTTGTAAAAAATGTCCCAACAGCAGAGCTAAAAAGAGAAAAAAGAAGAAAAAAAGAAACAAATGTAAACGTTTTTCGGATGCCAAAAAGAAGCTCCAATGTCGCAGTAAGTGAATGTAGAAATTCTTCAATAATTCATCCATGATGTGTTAGTAAAGATTAAAGTATCAGTCGTGACTGCACACTGTGTGCATTTGTTTCAGGGGTTTGGGTTAGGGTTCGTATTTTTAGTGAGTTTAATACATGTAATTATGTTAATTCGTTGTTTCATTGAAGATTCTGCCTACAATAACATACAACACTCTCTTCATAAGGCTTCTTTTTTAAAAAAAGCGTTTATATCCGGTCAGGGAAACTGCCCACCCTTGGCATGCAGTTCCAGCGCTTCATACAATGGATTTGCATAGAAAATAAGACACAACACCAATTTATTTCGCTTCCAGGGGCAATTTCACAGTCAAAATATGTTTAAGATATGCAGTATCTAATTAATAATGAGTGCTTCCATAAAGCAAAGCATACAATCCGGGCCAAGGAAGGAGAAAGAGAGCGCAGCAGATTTTTCACTAGATGGCACAGACCAACATCTAGTAATTAGTGTTGCGGCTTCCCCAGCCTCTCCAATGACAAGTTGTTTTTAGCCTACCTATAGCGCTTAAAATGGTAATGCTAGTGTTAGAACTGCTATGCATCTCTGGAGCCCCGGTTGATGTGTTTATCAACAGCGGCGCACTTTTTGTGAATTTGGAGAAGAAAAAGAAGAGGAGAACAAACGAGAAGAAGGAAAAACCAAGGTTAGTCTGTGATTGTCAAAGGAAAGTTCTTAAACATTTTCAGAACCCTTCATAATTCCCGCTGATGTTTACTTTCTTATTTACATTTGCCGCTGGGAGACAGTCTGGCGAGTTGCACCATGAACAGAAATCCCTCCTTGGTCCCATTTTATTGCATGATGGCAGAAAAGTGAACAAATCTCGACATTTTCTCTATTCAATTTTATTTTTAAAATGCCATTGTTTACATCTCTCACGCCATTGAATTACACAGTAAAATCAGTATTCATCTATCTTTTCAGTGAGCTGCGATATGTTTCTTGAGAATTTCATGAAATATTTCTAATTCATGCATTAGAAGCAGATTGATGTTCTGTGTAACTTTTGGTCGTGGACTTTCACTGACATCTATTTCATTTTAAAACATGGAACTTTTACAATTGAATGCCAGATTTCTGAAACTGTTCCAAACCATCTCAGATTGAGTTTATAAATCACCATCATAGCATTGACTTATTGTATATTCTTGGGTGACGTTTTCATGAACATTGGCCCCTTGTCAGGTTTCTAACAAATAAAAGTTGAAAACAATAAAACTGTACATGTATTCGTCACCGTCGTCTCAAAGGGACTGAGTAAAAATTACTTTGCTGTTTCATCTTTGCATCTACATGTAAGGTAACAAGAAAAATAGTAAGACAATTGTGGAAGATTTTCTGTCATTTGTTTAACGGGCAAAAGTGATTTGTCTTTTCTCAATTTCAGTGACAAATTGTCATTTCCAGATGTCTTTCATACTTCAGCTCTTAGTCACCTGATTCTGAAGGTCATCCTTGAATTGAAGACTCTGTATGTTGTCATGGTAACTTCATTGTGGCTATGTCCAACACAGGGCGATGTCCACCATTCATTGTGCAAATTAAGAATGTAAATGAAATTGCAGTCCTAACTATCTTTTATTCCTTCAAGGATCCTGGGTTTACATTTAGCTAGTAGCCTAAAACGCCAGGTGCAACACAGTGTGAGTTGCATAGAACAACAATGGGGGACAAGGTGGTCTAGAGGCAAGGTGCTCGCCTCTCATGCCAAGGGTCCTGGGTTCAAAACCCGGCCGGTGCAGGCATGTTGGAAGTTTGGGATTTTTCTCATATTTTCGTGTCCCTGATCCTATTGAGGGGTAGGATCGAGTACCTAGTCTTCTCGGATAAGGACGAAAATATTCGGAGGGCCCGTGTGCACGTTGCGCACGTTAAAGATACCTTGGCAGTTGGAAATCGTAAAGAGCAGGCTGAACAGGTCGCTGCCCGGGCAAAATTAAATAAAATTCATCCCTAACATCCCCCCCCCCCAATACAAAAAAAAAAAAAAAAAAACCGCCGACCGGCGCTGCAATGTGGCGACGACGTGCCTGCTCCAGTTGTAACTGGGCTGCAATGGCACAAAGGCAAATTTCCCAAATGGGAATACAAATACAAATAAGCCTTATGAGCCACTTAACAAAAGTTTTACTGCGTGTACTATTGGCAAGAATGAGAAAATGTTTAAGACCAGAGCTGTCCAAAACACAATTTGGCTTCGTCCCAGACAAAGGCACCCAAAATGCTATATTCACACTATCCATGACAATGGAAAGATGCATAGACTAGAAGCACAAGAGGACCTATACCTATGCTTCATTGACTATTCAAAAGCTTTCGATAAAGTTAAACATGAAAGATTATTTAAAATTCTGGAAGAACTAGACATAGATGGAAAGAAGTTAATAATTATGAGAAATCTCTAGTGGGTCCAGACTGCTGCGGCGCTAATTGAGGGAGAATACAATAACTAAGGACATGGAAAACAAGCCAGAGGCAAAGGAAAATGTGGTTTTTACGGAGATTCCTAAATATTTCATGGAAGGAAAGGAAATGGAATGAAATGGTGATGAAAGACGCCAACACGGAGCGATCACTAATAAAAACAATTAGGAGAAGGCAATTGCAGTTCATGGGACACCTGAATCCACACAAAGGTCTTGAACACCTTTGCTCTAACTGGGAAAATAGAGAAAAAAAAGCAGAGGAGACAAAGAATAACATATCTAGAGAGTTTGAACAGATGGGCGACAGGGAAAAACCAGGACAATAATGGGCTTTTTGAGAGCATCCGAGCGGAGGAATGAGTGGCGAACCATGATCGTCGATATCTGTTCTAGATCCGGCACTTGAAGAGAGAGAGTAGCCTAGTACAGGGAAACTTTCTAAAGGTATACAGGTGCTAGTTGATCAAGCCCAGAGAGCTTTATTTGGTTTGAAGACTTATTTGCACAAAAAATCCAGAGCTGAGTCCTTCGTTACAGCTACGACTATTCAATACATTAATAAAAGCCTATACTTTTATACGCTTGTGAAATCTGGGGAGTTGCTGAAGTTTGGTCCATTGAGTGAGTCCATCTCATATTTCTGAAATCTATTCTAGGTGTAAGAAAAACAACCCCAAATGCGTTTATTTATTTTAATTTCGGAGTTTATCCTCTAAAAATAGGCCGACAGTTTAGACTAACGAAATTCTGGATTGAAATATTAGGCCTGGACAACAATAGTTCAGTTTAAAAAGTTTACAGCAAATTATGATCAGCCATAGAAAGCAACACAAGTACAGTTAACTGAGTTTCACTGTTAAAGAAAATGCTGGAGAAATCTGGATTCGAATACATCTGGGAAAGCCACATACTTCATTGTTTTATCTGAATTTGAACAACGTCTATGGGACAATTTTCAACAAACATGCCGCAGTGCTAGTGGTATAGAGCATTTAAGTGAGAATCGCCTATATAGACATTTAACTGTTGAATTTTACCCAGAAAATTATTCAGATGAAGTAAAACAGAAGCATTTAAGAATAGCCATAGTATAGATGAGATTGGGCTCTCACAACTTTATGGTCGAGAGGGGAAGGTGGCAGAGGCCTAAACTGGGGTATGCTATGAGATTGTGTGAGAATTGTAATGAATTGGAGGATGAATTTCACGTGTTACTAACTTGCAAAAAATTCAAAGATATAAGGAAATAATTTTTAGTGTCTTGGCTACTTGTTAGACCAAGCCTGTTTAAGTTCATAAATTTTCTGTCATTGATGCATGGTAGGGAAATAGATTTGTTTGGACGGTTTTGCCATAAAGTTCTAAGCGAATACAATAAAGTCACTTTTTGACTTCTCCTGGTTAGCCCTGAAAACTGAATTTTTCTCTGTGAAAATGTAAATCTTAGTGATATTTTCAATTATAATAAATTCACAACAGATAAAGGTGAGAAAAGGTGAAAAGGTGGGGGGTAGGGGGGGGGGAGGGGGGGTTGAAAAATGATTGCTGTTGCTGGCAATTAGAAGTTGTATTTTATTGTATATTATTGTAAGTAAGTGTGTAAATTGCAGTAGGCAGTAAGGAGCGGAGAGAATGAATGACCGTGCGTTTTTTTTTTTTTTTTTATGTTTTCAAAGTTGTTTGCCAGATTCTTCTGTATATTTTGAATTGGCCATCAGGGCCTACAATTAACTTGAACTTGTATCTTAAAAAAAAAAAAATTAGAACCCATAAAAACATGATAAAAACAATATAGTTATCTCCCCTTTAATAATCCATAATTAGCTCCCCTTGGTGGATACTGTGGATTTGGATGACAGGTATTTTTTTTTTTTAGTCTTTTTGTTTTCCTACACATTGTTGATAAATGTGTTCAGATATAGCAAATTTTGGCTAAATTTCCTTTTGACACCATAAAAGTTTCATCTGTCAGACATTTAATACTCACAGACCTGATCAAATTGTTCACCTCCTTTTACATGTTTGTTGTGATTTAGCACATTAAAATGTTCCATTTTTACTTTTATTTCACCTCGTAACTAATTTACTGATGCCCCAAAAATCATGTGAAAAAAAATCACAACCAAGCTCACACTTCAGTGCTTATAGGAAATTCTTTACAGGCCTATTTCCATTTTCAAAAGATGGCAACTTCATTACTGTAATTTATATTAAAATGAAACGTTTAAATAAATGGAAACATAGATCGGCAATATTGCTACCCACACAATATAGGCATGAAAGACAGGAAATCGAATCAAATTTCAAAACTTTTGCCAGTTGTGGATCAGAACGTAACACGTGGAGTGAAAATTATATTTAAAAAAACAACAACCCAAAAAAAAACTGAGCTGAATAAAAAATGTTTCTGTCTCCAGCATCTCCAGCTGACACAGACATAAAGGGAAGAAAAATGTGATGAATAAATTATGAAGTTTATTGCTAAAAATAACTGAGGCCAGATAATTGTTGAGCCCAATCTGCCAGGACCGCACTAATCACTTAAACAATACAGAAAGGCCATTCATATTGGAAGTTTTGGAAGTTGGAAATCGAAGTCTCTACTGGCTCAGTTTTTGTCTTGGCATACCAAGGCAACCAGACGGTCCTCATTCCTGTCTGTTTTGTGTATGCTGAGGTTGTGGAACTCGTGGATTTGAATGATTTGTTAATTGAAAAGTTTTTTTGAAAAGGTGGTTCATGGTTTCCCCACAGACGAGAAATGCCTGGTGTCACCACAGAAAAGAAATTCCTGATGTCCCTACAGAGTACAAATTCTTGGTGTCACCACAGGCCAGAAATTCCTGGTGTCACCACCGACTAGAAATTCCTGAAGTCTCCACAAACTAGAAATTCCTGGCCTCCCTAAAGACTAGAATTTTTTTACCCCTGGCATTGAAGCTTATTTGAATACTGTTTTTGTATTTTTAGGGCGGCACAAAGACTCAAGAGGTCAACGAAAGAGAGGGCGTGTCAAAGAGGGAGTTCCATTGTTTCAAGATGACATGCCACTTTCTGAATTGATTGATCAGATTTGTATGCCACACAAAACTCAGAGTCTGGTGTATCATACAAGAGGAGATAATTTTGAATCACTTGCATTTGATGGACCAAAGGACAAGATGATCGAGCAGCTCTACTGGACGGTAGACCAAGGTTTGTGTTATTCTAATGAAAGTATTTCAGTCTAAATTGTCTTGACTGATGTGCAGTGGTCTTTTCCTGTCAGGGAATTCCAATACATAAATAACATTCGTGAACATCCATTATGATTGCAAATTAATGTTCAAGGATTTTATTTCGGTGTGTACAGATCAACTGATAAATGAGATCATACAGGTACTAGATATGGTGGAGTACACCTAATTCGAACTTTGATCATAACTAGATCAAGAGATAAATTTTGTGAATCAGATCAAGAAATAACTTGTGCGAATCACATCAACAGACACTGAGACAGCTTCTGAGAATCGGATCAAGGGATAACTTGTATGCACTAGATCAAGAGATAACTTGTGTGAATCAGATCAAGAGATAACTTGTGTGAATCAGATCAAGAGATAACTTGTGTGGATCAGATCAAGAGATAACTTGTATGAATCAGATCAAGAGATAACTTGTATGAATCAGATCAAGAGATAACTTGTGTGAATCAGATCAAGAGATAACTTGTGTGAACCAGATCAAGAGATAACTTGTGTGAACCATATCAAGAGATCACTTGTGTGAACGAGATCAAGAGATAGCTTGTGTGAAGCAGATCAAGAGATAACTTGTGTGAACCAGATCAAGAGATAACTTGTGTGCACTAGAGCAAGGGATAACTTGTGTGAATCAGATCAAGAGATAACTTGTGTGAATCAGTCAAGAGATAACTTGTGTGAACCAGATCAAGAGATTACTCGTGTGAATCAGATCAAGAGATAACTTATGTGAACCAGATCAAGAGATAACTTGTGTGGACCAGATGAAGGGATAACTTGTGTGAACCAGATGAAGGGATAACTTGTGTGAACCAGATGAAGAGATAACTTGTGTGAACCAGATCAAGAGATAACATGTGTGAACCAGATCAAGAGATAACTTGTGTGAACCAGATCAAGAGATAACATGTGTGAACCAGATCAAGGGATAACTTGTGTGAACCAGATCAAGGGATAACTTGTGTGAACCAGATCAAGGGATAACTTGTGTGCACTAGAGCAAGGGATAACTTGTGTGAACCAGATCAAGGGATAACTTGTGTGAACCAGATCAAGGGATAACTTGTGTGAACCAGATCAAGGGATAACTTGTGTGAAACAAATCAAGCGGTAACTTGTGTGCACTAGATCAAGGGATAACTTGTGTTAACCAGATGAAGGGATAACTTGTGTGAACCAGATCAAGAGATAACTTGTGTGCACTAGATCAAGGGATAACGTGTGTGAACCAGATCAAGGGATAGCTTGTGTGAACCAGATCAAAGGATAACTTGTGTGAACCAGATCATGGGATAACTTGTGTGAACCAGATCAAGAGATAACTTGCGTGAACCAGATCAAGAGATAACTTATGTGAACCAGATCAAGAGATAACCTGTGTGAACCAGATCAAGAGGTAACTTGTGTGAACTAGATCAAGAGATAACTTGTGTGAACCAGATCAAGAGATAACTTGTGTGAACCAGATCAAGAAATAACTTGTGTGAACCAGATCAAGAGATAACTTGTGTGAACCAGATCAAGAGATAACTTGTGTGAACCAGATCAAGAGATAACTTGTGTGAACCAGATCAAGAGATAACTTGTGTGAACCAGATCAAGAGATAACTTGTGTGAACCAGATGAAGGGATAACTTGTGTGAACGAGATCAAGAGATAACGTGTGTGAACCAGATCAAGGGATAACTTGTGTGAACCAGATGAAGGAATAACTTGTGTGAACCAGACCAAGGAATAACTTGTGTGAACCTGACCAAGGGATAACTTGTGTGAACCAGATTTAGGGATAACTCGTGTGAATCAGATCAAGAGATAGCTTGTGTGAATCAGATTAAGAGATAACGTGTGTGGACCAGGTCACGAATTTATCAACTCTGATTGCTTCCCCATCATTATTTATCATGTCATCCTAACCTTAATTTTCCTTGTTTGTACAAAAAAATTGAATACCATTTTGCCAAATTCAAGTGTGATGAACATTAGGACAAACATGCTTTCCCACACCAGTGTCAGATGTTTCCAGACCATGCGCCTTTACGTCTGAATGTTTCAATGCAGATATCTAAACAAATGTGTACATTTTATAACGATGGATTAGCAACTAAGCTAAGCCAACACAGACCACATGGAACCAGCAAGGTTATGATCAGCATTCATCCTTTCACTGCCCAGGTTTTGGAGATTTGTGGTCCAAATTTGAATACAAGTACCCTGTCAGTGGCACATCTTTATGCTTATTGTATATAAAACAATCTTACTGACAGAAATTGAAAGTAATTATTTACAGTTACATTAGAGAGAGTAATATTTGATAAGTCTCCAACTGGAATTCGTGGTAATACTCCCATAAATAAGCTAATTATTTAAAAGTTATTTTCTTTCCTGTGGCGAATGTCGTTGGTAACTTGTGGCAGGGAGACAACTAGTGCAATCCTCTGGAACATTTGAAACCCAGACAGGGAAGAAATATAAACAAAATACTATTTGTCCTGGGATATCTGGGGAGAGAATAGATCGTGGAGAAATGATGGATCATTATGACAAGTGACAGTCTACTGTGGTAGAAAACAACAGAAGAAGGAAAAAGTCACCATGCAAATCTGGCAAACACCAAATGGACAGTAATTGCCAACCATTAGTTAGTGCCCCTGACTTGAAAGAGTAAAACCAATTTTGCTACAAGTTTGATCAACAGATAAACACTAGATCACGACATATTTCATATTTTGAAAGAGAAAGTAGGCCTACCATCTTTTCGTTTTCATTTTCAAAATGATTCACAAAATGTTGCTGAGATTCCAAGATTGCAGTAGAATCCAGTGAAGTGTTACATCGTTAGTGCTCTGCCCTTGTCTGTTCATTCTAGCCGTTTTATTCTGGGAATAAAGTAAAATTGTTTACGTATTATAAGAGAATGTCTTTGTTTTTTCCTTTCAGGACGATTGCAAGCCACCCAACGAAAGTTGATCTTGGATCCCGTGGCATATCGGAAGAACATCACAGCTGCAAATTTAATTGGTGCTACGAAAAAAAGTAAGTTTGATTCACACTGGAGATACTCAAAACTGAATTGTCTTTCCTGACAGACATGGCCCAACACCGAGTCGATGTGACTGTTTTTATTGTGGCCTGGACGCAAACAAAACAACAAATAACATGCAGGCTAAACCACTAAAATAATCCCAACATATAGGCTAAACCACCAAGATAATTCCACCACCGGGAGGCAAAAACCACCAAGATAATTCCACCGAAGGCAGGCAAAACCACCAAGATAATTCCACCAGCAGACAAAACCACCAAGAGAATCCCACCACAGCAATTTAAACCACTAAGATAAATCTCACCACACAGAGGCTGAAATGTTTAAGACTGCCATCGAGCAAAGTTCTGGTCATCATGAGAAACATGAATATCAAACCTGACAAAATTAGTTTGTCTGTTGTGAAAACAATGGCGGGAAATGTGCACAAATCTTTCCTTTTGGAGATTCGCGATCTTTCCTTTCTGAGATTCGCTGTTCTCGGCATTTGCAGTTGTCTACCCTCATTGTAGTTTTTGTTCTTTCTTCTGGTTTGTTGTCTTGACTTTTTTCTTCTTGTTGTTCTCGCTTCTTTCTTCAGCTTTGACCCTCGGACGCCCGGTCGTATCTCCTGCCATTTCTTGTTCTGCTTTCCTTAGTGGTTACAGGACAAGATCATATTTTTTTAATTCTTATTTTACCCCTCGAAATGCAGGGGAGGTAATGGATCTATCTTGTCACCAGAAATTGAAACAAGGCATTTGGTGAGTTACATCATTTTTGAAACACGGTCAGAAAATGTCAGAGCCAAGTGTTTCATAGTGTGTCAAGGCCAATAGGGAGGGGCGCCATGTCTTATGTTTACAGGATAGCAGGTAAACAGTGTGACAAACAGTGTGACAAACAGTGTGACAAACAGTGTGACAAACAGTGTGACAAACAGCCTGTGACTGGGTTCAGGGGTCAAATACATAAATGTGTATATTATCAATCGGTACTTGCATAATCAAATTCAAATTTCTTGAAAACTGTTGGATTTATTTCAATTTCTGCATAAGCTACGAGTACATGCTTCACACTGAACTTTCAAGAACTGATTTTTTATTATTTGTTTTTTTTTTTATGTAGGACTGTGGCCTGATTTTGAATTTGCCTCTTTGGAATTTGTAAAATATATTAATTCGACTGAAACTGGATTTCAAACCCTGTCCCCCCCCCTCCTCCCCCCCCCCCCTCCTCCCCCCCCCCCCCCCAACATCTCTTGCACTCAAATTTACCTTAAGGAATGAAACAATGTCATTCACTCTGGTACATGAGTTAAGGATCCTCATTAGGATATTTTGGGCTGGCCACACTGTGAATGTATTTTTTGATTCCAATACACGACACGACACATATTGATATGTAAAGGAGAAAAAGTTGTGAAGTTATTTTCAGGTCCTCTATGAGTACAGCAAAGAACTTTGTGCAAGTTTCACTCTTTGTTTTCTGTATAAAATTGCCTTGTTTGTTTCATAAACAGGAATTACAGAACTTTAAATTGCCAATTTTACATTGGAGAAAATGAGTTTAGGTATGGCATGTCGTATGAACATCAGATTTTTCTATTCATGAAACACTAAGGGATTGTTTGATTTCTTCAAATTATCAAAGTTTATGACAGGTGATAATTTTTCCATCCAAGCATCAACTGATAAAACTTTAATCGCTGGCATCCGCAATCCTAACATTTCCCTCTCCCTTTTTTTTGGTCTACAGAAAACATGCGAAGATTTATCAGTCGACTGGACAGAAGACAACAAAAATGTAAAGAGAAATGCAAGCGTAAACTTCTAATCAGATCCATTAGAAAACTTCAACTGAAGGATGTCACCTTTAATAAGTCATGCCAGTAATGAACCAACACACAGGCATTTCATCTTCTTGCCCAAGTTGGTGGTGAGTGATCATTTATTCTTCAAGTAAAAAGTCAATGTTACACCGTGACTGTCACCAGCACCAGTAAAATGCCTGTGTGTGTGTGGGTGGTCAACTGAGTTTCTTAAACCATCAAACATGGCAAAGTTGTTGGCCGCTCTATGGACAGTACTTGGCCCGCAGACTCAGAGAATGTACAGATGGGATTTTTAAAATTGAGTTTCAGCCATGAAATGTGTAAACCTGAGGTGCAGAACGGAATTTCCTGTCATTCTTTTTAAGTTACTGGAAGAAAATGCGTCCTTTTTTTTTTTTTTGTGGCTCAAAATGTGGAAACATTTTCTTCTCTTCAACTCCGTTCTGGCTCAGATTCAATGAAAGTATAAAAAAATTTAATGAAGTTCAAACCTTTTAAAGTGTGCCTGCGTACACCTTAATGTTTTTGTATGCCTAATATGATATTTTGTAGAATTTAAGGCTCAGCTGTTAAAAAGCCTTGGATGTTTTATTTCCTTTATAATATGATTTATTGTACTTTTCAACCACTTCTAAACACCAATAAATTTTCAGAAGAATTGGTTGTGTTTTTGTTGTGTGTGTTTGTAGGCATGTGCATGTATGTGATCACAATGCAGCAATTGAAACATCGTAAGAATAGTACATGGGACACTGATGGGTGATCAGAGTGCATGGGACACTGATGTGTGATCAGAGTACATGGGACACTGATGGGTGATCAGACTGCATGGGAACACTGATGGGTGATCAGAATGCATGGGACACTGATGGGTGATCAGAGTGCATGGGACACTGATGGGTGATCAGAGTGCATGGGCCACTGATGGGTGATCAGAGTGCATGGGACACTGATGTGTGATCAAAGTACATGGGACACTGATGGGTGATCAGACTGCATGGGACACTGATGGGTGATCAGAGTACATGGGACACTGATGTGTGATCAGAGTACATGGACACTGATGGGTGATCAGAGTGCATGGGACACTGATGGGTGATCAGAGTGCATAGGACACTGATGTGTGATCAGAGTGCATGGGACACTGATGGGTGATCAGAGTGCATGGGACACTGATGTGTGATCAGAGTGCATGGGGCACTGATGGGTGATCAGAGTGCATGGGGCACTGATGTGTGATCAGAGTGCATGGGACACTGATGGGTGATCAGAGTGCATGGGGCACTGATGGGTGATCAGAGTTGTCACGATTAAGGTTGATGACCTTGTACGCCACGAGTATAGAGGGGGTAAACTTAGTAGGGGAGAAGGGGATTTTTTAAGTTGTTGACTAGCATGAAAGATTACTATCACGAGGAAGGTCGGTGGCCTTGTGCGCCACGAGTCTAGGGGGGTGAGCTTAGCAGGGGAAAACACGGTTTTTAACATTGTTGACGAGCGTGAATAGATACACACGACTCGCTTTAAACTAGTCGCGTGTGCAAAGACCTCGGGAGTATAAGTAGAGGAGAAGCTCGACACACGTGGTTCCCAAAGTTATTCATTCCTAAAGGAAGACGCAGAATTTATCGGTCCGGGCGACAAGTGGAAGGTCGTGCCAGTGGGGACCAGAAGTGTTAGGTGTGTGAGGGATCCATGATGTTCACATTTATTTCTCAATAAGAAGAATTTATCGGTCCGGGCGACAAGTGGAAGGTCGTGCCATGGGGACCAGAAGTTGAGGAGTCCTGATGATAGAACGGGAACCCTTCAGGAGCTCGTGATTTGCGATGGCGGGTGTGAACCGTCGATGTGCTGTGTGTTTGCAGAAGTTGAAGAGTCTTGAGGATGGGATGATAACCCCTCAAGGAGCTAGTAATCTACGATGGCGGGTGTGAACTGTGTGTTCTTATTTGTGAGAAGCCAGGGGCGTCTGTTTCCCCTTTTATCGTCGAAGTTAGAGATCTAGAAAGGATCGTGTGAACTCTGGAGACGTGAAACTGCATCAACGAGGAGGGCAGCTGTTGACAGAGACTATTAAGTATACGTAGTTAAGTTTATGGACAGAGGGATTAGATCTACATGTGAAACGGGGAATAGAGAATAGCCATGATCCCCAAGAGTAAATTTGAAATATCTCTGTTTTTGTGATTATGTATGTGATTATCATGAGTTTAATGTTTTGACATAAGTTTTGTCATGCATTTATAATTAAATATCGTTTAATTTAAATCTCACTCCATGTGTCCGTTGATCGCTGGTCTGCTTGCTTGGCTTGTTAGCTGGGTTTGAAAGGTAAATAAGTTAGGTACTCATCACACACGTGGTCGTGACCATCTTCACGCACGTAATCGTGACAGAGTGCATGGGACACTGATGGGTGATCAGAGTGCATGGGGCACTGATGGGTGATCAAAGTGCATGGGACACTGATGGATGGTCAGCTTGCATGGGACACTGATGGGTGATCAGAGTGCATGGGACACTGATGTGTGATCAAAGTACATGGGACACTGATGGGTGATCAGACTGCATGGGGCACTGATGTGTGATCAGAATACATGGGACACTGATGTGTGATCAGAGTACATGGGACACTGATGGGTGATCAGAGTGCATGGGACACTGATGGGTGATCAGAGTACATGGGACACTGATGGGTGATCAGAGTGCATGAGACACTGATGGGTGATCAAAATGCATGGGACACTTATGGGTGATCAGAGTGCATGGGACACTGATGGGTGGTCAGCTTGCATGGGACACTGATGGGTGATCAGAGTGCATGGGACACTGATGGGTGATCAGAGTGCATGGGACACTGATGGGTGATCAGAGTGCATGGGACACTGATGGGTGATCAGAATGCATGGGACACTGATGGGTGATCAGAATGCATGGGACACTGATGGGTGATCAGAGTGCATGGGACACTGATGTGTGATCAGAGTGCATGGGACACTGATGTGTGATCAAAGTACATGGGACACTGATGGGTGATCAGACTGCATGGGACATTTTCCCCTTTCCTTTAGCTTTATTTTAATTTTCTTTGTTTATTTGTTTTTAGATACGTTTTACTGCTCTCCCTTTGCGCGTTGACGTCCTGCGCGTCCCGCCAGCGTCCGTCAAATGGCTATGATTTGCGCACGGGTTAGTTTGTTTGCACATCGCAGGAAGTGATAATGTCATGTGTTAATAGAAAAGAAATATTATAATATTTTCCTAGGCATATTGAAAACACAAACTTATGTACTTTTGGCCATGCAGCGTCAATCTCCCTTTGTTTTTCCTAGTTTAGGAACATTGAGAACACACAAAGTTTCATACTTGATAGTCTAACTCAATCTCATCATTCAAACCAGTCCTAAGCGGAAGTTGTTTTGTGAGTGTGATACAGATACCGGTGTAGCAGGCCAGATTATACCCCCTCCAGAATAAACCCGGGGTTAAACTGGCCTAGGCCAGTTTATACCCCGGGGTTTACTTTGGGCTAGGCCAGACTATATCCCCCCAGTCCAGATTATACCCCCTACTTTTTTTTAAAAACAAGTCAAGACCGCAGTTTATTTCAACTTTAGTTTGAATTGTCCATTATCACTGTCATCAGATATCATACTTACATTTTTGACTCTTGTAAATTATAATACATTTAAAAGGAAATAAACATGCTTAAAAAGCATTGATATACAAAAGGATTGAAAATCCATTGAAACTGATATGATTATATTATAATAATACTTTAACACTAATTTTACTTGTGTCCGTTGGTACTATTATTGTTTTGGTTTTTTTATAATTAGTTGTCCATGAGTTAAACATGCATTGTGATTTTTTTGTTTGGCCCCACTAACATATACTTAGTGGCAAGGTATGAACTAATTATAAGACTCATAAGTGTAAAGTTATCTGAATTTTATTTTAATTTTTGAAAATCAGAAGTGTGCTTGATATGTCGGAACAATTAGATCTACATACAAAGTTACACTGATGCAGAGAGAAAGGCCAGGAAAGAATACATAGAGAAAAAAACAACAACAACATTTTAACAACTGGACTGGCAGATGGTGCAATTCCATCATCCAGCAGACATTAAATACTTCACACAAAACTAAATACATACTAAAATTGTTTCACATAATGAATTTAACCTGTCCAGATCCACTTGAAACGTTACAGAAAGCTAACCAGTAATATACAATAATAACAATAAGTACAACAAATCATCTTATTTACTCTTGAAAATAAAGAGGATATAATCAATATCAGAATCATCATCATCTTGGAATAATATAAAGATAAGAGGAAATATAAAAATGACCTACACATCATCCTAGAATCTATAAGCAGCAATAATGTGTGTATTATATACCAAGTACATGTAAAGAAAAATGTGTTAAATCTTTTCAACTATTCAAGTAGGACTGGACTGAAAGCTTTAGCGAAGTAGCTTTGATAGTCATGTAAAATGACAGATTAAATCCACTGAGACAACAGTGCATTGCAGAAAGTAATTACAGTATGTTATGGCAAAAATTCAATGGATCATGTTGCATGAACATGTCTTGTTAGTAAATTCTTTGATAGCGTATTTGTAGAAATGTATACATTTTATGTAGCTCATGGTTTAAGGCACTGGATTACTTTCACTCACATTCGTTGGCATGTTGTAGTTGTTTTTGTAGTCGGTTGCCATTGAGTAAAATTTGCACGGTACTGTTTGTTTGGCACTGACATACACTTAGTCCCAATGGATGAAATAATTAACGGACTCATAAAAATGAAGTCATTTTAAATATTTTTTTGTGTACAAATACACAGATGTTAAATCCCTTGGCAAGGGCCGTGTTAAGCGTAGGCAGGTAAAAACGGACAAGGTCTTTTTTTTTTATTATTATTATTTCACTCGCGAGTGACATTCCCTTATTTACTATAATACATAGGTTCAATCTTTCAAAAGCCTTGCAAACTAATCCAGTGTCTTAAACCGTAATGTACATGAAATATATATCTTTCTACAAATAACATATCAAAGAATGATACTCACTAACAAGAAATACTGTTAATGTAACATGATCCATTGAATTTTGCCTCAACATGCTATAGATCTAATTACCTTTTACAATGCACTACTTTTGTCTCTGTGGACTTACTCTGTCGGCCTACACAACTGTCAAGGCTATTTCACTAAAGCTTTCTGTCCAGTTCTACTTGAATATTTGAAAAGATTTAACACATTTTTTATATATTATAGTTGATACACATACATTGCTGCTTATAAATTCTAGAATGATTTGTAGGCATACGCTGCCATTTTTACACTCCCTTTCATATCTTTGCAATTTCCAAGATGATGATGATGATTCTGATATTGATATTTCTCTATATTTTCAAGAGTAAATAACATGATTCCGTGTTCTTATTGTTATCATTATTACTGGTTAGCATTCTGTAACGTTTCAAGTGGATCTGGACAGGTGGAGTTTATCAGTCGCAAACATTTAGTGCCTATTTAGTTTTATGTCTGCTGGATGATGGAATTGCACTATCTGTCAGTTGGATTATCATTATTTTTGTTGTTGTTTTTTTCTGTGTGTTCTTTTCTGGCCTTTTCTCTCTACATTGTTGTAACAAAAAATGCAATGCATGTTTTACTCATGGCCAACCAACTATCAAAATAATAATAATAATAATATCAACACACATGAGTGAAATTAATGCTGAAGTCTAAGCATGTCAGTTTGAATGGATACTCAACTCTTTTGTATATCAATGCATTTTAATGCATGTTTGTTCCTTCTAAAATGTATCATGATTTACAGGAGTCGAGAATGTATGTATGTACACCAAAGTAAACTAAGGCTGAAATAAACTGTTATTATTATTTTCTCTAAATTGCATTATGACTTGTTGGTGTCAAGAATGTGTTCATGTATGTATTAATATGATATCTGATGACAGTGATGAAGAACAGGCTGAAATAAACTGTGGTCTTGACTTGTTTTTAAAGAAAAAGCAGGGGGTATAATCTGGACTGGGGGGGTATAGTCTGGCCTAGCCCAAAGTAACCCCGGGGTATAAACTGGCCTAGCCCAGAATATACCCCGGGGTATACTCTGGGCTAGGCCAGTTTAACCCCGGGTATATTCTGGGCGGGGGGTATATTTTGGCCTGTTACACCGGAACCAAAGTCAAAATTGGGCAAAAAGAAAAAGTTATATGTTGCGAAACCCTGCGTGAGAAATAAAACCCAAACAATACAAAGCAAACTAAAGAGAAGACAGAAAATACATAAAATTTTCGGCGTTCGTCTTTGTCTAGTGAAAAAAAAATTGAACAGTAAAAGACTTCAACAGGAAACGAAGCGAAACAATTTACTTAGCTGCGAGTTCTTGCTTCGTTAGCAGCAGCAATGCTTTTGGCGGACTGAAGTTAATGTCCTGGTCCATCTAAACTGACAAGTTGATGTCTTGATCTACCTAAACTGTCAAGCTAATGTCCTGATCCGTCTAAAGTGACAAGGCAATGTCCTGATCTACCTGAACTGTCAAGCTAATGTCCTGATCTATCTACACTGACAAGCTAATGTCCTGATCCACCTAAAGTGATAAGCTAATGTCCTGATCCATCTAAACTGACAAGTTAATGTCCTGATCCATCTAAAGTGACAAGCCAATGTCCTGATATATCCATCTAAACTGACAAGCTAATGCCCTGATCCATCTAAACTGTCAAGTTAATGTCCTGATCTATCTAAACTGACCAGCTAATGTCCTTATCCATCTAAACTGTCAAGCTAATGTGCTGATCCATCTAAACTGTCAAGCTAATATCCTGATCTATCTAAACTGACCAGCTAATGTCCTGATCCATCTAAACTGTCAAGCTAATGTCCTGATCCGTCTAAACTGTCAAACTAATGTCCTGATCCATCTAAACTGACAAGCTAATATCCTGATCTATCTAAACTGACAAGCCAATGTCCTGATCCATCTAAACTGACAAGCTAATGTCCTGATCCATCTAAACTGACAAGCTAATGTCCTGATCCATCTAAAGTGAGAAGGTAATGTCCTGATCCATCTAAACTGACAAGTTGATGTCTTGATCTACCTAAACTGTCAAGCTAATGTCCTGATCCGTCTAAAGTGACTAGCCAATGTCCTGATCTACCTGAACTGTCAAGCTAATGTCCTGATCTATCTACACTGACAAGCTAATGTCCTGATCCATCTAAAGTGACAAGCTAATGTCCTGATCCATCTAAACTGACAAGTTAATGTCCTGATCCATATAAACTGACAAGTTAATGTCCTGATCCATCTAAAGTGACAAGCTAATGTCATGATCCATCTAAACTGACAAGCTAATGTCCTGATCCATCTAAAGTGAGAAGGTAATGTCCTGATCCATCTAAACTGACAAGTTGATGTCTTGATCTACCTAAACTGTCAAGCTAATGTCCTGATCCGTCTAAAGTGACTAGCCAATGTCCTGATCTACCTGAACTGTCAAGCTAATGTCCTGATCTATCTACACTGACAAGCTAATGTCCTGATCCATCTAAAGTGACAAGCTAATGTCCTGATCCATCTAAACTGACAAGTTAATGTCCTGATCCATCTAAACTGACAAGCCAATGTCCTGATCTAACTAAACTGTCAAGCTAAGGTCCTGATCCATCTAAACTGACAAGCTAATGTCCTGATCTATCTAAACTGACAAGCCAATGTCCTGATCCATCTAAACTGACAACCTAATGTCCTGATCCATCTAAACTGACAAGCTAATGTCCTGATCCATCTAAAGTGATAAGCTAATGTCCTGATTCATCTAAACTGACAAGTTGGTGTCTTGATCTACCTAAACTGTCAAGCTAATGTCCTGATCTATCTACACTGACAAGCCAATGTCCTGATCCATCTAAGCTGACAAGCTAATGTCCTTATCTATCTAAACTGACAAGCTAATGTCCTGATCCATCTAAAGTGACAAGCTAATGTCCTGATGTATCTACCAATTGTTTTTGGTGAGTAGTTTCGGAGCATGCTAGACACATTAAAGGGCCTATCTCCACTGAACCGAAAAGACTTGATTACATGAAGAATACAAAATTGACAAATAAATTAAATTGCTTGAAGTTGTAGGTGTTTTTCAAAATAAGGTTACCGACACACATTTTAACACTCTCACGTCTGTGAATTCTAAGGGACTTTTGAAAACTGAAAAAATAAATACGTGTATCATTCATATCTCCATTTCGACCCCAAAATTTTGACATTTTTGCTCTCTGCAATTTCACATGGAATTGGTTTGGGTTGTCCTATTGACCACGGCGATGAGAAATCTATGGGTCACACTGACACTACTGCAGCTATCATGTGCTCACCAATGCCCGAGCTTGTACCCTCCAGTCACACAAACCGCTCTGAGCACGACATTCGAGACCGCCCACGTGCTACAAAACTGCAACATAAAAGCTGCCCCCTCCCCTCCCCTGCACAATGCACGTTCGCTTGGCATAAAACTGCGGATTGTTTGTTGCCTATGGATGTCGCCCAACCAGGGCCGAGTTCATGCATGACGCATTTCCGGAAAGGACAAAACTCTGGAAACTCCTGTACGACGTTTCCGGAAGTGACCTTAAAAGATATGATAGTTGGTACCCACAGGATCTCTGACTTTTAAAGCTGACTTGACAATTTGTTGTCCAACTGTTTTGATTCTCTTTTGTCCAGTTGGTTTGACTATCTGTTGTCCAGCTAGTTTGACTATCTGTTGTCCAGCTGGTTTGACTATCTGTTGTCCAGCTGGTTTGACTATCTGTTGTCCAGTTGGTTTGACTATCTGTTGTCCAGTTGGTTTGACTATCTGTTGTCCAGCTGGTTTGACTATCTGTTGTCCAGCTGGTTTGACTATCTGTTATCCAGCTGGTTTGACTAACTGTTGTCCAGCTGGTTTGACTATCTGTTGTCCAGCTGGTTTGACTAATTGTTGTCCAGCTGGTTTGACTATCTGTTGTCCAGCTGGTTTGACTATCTGTTGTCCAGCTGGTTTGACTATCTGTTGTCCAGCTGGTTTGACTATCTGTTGTCCAGCTGGTTTGACTATCTGTTGTCCAGCTGGTTTGACTATCTGTTGTCCAGTTGGTTTGACTATCTGTTGTCCAGTTGGTTTGACTATCTGTTGTCCAGTTGGTTTGTCTATCTGTTGTCCAGTTGGTTTGACTATCTGTTGTCCAACTGGATTGACTATCTGTTGTCCAGTTGGTTTGACTATCTGTTGTCCAACTGGATTGACTATCTGTTGTCCAGTTGGTTTGACTATCTGTTGTCCAGCTGGTTAGGATTAGGGTTAGGGTTGAGGTTGGTTTAGGGTTTAGGTTTAGGTTTAGGGCTGGGTTAGTGTTAGTGTAATTAAAGGGAAATATATTCATGCTGATCTACTCAAATTCATTTAAAATCGCTTGGTTTTTATTTTGTGCAAATATCTTAATAACAGTATAGAAATCTACATTGAAATGTGAATTGACAGTATTGCTAGTTTACTCAGTCTTTCTTGGCTCATTGTAGATCTCTGATATATTTTGATTAATTTAACACTAACAGTGATAGTTTTGAAATTTTGGGTCCTTAAGAATTTTGCATCCAGGGCAATCGCCCCTGTGGCCCTGCACGTGCTTCGCCACTGTACCGATGTCTTCTGTAGATGTGTAAAACATGTAATTGTGTTGAAATCATCAGTTCTTGCACACTCAGCAAACACACAAACACACATACACAAACATTATCAAAGGTAAAACATTTGAATTGGATTTTTTAAACTGGAGTTGCAGTCACGTTCCTGCAGGACAGAACTCTTTTTTCTAGATTTTAAAATGTCCTCACAGCGTCCCGTTAACATGATAAGTTTCTATCTCTACTTTGTTGCTGAACTGAGTTACACACTACACACTACATCTACAGGCCTTCTCCATTGTGTGTCAATGTACCAAATCAAGCGGACTGGGTGTGACAATAACTAAAATGAGTACTATCCTGTATTCAGTTGTGCAAACGAAATGAGACAACCTCTATAGCAATCCTGTTAGGGATGTGACAACTGAGACGAATCCACCTGAAGACCACTAAAAACCAGTTTCCTACCTCATCGGTGAATTGGATGTGACTCACCTAAAACTGAGAATTCTCCCATTGAAGTTACTATGATTGAAGTAATGGGGCATTGGTGAAACAGTGATGACATGAAAGAATATCATTAATGACCTCAATTACACATCTATTGATACAGTGGTGATCAGTTTGTAGGTGTCTTTGGAGACTAAATGCTACATTACCCCTCACCCATTCAACCATGGTTTTGTTCGAATTAAGATTAAACAATTAGCACCATGTGTGTATGTCTATTTTGATATGCTTCTGTTTGTTTTTACAAACTCAATTATTTCCAACTGTAAAAAAAAAAAACCCTCTGTGGAAGTTGTTCTCAATTGTAATGTGAAGGACACCGGACCTTTTCAGCGGCGGCTATCTTGGAGTTCGTCATTTATTGAAAAACGTTCAAATTCTCACAGGTGGCATCGATCGGATCTGGAACCGGAATTTAATTTTCATTCAAAACCAGCAGGAAACTTTCAATATACACCCAGTTACGAAACAGGGTATACTTAGGCCATGCTAAGACTGATAGTTTGTTGGAGTTGTCTGCAGATCGCACTGGACAGCACAGAGGGGTTTGTTTGTTGACTTGTTTCTCAAGCCCTAACATATTATTTCCACAGCACATTCCGATATGATTCAGAATAAATTAACCTGGCTTGAACTGCAGTAATGAAACAACTAACTCTTGCTAGCAATATTGTATACATATCTCAGCATCAACAACAGACCTAACGTACTATTACTAACATTTCTAAATATGTGAAACAGTTCATAGCGGATCCTCCAAATAGACGTACTACTGTAACTGCTATTATTAATAATTTGATCTTCAAATTGATCATTATGTTTTTCAAAAACTTCTATGGGTACTTGTCTATGATGATAGGTAATAAAAGTTCAACCTTAGCCACCCGGTATATTTTATAAGATTTTTAAAAATATTAGACTCGCAATGTTTAGCGATATAAGGGGTATAGTTTTGATTTGGTCCAATAGATTTCTTGTAATAAACACAAATCAGTACGAATAACGTTCATGTGGTAGGAAATTGAATTCTTTTTAATTTGATGTCTATTAAGCATGGGTATCTCTTTAATATTTGGCTGGGTATAACTTTATTACTGTCATTTTGGCTGAAAAGAGCGCAAATCTGTAACGTCACGTAGGGGGTGTTTTTGACGAATTTCTTAGCGTTGCCACCCTTTATCTCATTATATCCGGCATTTTCAGTAGCCCAGAGTGGTTCTCCTAATATTTATAGCAAAACTAGGAGTATATATTTTTGGGCAAGGTTCCCGGCCATTTGACGGTTTGGCCCCCCTACTATGAGACTTCAGTCACCAATTTCTCATAACTTGATGGAAGTGATTGAGAAACTTGTCACAAGAGGTCAATACTTCCTCCCCCTCCCCCCCCCCCCCCCCAGACTTGTGCTTTCCCAAGAAGCTTTTCTTAAAATCTTTCTGATTTAGAAATCTGCAGCTGTGGTAAGGGCAGCAACCCATTAATTTCTGTTTTTAGGTTACATAAGTATGGATTAATTCCCTTGAAAGTTACCAAGACTACCAAACCTTCAAATAACAATGAAAAAAGTATAATCAGGTGTGGGAATTCTCAGGACTTTTCCTGATTTCCAAAATCTTTTTTCCTTGGTAAACATTGTTTGTTTTCCTATACAAACTGGCCTTTGTCTGTGTATGTCATGTATGCATTGCAGGTGGCAGTGACCAATTACATCAAAAGTTCAGGACATTTTTTCTGTCAGTAATTCCCATCCCTGAATTAAATTATTTTTGCTATCGCTGTACTGTTTTTACCTGTACAACTGATATTTGAATATGAAACCTTGATAATGGCCTTCCCCTGCTCCCCCCTTTTGATAAATTGTATCAAAAATTCTGCCACTATCAAACAGATTTTGGAAGTAGGCCCTGCAACCAAGTTAAAACGTACCATTTAGTCATGAACTATAGCGACCTTAAGTTCTTGTTTGTTCTATCTTCATTTTCTGAAAAACTGGACATCTTTTGAGTATGTTGAGGAGATATGGCAAATGCACTTTGACCCTCGTTTAAAAATGCATCGTGGCACTTACCAAGCTGTTTCAGTTTCGAATTATTCTGCATCTGTGTCATTATTTCTAAAGCCACAAACATTTAATGCCGAATTTCTTAGTTGTGCAAAAAGTGAAGTTGGAACAAACAAGAACTCAGGTTGCGGTAGGTTTTGCTCCTGCTTTCATTCAAACAAATCTCTCATCTCGTCTCCCCCATGGCAATATAAATACAAAAACAAACGACCAACATTTAATTTTTCCATGCTTTTTATTTAACTCTCAACAAATTAACATTTCCTAAATGAAACTAGAATATGTGAGATACTACAATATCACATAAAATTTCAACACCTAGAAATGATAAAGAAAGGTGGTTCAACCCCCATTGTCCCATCCCTTCACATTTTTAAACTGGCATTGTATATCACTGAACAACAACTGACTAAATTAGTGTGCACGCATATTCAGGGTGTAACTGTTTATGACAGAGTAATAAAGCATAATTATGCCTACCCAACTGCAACATTAGTGGGAAGAAAATATCAGGAAATTTTAACAAAGGAGAATATGGATCTACACATGGTTATTGTCATCTGCAGAGTACTAAACTTTTTACACAAGAAGATATAAATACATACACAACTTTTGTCTACAGAGTGAGTAGCAAACTTCCCCCTCCCTCCCAATTTTGATTACGCAGCAGAGCCCAAATGTTAAAGGAGTAAGGATAAGGATTTTCTATGTTTGGGTCACACTGATCATTTAATTCTACACTAGGGAAGGACTAAAATAACAAATATTGAGTCAGACCTTACTTTGCATACTATACTTACCTGTTTCCAGTCCAATTGCCTGCACAACTTCTCTCAAACTTTGGTCACTGCTTCCAATGGCTCAAAGTCAGGATGAGTGTATATTGTGCACTATACTTACCTGTTTCCAATCCAATTGCCTGCACAACTTCTCTCAAACTTTGGTCACTGCTTCCAATGGCTCAAAGTCAGGATGAGTGTATATTGTGCACTATACTTACCTGTTTCCAGTCCAATTGCCTGCACAACTTCTCTCAAACTTTGGTCACTGCTTCCAATGGCTCAAAGTCAGGATGAGTGTATATTGTGCACTATACTTACCTGTTTCCAATCCAATTGCCTGCACAACTTCTCTCAAACTTTGGTCACTGCTTCCAATGGCTCAAAGTCAGGATGAGTGTATATTGTGCACTATACTTACCTGTTTCCAGTCCAATTGCCTGCACAACTTCTCTCAAACTTTGGTCACTGCTTCCAATGGCTCAAAGTCAGGATGAGTGTATATTGTGCACTATACTTACCTGTTTCCAATCCAATTGCCTGCACAACTTCTCTCAAACTTTGGTCACTGCTTCCAATGGCTCAAAGTCAGGATGAGTGTATATTGTGCACTATACTTACCTGTTTCCAATCCAATTGCCTGCACAATGTTATGACCCAGTTGTTATGGATTCCCTGGAATCATAATGTTGTGTTGATGGGGTGTTGGTTCGACTGCATTTTTTTATAATCGAGAGTTTTATGATTTATTATTTATTCCATCTAAGACCTAACTTTCATACCATTCCAAATACTAAAAGACAATCTGATTAAAGTTCAATTCATCAGACCTGCAGGGTCACATTTATTTATAATAAAGACACTAACAATCTCGACTAGATCTAATTAATTAATAAGGATAAACATCTGTGGCATCACATCCATAATTAATAATACTTCCTTCTAAGTCTAGCTCTATACTTTCTCTAATAACATTTAACTCTGGACTCACTAATTATCTGCTTAAACTAGATCTATTAGGTATATATATCTAAAAACTAGATTACTTATTGGATGACAATTACAGTCTCTGAATACATAATGTCATATGGGATATTCTGCCTACAATTCTAGTAGAGAACGAGCCCGTCAACGACAAGTGACGTCGGCCCAGTTAAGTACAGAGATCTAGATATCTAGATATATCTAGCTCTAGGATGGGCTGGCATTTCCCAGCCTCACCCAGATAATTCAATCACAGTTAGTCATACATTTCATACATTAGTTCTAGATGCAGCTCTAGATGGCAGTTTAATTTTGCATTCACTCCTGGTGGGTTCCTTCAAGACTCTCCTAACGGATAAATGTCGTACGTTTCATTCACTGTCGATGTCATCAAGAGATTCTATCTTCGATTACTTACGATTGGTCTGGCACTAAGGCCAGAAACAATATATCAAAGCGGTGTCATGTCAAGCTTATGAATATAAATGACAAGATCAACATCTAGTCATGTTGTATTGGTAAATATTACAATCATCCACTCAAGTAGGATGCAACTGACTCCTACACACAGGGAAGGCTATGCACGGAGTGAAGTCCCCCGGTCAGCTGCTCTCTCGGCTGCCTATATTATCAATACGCCTTAACGGTTAAGTGACGTAGACAAATAAATAGTTCTCACCCCCACGTTGAAAACGGGGTGTTAATCTTCATCGATAGCACATTATCTTTACATTTTAATATCAGTAGTATATATCTGATTATCTATAGCCCATTCACCATAACACCAGTGATATTCTATCTACTAGCATACTACTGTTTATCTACGCCTTCCTGTTGTTCAATAGTTCCCTCTTGCTTAAAATGACGTCATCAAAAAACACCGTCCTTATCTACAACTGACGTACTTCACATGTTATATTTATTCACCTCCTCTCTATAATTAATTCGGTTATTTCCCCTTGACCACTAACCTCACACCAATTACATTTGATTATGACACACAACTTCTCTCAAACTTTGGTCACTGCTTCCAATGGCTCAAAGTCAGGATGAGTGTATATTGTGCACTATACTTACCTGTTTCCAGTCCAATTGCCTGCACAACTTCTCTCAAACTTTGGTCACTGCTTCCAATGGCTCAAAGTCAGGATGAGTGTATATTGTGCACTATACTTACCTGTTTCCAGTCCAATTGCCTGCACAACTTCTCTCAAACTTTGGTCGCTGCTTCCAATGGCTCAAAGTCAGGATGAGTGTATTTTGTGCACAAACTGGCAAACTGCCTTGACTCAGTGTCACAGACAGATGTATACATACAATGTATGATACATACAGGGCTTTCATCATGAAGACAATTTGGTATGCAGGTCTGACATAATAAAATAAAAATATATAAAATAAATAATGAAATGATGTAATAATAAAATAACTTTAACAATATAATAAATAAAATTTAATAGATAATAAATAATATAATAAAATAATAGAAATAATATAAATGATATAATAAAACAACTGAGTTGGGGATTCTAATCTAACCATAGGAATTAATTGGGCAGGGGGTTCTGATTAACATGAAATAGAGGATAAATAAATTCATTCATGTATTCTTTAAATTTTATTTCACAGGTCTGGATAATGTACAGTCAGGGAAAATATTCTGAAGTTAAGTGAATTTATTTTCAGTTTGGGCTCTTGCTGCACATCACCTTACAATTTACTTGACCGCGCCCGGTATAATTCATTGACTGGTCTCCCAAATGTAGAAATTTCTGCACAAAAGAAATATTAAACTAAACTAATCTCCCACAATTATGCCGACATTTCATTTTGTATGGTTTTCATAATCTTTCAATTTTGTATGTTAATCCCTAACCACTTGCAAAGATTAAGGTAATACATCAATCACAATCATTACATATTACATCCAATCACAGATCCATTAAATGCATAGGAATTATTCAAGTTTGAAAGTACATTATTTTATATATACAAATCACCTTTGACTAGACTTCACTGTACTCCGTATGATTTACTGACTAGATCCAAGATGTGAATGCCAACAGTTTGCATATATGAAATCTTAGTACGCTGTTCAGTGCATAGACCTACACAGTGTCCATTGCCTTACATATATTGCCTGATGGGTTATCCAGACTATAACAATGATAACTATTTCCTCACTGCTCTACACTAATGATGCAAGTCATTTTTGACAATTTTGAGATATTAAGAAAAAAAAAAGTTTTCCTGTCATTTGGTGACTTATGCCATTATGATTTAATTGGATTATTACATTTCTGTGTTGACACATTTCTTTTCTATAATATCTGATAGCCCTCATGCTCAGAAATGCAATAAAGTCTGAAGATATGCCATTAGCTTAAAGCAGTGACGATTTGTGTTTCATACTGTTTCATACATGATGGATATTCCATGAAGAAAGTGTCAATTTCTAACACATAGCAATATAAAATTAATCACATCAAGTTATACAGTTTGTATCAAGTTTGTATTCCAATCACCGACCAATTGTAAGGATCAAACATCAACCACAGTCACTTTATCAATCACATACGATACTGCCGTACAACGGGAGAGCAACGTAACCGACATACGGCCTTTTTTTTACTTTTATTTTTTTATGAAATTTTTTGAAATAAGTCCATATGTTGCTCTGCCTTTGCATGGCAGAATATATGTCACAAGTATCAATCACACACAATACAGCAGTCACAATTATCAATCACACACAATACATCAGTCACACTTTTCCATCATACACAATACATCAATCTAAGTATCAATCACACACAATACATCAATCACAGTAACCAATCACACAGAATACATCAATCACAATTACCAACCACACACAATACATCAATCACAATTACCAACCACACAAAATACATCAATCACAATTACCAACCACACACAATACATCAATCACAATTACCAACCACACCAAATACATCAGTTACAATTACCAACCACACACAATACATCAATCACAATTACCAACCACACCAAATACATCAGTTACAATTACCAACCACACACAATACATCAATCACACTCAACAACCACACACAATACATCAATCACATATATCAGTCACACAGAAAACATCACATATATCAGTCACACAGAAAACATCACATATAAACTACAGTATTATTTAACAAATGCAAAAGAATTACTCAAATTACAAAGTCCACTTGGTGAAAGTCCACTTGGTTGTGAAAGTAATTTTCCTGATTATTTTAGGCATCCCAGTTGTGTCCACATTGTGAAACAAATTTACAGAAATTTACGTCACCTATAAGGGCAGCTCAGACGCTTGGCCTCTCCCCCCTTCTCTATTACGCCCCATTAAAAAAGAAAAAAGTTTTATCAATTCAAGATCAATCAAGCTAAGAAAACCAAGGAAAAAAAACACCACTATATTTCACCATTATATTCAGTACAATTTTATTTTACCCGGGTCCTGTATTTATCTTCTTAGGTTAATGCCTGCAAAGAATTTTGATAAGAAATATCTAAATACCTGCATGTGTCAACATTTACACACTGATACTAGGTTGAGATCTTGTGTCAACATCTACACACTGACAAAGGGTTGAGATCTTGTGTCAACATCTACACACTGATACTGGGTTGAGATTTTGGGTCAACATCTACACACTGATAAAGGGTTGAGATCTTGTGTCAACATCTACACACTGACAAAGGGTTGAGATCTTGTGTCAACATCTACACACTGATACTGGGTTGAGATTTTGGGTCAACATCTACACACTGATAAAGGGTTGAGATCTTGTGTCAACATCTACACACTGATACTGGGTTGAGATTTTGGGTCAACATCTACACATTGATACTGGGTTGAGATCTTGGGTCAACATCTACACACTGATACTGGGTTGAGATCTTGTGTAAACATCTACACACTGATACTGGGTTGAGATCTTGTGTCAACATCTACACACTGATACTGGGTTGAGATCTTGTGTCAACATCTAGACACTGATACTGGGTTGAGATTTTGTGTCAACATCTACACACTGATACTGGATTGAGATCTTGTGCCAACATCTACCCACTGATACTGGGTTGAGATCTGGTGCCAACATCTACACACTGATACTGGGTTGAGATCTTGTGTCAACATCTACACACTGATACTGGGTTGAGATATTGTGTCAACATCTACACACTGATACTGGGTTGAGATCTTGTGTCAACATTTACACAATGATACTGGGTTGAGATCTTGTGTTAACATCTATACAATGATACTGGGTTGAGATCTTTTGTCAACATCTACACACTGATACTGGGTTGAGATCTTTTGTCAACATCTACACACTGATACTGGGTTGAGATCTTTTGTCAACATCTACACACTGTTACTGGGTTGAGATCTTGTGTCAACATCTACACACTGATACTGGGTTGAGATCTTGTGTCAACATCTACACACAGATACTGGGTTGAGATTTTGTGTCAACATCTACACACAGATACTGGGTTGAGATCTTGTGTCAACATCTACACACTGATACTGGGTTAAGATCTTGTGTCAACATCTACACACTGATACTGGGTTGAGATCTTGTGTCAACATCTACATACTGATACTGGGTTGAGATCTTGTCTCAACATCTACACACTGATACTGGGTTGAGATCTTGTGTCAACATCTACATACTGATACTGGCTTGAGATCTTGTGTCAACATCTACACACTGATAGTGAGTTGAGATCTTGTGTCAACATCTACACACTGATACTGGGTTGAGATCTTGTGTCAACATCTACACACTGACACTGGGTTGAGATCTTGATTGTGGTCATGACCACGTGTGTGATAAGTACCTAACTTATTTACCTTTCAAACCCAGCTAACAAGCCAAGCAAGCAGACCAGCGATCAACGGACACATGGGGTGAAATTTAAATTAAACGATATTTAATTATAAATGCATGACAAAACTTATGTCAAAACATTCAACTCATGATAATCACATACATTGTCGCGATGTGGGTTAGATGGGGATATTTTGACTGACACTCTTTCGAGGTCCGCTCCCACAATCGACGAACACACAAAAAAAAATACTTGCACTCTAAAAACTAAATAAATCAATTGCTTTGATTTTTAGCAGAACTGTAGGGCAGTTTAATTACAGGAATTAATGTAACAAATATAATTATAAATATAAATATCAATTCAAAGGCAACTGAATCTAACTAATGAAACTACAGCTTTCTATAAAGACTAACGTATTCAATCTAACTACTTGCAGGTCATATGAGTTATATGCCAAATAGAATGCGCGCACGTGGCGACGGATATAACAGTTTAAATTCTATTAATTCAATGAGTCATGTTATGATATGGACATTTCCTCTAGACACGCCATGGAGAATGCTTGTACAACCATGCGTTGTCTGGCGGTAGCTCTGAAACTGTCTTCAAAAGTAAGTAGAACGGTTCACTTTCATCATTACAAATTAGTATGGACTCTCACCATGAGGCCCTCACTGGGAGTGAGAGCGCTGGATGTAAACGCTGTGGGTTTATATCAAACCAAATAGCTTAGGCTCTGGAGCTTTAAATCAGGCTCCTCACAATGGACTGCTCAACTGCGTCTCTATGTCTCTCATCTGGCTGAGGACTATCGCCGTCCACCTCGTAAATGGATTGTCTACATGTGGCCCAGAACTAAGTTCTGTATGGCCTTAAATACTGGACTGCATCTGCAGCTTACCGTCTAATTCCTGGATTGTGATTGGTGCAACCACTTCTAGCTCAGCTGCCGAACTGAGTTATTTTAAGTAACAGCCCTACGCAACGACCTTGGGTCGACATCAAAGGTCGAATCACTCAAGACAATAAAATGTAATTTTATAGCAATAAATTCTTAACATGTTCAAAACCCCGAGCTTTTACTCTGGATCACGGATTTTCTGTATGTCAACAGACGTCTCAATAACATTTAATTCCTACTCACCCCTTCCCTCTCTACTAAACCTAGTTCAAAACACGAGATATATAAAGTGCTCAGTCATGCACACCTACGCTGTCCGTCTATCCTTCCCCACAACTTCTGTCTATCTTTTAGGAAAAAAACTGTTCAAAACAAATTGTTTACGAGACCACGTTATGCTGGCTTGCACAATAATTACGTTTGTAAAAATTACTCACTGCTGTCTCACAAAAATTTAGTCAGTGGAAACATTTATGAATTAAATCTGTTCTTGACATACATAATCACAAAAACAGAGATATTTCAAATTTACTCTTGGGGATCATGGCTATTCTCTATTCCCCGTTTCACATCTAGATCTAACCCCTCTGTCCATAAACTTAACTACGTATACTTAATAGTCTCTGTCAACAGCTGCCCTCCTCGTTGATGCAGTTTCACGTCTCCAGAGTTCACACGATCCTTTCTAGATCTCTAACTTCGACGATAAAAGGGGAAACAGACGCCCCTGGCTTCTCACAAATAAGAACACACAGTTCACACCCGCCATCGTAGATTACTAGCTCCTTGAGGGGTTATCATCCCATCCTCAAGACTCTTCAACTTCTGCAAACACACAGCACATCGACGGTTCATACCCGCCATCGCAAATCACGAGCTCCTGAAGGGTTCCCGTTCTATCATCAGGACTCCTCAACTTCTGGTCCCCATGGCACGACCTTCCACTTGTCGCCCGGACCGATAAATTCTTCTTATTGAGAAATAAATGTGAACATCATGGATCCCTCACACACCTAACACTTCTGGTCCCCACTGGCACGACCTTCCACTTGTCGCCCGGACCGATAAATTCTGCGTCTTCCTTTAGGAATGAATAACTTTGGGAACCACGTGTGTCGAGCTTCTCCTCTACTTATACTCCCGAGGTCTTTGCACACGCGACTAGTTTAAAGCGAGTCGTGTGTATCTATTCACGCTCGTCAACAATGTTAAAAACCGTGTTTTCCCCTGCTAAGCTCACCCCCCTAGACTCGTGGCGCACAAGGCCACCGACCTTCCTCGTGATAGTAATCTTTCATGCTAGTCAACAACTTAAAAACTCCCCTTCTCCCCTATTAAGTTTACCCCCTCTATACTCGTGGCGTACAAGGTCATCAACCTTAATCGTGACAACATCTACACACTGATACTGGGTTGAGATCTTGTGTCAACATCTACACACTGATACTGGGTTGAGATCTTGTGTCAACATCTACACACTGATACTGGGTTGAGATCTCGAGTTGAGATTTTGCTCTCCGATTCACACATTGTCTCCTATAGTCATTTCACAACCAAATTTATGCGAGTTGTCAATTTTCTCTGCTTTGAGCATTTAATCTCACACCAAGTGAGAACAATTCCATTTTTTAACGCAGTTTCATCTCCAGCACAAACTGTCTCTCTGTGAATCAGATGAAAATTTAAAACAAAAATGAAATAAAAGATAAATCATCATGACCAAAAATTCCAATGAAAATAATGACCATGTTGTCCATGCCAGCTTTAACATGCGTCAGGGGAAAATTTTATTCCAGGATTTTCATGTTTTAATCTCCCCTCAGAAATGAAATATATTATCCTCATCTGATACGATAAGATCAATTATGATTTTGAAAAAAAAAAAAAATTGCCTATGTCAGCTATGGATGTACGTGTTCTGCAACATCCTGGTTTTTCTGTTCTTAGAGGTTACGTTCAAGGTTCTGTGCACTGTAGCATCTGCACTCCCCTGTCTTGAATTTGAAAGCCTAGTGCACCCCTTTAAAGTGCTCATGTCTATCATTAGCCCTTTTTTGCAGCCTTAATAATTTCCATGGCAGGATAAACATTGGATATTCTGTACTTGTACGTCAATTTTAGCATTATCGTTATCGCATTCATAGTTTACAGTGTACACTCCATTGTTCAGGTGAAAGAAAATTTACCATTTTTGACCATTCTCTAATCACTTGCCAACATCTGAATCATTGAACGGCTGGACACAAAAATCTATGTGTCAAACTCCAACAGAATTCAATTCCAACTTGTCAAACTCCATAATCCATATGAACAAACTAAATGGAACTGGCATGTCAAAGAACCAACATCAATACCATTGTGACAACTTTTGCATCAAACTTCTCAAAAAGACACATTAAACCCTTGTGTACAGAAATTTACAAGAAGAATTACCATTGAGCAATGCTAGAAACGAATTATTCTCTCCTCCTACAAACGACTTCAAGGCACGGCACTGACCATCCTCTATTCCAGAAAAACTGTAAAAGCAAAACCGGCCAACTGTAAAAACCACAGACTATAAAATGCTCATATAGCGACACATAAAACCTGAGCACCATGATCTTAAATGAGAGTTAAAAACAATTCTCTATACAGCAAATCTTAGAAAATATATCACAGAAGAAATGCTACTGTTAGTCTAAATGAACATAATTCACAGCCTATTCAAAATCTCTATCCTTTATGACAACATCTGCACAACCAGTTGTAACCTGCGAGAATTCACATCTGAACCAATGGAAGTGCACAATGCAAACAAACTTAAACAACTTTGTATCCCTGACATCCAGTGTTATCCTCCAGCACCCCCTTACCCCATGGAAATGTTTTGCTTTTGCTTCAAGCGCTTCTCCCCCCTCCCCCTTTTCCCCCCAAAGTTTGTTTTCACATTATTAAATCAACTTATCTGGCGATCATGTTTCCTGTTATCACAACACTAACAGAAATTAAAGTGTAAACATTGAGTAACCTAAATATGTACATGTAGCATATCTTAACCTGTCAGAAAACCATAATGACTGATGAAGACAATGTTCAGCTTGTTAATTTTAAAATTTACTTCTTAGTCTTGTACCAAAGCTACATTCCCACACCTTTCTATGTTACATTAATCAATTATAACTTATAAATTTCAGATTTTTTAAAATTTCCAGCATTTCAAATTTACTTTGTTCCCAGTTCCAATTTGACCTAAATGTTTTAGCAAATCACACCACTGGCTTATATAAAGATGTGAATCAGTTTTTCCTCAGACATGTAGATAAATAATCCATATGATAACTTTGTGAATCACGAGACACTGCTTCATCTGGCCTGTTACTATTTGTTTATTTTATTTTTGTTTGCTTGGTTTTTAAATAAATCTTACTGCTCTGCCTTTGCGAGTTGACACACTGCGCATCCCGTACAACAGCATGATTTGCGCACGGGTTAGTGTGTTTGATAGTGAACACATCGCAGGAAGTGATAACGAAACCTTAAAATGGCGAACCATGACTCGAAATAGATTTAAATCATGGCGAAACAATAAATTTCCAATTAAAAAAACAACACCAATTTGAGACTTCTATTAAAAACTGTGCACCCTTACATCCTTTCTGATGCCCCATATAAAATTTGAAGTCTGAGTGTTGAGTGGTTCAGAAGCCTTTTGCAACGAAAAATCTCAAGTCCACAAATATATGTATAGATGCTGACGGCACCGTCTTAATGGCAGGTTCAGATTGCTTATGGATACTGTGGTGACTGAAAGTGAAAGCTAGGGGTCATCCTGAAATATCAGGAAAACAGAATACATGACAATATCTAAACAGGCAGTAAACCCTATCTGTAATCTCATAAGTAAAGGTGAGACAATTAAACAAGTTCAAAAGTTTAAATATTTAGGATATACAATTACATCTGATGGCAAATGTGCAACAGAAATATAAAAAAGAATTGCGACGGCTAAAGATAGCTTTAATAAAATGAGCTCAATCCTAAAGTACAGAAACATCTCAATGTCAACAAAAACAAGGGTTTTGAAGAGATATATGTGGCCAACCCTCCTGTACGGATGTGAATGCTGGACATTAACTAAGGACGTGGAAAACAAGCTAGAGGCAATGGAAATGTGGTCTTTAAGGAGACTTCTAAATAGTTCATGGGAAGGAAAGGAAATCGAATGAAATGGTGATGAAAGATACCAACAGGTAGCGATCACTAATAAAAACAGTTAGGAGAAGACAATTGCAGTTCATGGGACACCTGAATCCACACAAAGGTCTTGAACACTTTGCTCTAACTTAAAAAATAGAGGAGGGGGGAAAAGCAGAGGTAGACAAAGAATAAACATGTTTAGAGAGTTTTAACAGATGGGTGAGAGGGAAACCAGGAGAATATGCGCATTTGAGCACATCCGAGCGGAGGAATGAGTGGCAAACCATGATCGTCGATATCTGTTCCAGATCCGGCACTTGAAGAGAGATTGATAACGAAGAGGTTTTCTTGTGTTTGTATACGACATAGATGTCGGAGACAGTGCTACGTATAGTCGAGATGTTATCTTTTTTTTCTTTATGTGTTCGTGGTCATCTCAAATCTAAAAGCAACCACCAGGTGGAATATGGTCCTTAGTGGTTTTAGAACACCCCTGGGGTGGAGGTCACTTTTCTGGGCGCAGGGCTTGGTGGGGGTGCATGAAAGATACCCCCAAGGCAAAAATAATTCTGGCCCTTGCCGAGTTCCATACTTGTCGGCGAAGTCAGCATATCCTTGACGTCGCTCTATGACGCGGCGAGACGACGGTGGAAGCATTTCAAATTTATCCTACCGCCCGGGGAACTACGAGGAAACAGCGAATAGGAGAAAACACTTTGAGCATTAGATCTGAGTTTTTAAACTCTTTAAAAGAAACAACATATTTTTGTGTTTCATAAAAAGCAAATAATATATTTCCTGAACTCGTCGTAAAGTTTAAAACACTGCATGCCCTCAGATAAAAAAAAAAAAATCTGCGCGCATTCGTTATTTCGGGGTCATTTTTTCGGGATTGTAGTCGGCCAAACTATGGAAACCCGCATCCCCGCATTGGAAAGGAAACAGAATTAATGATTTGGTGGGGGGGGGGGGGCAGAAAAACAAGTTAAGAAATTTAAGAAAGGGTTGACAACAGGTACAAAGAGAATTCCTGTCTTTTGCAAGTCGTCAATGAATCGCAGTTATTATCATTATTATTTGTAGACTGAAGACGTCGGGCCTGAAACCAGTGCAGAATGGAAGAATAGGGTCCAGCTCCTGTAGCTACTTTGTCACAGAAAAAAAAATACGCTTCTAAAATACTATGTGCTGCATGCTTGTTTTGTCAAGTAAAAGACAAGGCTCTTATGTCTGGAATTACAGATGGTATTTTGCGGGTGCGATCAGCTTTTCACCGGCGAGTGCTTTATAAGGACATACATTATGGAGAAACCCTCGAAAGACTTGAACACGACATCCACGACTTTGCCAACAAAACAACCAATATGGCATTCGAAATCGTGCTATGCTGCATTTTGTAGCAATGCGAACAAAGAAAGACTGAGAAAGAAGCTAGAAAAGGAGCAGATAAGAGAGTCATCTCTTAAAAAACCATTGGATGCAACATCGCCCACTTCCTTCACCATGTCCATTTCCAGAACACAACACAACACAACACAACACAACACAACACAACACAACACATCACAACACAACACAACACAACACAACACAACGGTTCCAATGGTGGATTGGGGGAAATGTATTTTCTACTAAGTGAGGACGAAGCATAATCAACCACTCCACAAAGTCTTGACACCGAAATTAATGCTGAACACAAAATTTGAACATCTGTCGAAAGGAATGAAGTATTAAGGTGCAGAACAGCGGGACTTGACCTGATAGCCTAGGAAGCAAAGTACCATTTAAAGTGCTTTGCGAAAGTAACAAAACAAAGTGGTTTAAGCGGAACAAATAATGAGGAAAACAAAGACGGCGCCTTTCTTGATTTAGTTCAAGAAAAATAGATATCAGGTTTGAAGATGGGCACATAATTTACACCTTAACGGGTCTTCTTTCTCGTTTGAACCATCATGTAGGGAAAAGGGGTCAAGAAACCCCATTAACAACGCATCTTTTGAAGAAAAAGCTGTCGGACCATTACAAAAGTGGCATCAATTTTGTAAGGCCTCTAGGCCAAACGGAGTCGGTGCTGGTTTTCCCTTCCGTTCCAGACAGCTCCGCTATTATAGCTTTGGATGTGAAAGCAAGAGAAGCTGAAAATGATTGCATTGAAGAAGAGCTGATATTAGTGTAGTAGGGGGGCCAAGCATCCTTGTAGTACATCTGTGGTAAAAACATGTATATAGTAACATGTTAGTCACTAAATATAAACATGGATCCGAAATGATTTATTGGAAATTTTCAGATTTTCTAATGTGTACGGATTTCTGGACCCATGACATGCACAATAATGAACAAATAATACATTTGACGCTTTCAATTCCTGGTCTGTGTATTTGAGAGTAAGTGTGTAGAATATCAAAGCTTTTTGGTAGAAAAGCAAGAAAGTAATGAATATTTTCTTACCTCGCCCCAGTTAAAATTGAGCTATATCTTATATTATAATATATATTATTTTAAAAAAATAGTGGCGGGAGTAATGCATTGTGGTGCAATTTCGCCCCTTTTTTTTGCTCGACTCTACAGCCTAAGTGACAGTTTCAAAAATTACAAAACTAATTTTCTTAAGTGCCAACTAATCCAGCCCAATCGCTTTTGTATCGACAGATTGTGTTGATTCAAGTTTCAGGTATTTTTAAATCAAAAGTAAAAACGTGAAGTACAATGATCTTTGTTTTGGCTCCCTGTAGTAAGCTCACCGCACCGGAAACGATGTATTATTACGCGTTCAATTCGGTGCACGCTATTTCCCTGTCAGAAATGAGTGCGTAGTGCTCTGGTGCGCCTGAAATCTGTAGTAAGGCTATAGAATATGGGAAGCTTTCTAGACCACACACACAAAAAAAAAATGGCAGAGAGAGAATGGTGGATTCACAGGTTTATCCCGGATAATGCCGGGAACTGCATCTAGTTATCTAAATAAACTTGGGGACAAAATGGCGTCTACATAATTACGTGCTGCCAACCTTTAGCCAAATATATTCGGCAGTTTCTTACGCCCAGGGGATCACTTTAAATGAAAATACAACAAACAAGAGTAGAATATATTTTTTAGTGCAAGGTTCAACGCTCATTTGAAGAGATAGAGCAAGTTTGCCCCACGATTATATCTAGTTTCACAAATGCAGAAGAAACATTTGCTGACACAAATTTACCATGTTGCTGCAGCTGTACGAGAAGACATAAAAAACAAAAAGGACACCACTCTTATGAAGGCATAGATAATACACACGCCCGTCAAGTTATTCCAGATAGCTTGTATCTACTTTTTGGAACTACATGTAATATTTTTTGGGCCAACAGAAAATCTAGAGAAAACCAGTGAGTTACACAACACAAGATTACTTAGTATTGCCCGAGACATCGTCTTTGCAGCGTCAAAAGGTCGGAAGCTAACACCGAAACATATAGGGCTTGGCCTCACAGTGCATCAAGCAATTCGTTCTAAATCACTTATCCAGCTCCTACATCGCAGTGGCCATTCTGTTAGTTATGATAAAGTGAACCAAACTGACACAAGCATCGCACAGAATCAAATAAACAGATACTGCAACAACGATTTCACTTTAGTTCCGGAAAACTTATGCCCGTCTTGATTTGTTCAGTTTGTTGGAAACAATATTTATTGTTATTCTGGAAGAAACCATTGACGGGAAAGGGACATTTCACGGCACCCAATTAGCAGCATTCCGGGGAGGCCCTTCTGCTTCTGTCAACCACGGACAGTCTGAAATAAGCAGCTCAAGAGTCGTTACTGAAATACCAGCCAATTTCAATAAGCTAGTTTCTTCATTACACCCAAGCCAACGACCAAAGGCAGACTTTTCAAGAATCCCCGATAATAAAGAGATGATACCCGAGGATACACATGCTCTCAACTCTAAAGATCTAGCTTGGGTGATCAGTAGAGCATACTCTCCAACACAGTGTCAAAATGTTCCATTTTGGACTGCTTTTAACTCATAAACTTCATCGACAAAACATAACGTTACGACCTTTGGATACATGCCGATAATACATGTACCAGAACCAGTAACAGAATATGACACTGTGTGGACGGCTATGTGGCAGTGCAAGGCAGTGGCGGGAAGACTAGGGCAAAGAAACAATGTCATCACATTTGACATGTACCTATATTTTTTAGATATTTGATCTCTTATACGTCACGTATGCCCATGCTTACCTGAAATAGCACTGTTTATGGTGAGAGTAGTTATCAGAATAACGGATGAAGTGTGACAGACTTGTCAGTGGGAAAGATCAGAAACCCTGAGTTCAAGCAAATATTTATGCGCAGCCTACCATGTGGTATATGTAATATAATAAATTTTCTTATATTAAAATAACCCTAATATACTCTTTAAATGTCAAACTAATATTTACTTATGCTGAGATTTAATAAGCAACCTTAGACAAAATCAGGCGTTTTAGGTAAAGAATACTCATAATAAAGGGCTCAGTACCGATATTTTCTAACTTTCAAGAAGAGGTGACAAAAACCTTCACTTTTTCACTATATAAATCAATAAAAGTACGTTTTTTAAAAATCTGTATAAATGACAATTTTAAGATAACAACAATGAAATTTGTATATGTAATGCAGTTTGTCTTTTGGCATCTTTTGAGGTAACTTTTAAAAATTAGTAGAATTTGCCATCTTGTGCACTCATTGACCCCTTGTGTGACCCTGCACCCCAAATGAAGTGACCTCCACCTGGAATATGATCGGGGACCTATGTACTATCGCATAAAACAGGTGGTTGCTTTTAGATTTACGATGACCACGAACTCCTTAAAATGAAGCCTTTTGACAATTCTTTTCTAGACTAGTACGTCACCGTACCACTCGAGGCTTCCTTTGGTTACTTTGGTGTAGAACCAGCTTCCTCGCATTCGGGACACGCCCATACATGCTCAGCTCTCCACGCCATCACGTCGGACAAGGTCTTCTCACTAACAACTCCAGTAAGATGTTGATTGAACAGTCGTCTTGCAGTACCACACAACTGGCTCTTGACTCCACAGCCTCTCTGATGCCCAAACAGTTTTATACGTTCGATGGTGTCCCCGTTTTCTTGTGGTGCTGTTTCTCTCAAAGCTGCGAGATTTTCGTTTTCCCCGAGACTAAGAAAGCCTTGCATTGGGGCCTCACCAGCAAGCTTATCCGCTCTCTCATTTCCAGATACTCCAGCGTGTCCAGGGGAGAAGATCCAAGTCAGCATTTTCAGTTTACTGCCGTGCAGATACTGCACCCATTCAGGTTTGAGGTATCCTGTCTCTATTTTCTTGAGCATGCTCTGGGAATCTGTCACAATGACGGCACATGTGTGGGTACTCCTCTGTAACCATGCAAGTGCGTTTTCAGCGGCTACCTCCTCCATTTTCATACTAGATGTTGTGACTTGATATGCAGCTCCATCTTCTGCCACTGTCCTGCCATCAACGCTGACCGTGTAACCCCATCCAGATCTTTCTCCTCTAGGGACTGATCCATCTGTATACAACACCTCATCTCCTGTCCTGCTGTTCTCGTGCACCAGTTCCAGCACGTCCGCATTAACAGCACATGCAGCCCTCTCACGGCATTCTCGGCCCATGGTGATGACCACTCTAGTGTACTTGCCGGCCATCTTTTCGTCCACTTTCACATACTCCTCACCCCTTCGCACATTGTCAAGTTCACACACTTTTTGTACAGTGGCCTCAGCTTCCGCCAACCACGATCTGCCTCGCTTTATTCTGCTACCTTTCCTGACGTTCAGCTGGTCATGCAACAGATGTTTTTGGTCTTTCGCCACTCTGAACATTGCCTTAACCTGGGCTAGTCTGTGCCTTTGTTCAATACTGGGGAGCCCGAGGATGTATCTCATTGCTGCTATCGGGGTGTCACGGGTGCATCCAAGGATGATTCTCATTTCAGTGTTTTGAATCTTTTCCAATTTCATCAACTGTGTCTTGGAAATTGTGACGATGCCCAGACCATAGACGATGACTGATAGCACTGTGGCTTTGAAAAGAATAAGCAATTGGCGCTGTTCTAATCCGAGGGCGGCCATTGTCTTTACTGCAGCCAGTCCACTTGCACAGCGCTTCACTATGTGGTTCACGTGCTCTTTAAAACAGAGGGTTGTGTCAAACTTTATCCCAAGGTATTTAAGTTCCGTTACACGCTCGACATCTTCGCCTCCCATTCTCACTGGTTCAAGGCTTTTCTGCACTACGTGATTGTCTAGTGAGCACCAAAGTGCTGCTGCTTTAGTAGGGTTTACCACAGCATTGTGCTCTTCACACCATGAGTCAACCTCCTTCAATGCTTCTCCCATAACGTCAACCATGGCG